>VZTY01034688.1:0-290842 GCA_013400935.1 Turnix velox
CATGCTGCCGATCCGCAGTCAGCTGGAGAGCCGCTTCCTCCTCCTCTGCCGCCAATGACCTCCTCGCCCACCGGCAGCCGCTGAGGACCACCAGCATCCCCCGCCAGGGCAGGGGATGGTATATCGGTCGCCTCTCTCCAGTTCAGCCCAGCCCGCCGCCCAGCAGCCTCGGCCGCCGCCCGTGGGAGCCGCCCGAGAGGAGCCGCAGGATGAACCCCCAGTGCGCCCGCTGTGGCAAAGTGGTCTATCCCACCGAGAAAGTCAACTGCCTGGACAAGGTGCTGGGGAAAGGGCGGGGACGGAGCTTGCCGGGGGCGTCCACTCTGCGTCCCGCTCCCCCGACTCGGGTGAGCTGGGCGAGCCGGCAGGTGGCAAACGCAGCACCTCAGGGGGCTACTGCTGCGCCCGTACCCGCTCCGCCAGCGCCGGGCCGTCGTGTCACCGCGCTGGCGAACGGCGACAGGGACCGTGGCGGGCCGGAGAGCCCCTGTGGCGGGGCCGGCGGTGGGTTGCCCCGCCGCTCACCGAGGGATAAAGTTGTGGGCGGCCCCCGCCCGGCCGTAGCTGCTTGTGCCTCTCCGAGCTGAGGCGGCTTCTGCTGCCCCGCACGCCATGGCGGCCGCAGGGAGGACGACGGCCGGGACAGCGGGGTGGCTGCAGCCCTGTCCCTCGGGGGTGTCCCCGAGGGTATCGCTGAGCTCCGTCGGTCCGTAATTAACGGCAGTGAGGTTGTGGCAGATGCGCCAAATTGGCGTCCGTGGAAAAGCACGGCGGTAGGAGCCGGAGGAAAATAATACATTACGTGCTAAATTTAGTGTCTGTTTAGCGCACCCGACAGCCATCCCTCACATTAGCTACTGATTTTATTCACACAGGACTGCATCCTTAGCTAGAGATGCTGGTTGGGTATTGCTCGTTTGTGGTGTTTGGTTTTTTGGTTTTTTTTTCCCTTCTCTCTTTCCTTTATGATGGCAAATGGCAAACTCCTGCTTTAGTTACCTTTTAGTGCCATGGGCAGCGAGCCGAGGTCTTGCCATTCACCTTTGCAGAGAATTTGTCTTTCAGAAGCACATTTGCTTTCACGTGAAAGTAATTCTTTTTTATTTAGTCTAGAGACCTGTAATGCATGGCCAAAACATTGGTGTGTAATTGTGTTTTTACGTTTGCTGTACCCTAACGTGGCTTTCAAAACATCAGCATTGTAAGTAATTCTACTTTGTTTCTTTACAGTACTGGCATAAAGGATGTTTCCACTGTGAAGTTTGCAAAATGGCTCTGAACATGAATAACTACAAAGGATATGAAAAGAAACCTTATTGCAATGCGTAAGTATTGTAAATGTCAAGTCTTGCAGAAATGCACATGAAAAGAAAACCCGGCCATAGATATTGTCAAATAGATATTGTAAAAACTGTAGAAAGCTGTAAAAACTTTATCTAGACATAAAGCAGTGCAGAGTAGAGCAGTTTAGTGTGTTTTCAGGTGGTGTATACTACTCATGTTGAATTAATAGAAGATGCAATAGATTATGAAGTGTTTGGTCAGTGTTATAATATCAGAACCCGGGGTACAGGTTCTTTCCTCCCAGAAAGTGTCAGATGTGGTGCTGACTCCTATTGCATGCTTTATTGGCCTGCTGGATTACAGAAATGCAGCTCTCTGTTCAGGGTTATGGGCCTGATCAGCATTTTATAATAAGAAAACAATGTGCTTCGTGCTTGTGTAGTTTACCAGAGGCATTGTCCTGTTAGAGATTGTGGAAACCTATTTTAAAAACTGTTATGTTGTTCACATATATTGGATTGCTAAGCTAGATACCTACAAAATCCCCCTTGTATCCCCTCATGCTATTTTCTATTTTGCTTCCATTTCTGATGTTGATAAAGAAAGTAGATTAATTTTGGTTAGAGTGTATAGTCATGTTGTATTCCACTTCTAGATTTTGTTGTTGTGTGACTTTGAAGATTGCTTTGATGTTTGCCTTTAAAGTACTGCAGGAGAGTATTATGACATATGTAGAAAAAAGGTGCTTATTGTTCTTTGCTTGTGCTTCTAAGATTTGTTAAGTGCTTTTCACTGTGTTTTGATCTTGAACGTGCTTTGTTAAAAGGAAGGATATCTCTAAAGAATCTGGAATTAAATTTGATCTTATATATTTTTCATATACTGCAATTATTTTCACCTTTACCTACTTGAAACATATGTTTTAAGAGTCACAGTTTGGAAACTGTATAGGCACATTGTAATTTTCCCAGAAATGTTCTCTTATACTTATCTTAAAATATTTATTTAATCTTGAGGTAGGCAGTCTGTGGCTGGCCATCAGAGAATAGTTGACAGCATGTGCACATTTCTTGCAGGCTAAAATTGAAACCAGCTTGTGCCTATCTGGCTGAAATACGAGTTTCCTTGTAAAAGCTGCTGTCCTGACAGAACTCAAAACACCTGTTTCAGTGTGCACAGTTGTACTTAGTTTGCCTTAGAAACATATGGAGTCGCACACATACATTTCTAGTTTTCCTTGAAGTGCTCTACAGTGTGTGGGGGTGACACGAGACCTCTTGTAATGAAGCGTGGTCGGTTGCCGTCTTGCGTGGGGTAGAGAAAGATCTGTGGGAAGGGAGGTTCATGTGGGAAGGGAGGTTCATGCTTGAACAGGTGGCACGTGACAAGAACAGCCTAAAGGTTATTTACCCTGGATGGGACTCTACTTTTGGAGCTGTTTGAGTACAAGTCTGTTCTTACATCCTTTATAGTAATTAAAACTCTCATAATACTTCGGTGCCTTTTGCCTGCATTTTTGTGGTTAAATGCTTTGGTTGCTTGATATTTGGTAGCTAATCAGATACTTGTACTGAATGATTGTTACAAAGTTTCTTCTATGTACACATCGGGGTTTCTGTGCTCTGTGTATTTAACTTCTGTTTGTTGGAGAGTTTCTCATCTGCATAGGTAAGCTATGTGGTGTCTTTCTATTTATGTATGAGGGGTGAAAAGCATGATGGTTAAGTTTTATGTACTATTCAGGTGCTTAGACTTCCTAGTAGAAGAGAGCTGTGTAATGCCAATCTGTTCAAAAACAACCTGTCTTTTTGAAATATGTTCCTGAAAACTGATAGTATGAAACATGTAAAACTATGAAAGCATGGGCCTCTTCTATTAGGGAAGAGAGAAAATCTAATATATATTACTAGTCATGTGTATTTTGTTCTTAAGTTTTGGTAAATATAAGGAGTTTTTTTAAGTAGAGATATTTAAAGTAAAACTCAAACTTTAAGTGCTCTGTGGATCCACTAAGAGAAGGCAAAGATGTGGTTTATGATTTGGACAAACTTTAATATCCTTCAAAGGAGGGATAAGGTGTTTATGTGGAACTGTGTTTTGAAAATGTAGTTGTCTTAAATTACCATATTTTGACACAGTACTTCCATCTCAAAGGTTACTTATTTGCAAAGCAGATACCATTATTGTAGTTCAAACTATGATTAGTCTTATCCAGTGTTCATTAGTAAGAGGCAAATCCTTTTTTATGTTAAATACCATTTGATCAGAAAATCTGTGAATAAAAGAATATATATTTACTCATACAAACACCTACAAGTACTTGACAAAGAGCAATTGCTGTTAGACTGTTTATTGAGGCAATCCACCAGTGTAGATAAAAAGGAAATATTCACTAATTTGAACTGAAAAGCCATACCATGAAGTTATTTAATAGGATGGGAGGCCATAGTTGGATTGTTGTAAGGACAAGTCAAAAAGCATGTATCCTCGATAATTTCTGTATCTGTTTGTTAGTTCACAGCTTGGATAATGCACTTGAATGTATTTTGACCTTTTAAATTCCATGCTTTTTTTGGGTGCTGAAACTAATAATTTTTTGCAGCATTACTGGGAAAAAAGTTACTTTAACTCTAAAACATTGTGTTTCTGTTAATATAAGGAAAAGATACTGTGATTGTACAAGTTGTGGAGAGTGAAGTCAGATGGGTTAACAGGAACCACTGAACAAGGATGCAATACGTAGTGAAGTACTTTATTTTAGAAATAACATTATCATTAGTAAAGAACACAAATATCTGTAAATGCAAGACTTGGAGGGATTTTTTTTTTTTTCCCAGGGCAAGCTTTTTGGGCAGCTTGCCACATTTCTGGCTAAGTGTGTTCCTTGTGATAAGAGTACTGTGATAGCAAAGTAATGACCAGGCTTCTGATGTCCTAGAACTGATACAGGTCAAGAAGCTGTTTCCTACTATTGCATTTCTGACCCTGCTTTTGTAAGTTGTAGATTTATGAAAGATTTTACAATTGGGTTATGAGTTAAGACTTGAGCTACGTGTACATGTATGTAATATGGCTTTGAAAAGAATTTTTGTGTGACAGTGTTTGCATGAAGTTCTTTGATCTGTCTCCTTTAAATATTTCATCTTGCTTACTTGTAAAGGAAAGTTATACAACCTCTCTTTTTTTTGTGTGTGTGTTCACAGAATTTGCGAGCTGTTTGAATCAGGATAGTTTCTCTTTTCTTGTTTGCAAGGTGCCTGAGGTATCATGTTTTGATCTCAGCTGGGACCTCAAAGTAGCACAGTATTTTGATTTACAGTTCTGTGTTTCTCACTTCACTTGTATTTGTGTTTCATCTTGAGGGCCTCATACACAATATCTTGGAGCTTGTGGATGCTTAGCACGTGGATACTGATAGGTTTGACTTTAGTCTTGCCTTTTTCTTGCTGTGTGACTTAGATGTGCTGTGTAGCTTGATTTCTGAAATAATGTTGATGAGATTAAAGGCTCAGACTTCTAGTCCAGTTTTGCAGTTCAGCCAGATGTTATTGCATTGCCTGACACAGGTGAATAAGCTATGCTTTGTTGCTCTGATTATCTATATAGATAGATAAAGAGGGGTTAAGGCAATTAAAATGTCTTGGGTAATCCAATCGCTTGTTAAATCAAGGTGGCTTTAATGCAAATCCGACCCCTTATTCCTCTTTGATGTCTGCTGATAGAGATCATTACATGTATGTTTAATATACGTGGAAATGATAAGAGGAGTTGTTGTTATTTGCAAACTCTGATTCTTCTCAGCTGCAAATAACCAAGATGATGCAAGGCAATGAATGGCATTTTGGCAACTAAACATCTGTCTACTCGTTCTCAAGCTTATTAAATGATTGAATCATGTGGGATGATTACATGGAAACTTATTCTTACAAATATTCATATAAATACTTTTTTGGCAGATTAACTAGACCAAAACATATGACTACTTTTTATGTAAATTGTAGAAGCTGTAATGTGTATTTTTAGAATGTTCTGTCTGCATTAGCTATACTTGCTGATGCAAACAGGCTTCCTGCATGTGTGAATGCACCCAATAGAGATTTATTTTAAAATTTTTACAAAACCTAGCAGCTTAAACTTCTGCAGACCTGATATAGTCACGTGCTGAAGGCAAACAACCTCACTATTGGAGTAAATCCTTCTGAAATAATTAATATCTAAAATTTTGCTATTTGCCCACACATGGGATACCTTCATTCAAGTTTTTATTTGTGACAGTGACCATATGGAATAGTTACATAATTTAGAAGTTTAAATCTACTGTCATCAGTCTTAGTGTGGATTACTGACATGAAGAGAAGTCATCATCACTTTCTTTTTCTAGATTATATTTCTCTTTAACTAGTGGCAGGTAAGAAAAAGGTATGCAAATACATTTGAAATATTGTGCTGTTAGGAGAAGAATTGTACTACAGTTTCAATCTACAAGTACAGTCAAACTTGACAACTTTCACCCCTCCTTATAGTATCTTAAAATGTAAACTTTATAGTAGCCTGGAAATGGTAAGAATGTGCTACAACTTTCTGGACAGTTTGGATGATCTGGGAAGTGGAAGTGGTTTTTTGTAGTAGGTGGATGAATATGGCCTTTAAGTGGAATATTTTGTCCTGAAAGGTGATCTTTATAGAAACTTGTTTATGGCTCTGAAACATGAGTGGCTTTTCTTTCTACCAGTTAGAAAACTTCTAGAAGATGACTAGGAGGGTGATGATATATTCTTCCTATAAATAGCTAACATTATTTTATTTTTCAGTATTGGTTTCAGCAAGTGATTATTTCACAGTTTAAATATGGCACAAAGAATGAGTGTTTAAGAGGCAGCAAGAACAATAATTCTGAAACATGACAGAGCCACTTCTAAGAGTTGGGTTTGTGTGGCAAGGTTTTGGTAGAGGGGGGCTTCTGTGATGTTTCTCCTATACCTTGTAGAGCCAATCCCAGCTGGATCCATGATGGACTTGCTACTGGCCAAGGCTGAGCCCATTGGTGACAGTGGTAGCACCTCTGAGATAATGTATTTAAGAAAAAATTATAACAAGCAGGAGAAATGAGTGAAACAACTATGTAGAAATTAAGGTTAGTGAAGAAGGAGGGTGGGGAGATGCTTCAGGTGCTGGAGTAGAGATTTTTGTGCAGCCCATTGTGAGGTAGGCTGTCTCCTTGGAAGTTAACTGTGGAGCAGACACCCACCTGCAGCTCGTGGAGAACCCTACACCAGAGCAGGTGGATGCACTTGAATGGGGCTGTGACCCCATGGAGGCAGGTTCCTGATAGTACCTGTGGCTCTATGGAGAGAGGATCTCATGCTGAAGTGGGTTTACTGGCAGGACTTCTGACCATCTGGGGTGCCTGCACTAGAGCACCATGTTCCTGAGGTATTACACCCCATGGAAGCACTCATGTTGGAGAATTCTTTTATGTGGAAGGGACCCCATGCTGAAGCAGGGTAAGAGTGTGAGGAGTCCTCCCATAAGGAGGAAGGAACTGCAGAAACAGTATGTGATGAACAGACCATGACCCCCATTCCTTGTCTCCCTGTGTTGTTTGCGGGGAGGAGATAGAGAAAATCAAGCATGTAGTTGAGCCTAGGAAGAAAGGAAGGTGGTAGAAAGGTGTGAGATTTAGGTTTTTTTGTAATTAAACAAGTCTGATTTGGTTGGTAATAAAACAACTTCATTTCCCCCAGGTGAGCCTGTTTGCCCATGGCAGTAACAGCTGAGTGATCTCACAGTCCATATGACCCGTGAGACTTTTATTCTAAGTTTTCTCCCTGTTTCCAGTTGAGGACAGGGAGTGATGAGTAGCTTTGGTGGGCACTTGGCATCCAGTCAAAGTCAATTCCCTGCAGAGTTCTTGTAAAGAGAGTAAGTAGAGGTAACACGTTTTTGTATTCTCTTTTGTCTTCTTCAGCTGTTACTGAACAGCAGCTTATTTAGTGTAAAAGGGGAAAACTGAGTTTGTGTTGATGAGCAAGATTATTTCTTAGCATGATTAACCTTACAGCCAGTCTGAAGGGTTTTTATTGTGTTTTCTTTCTGTGTCCTCCTCTCCTCCCCCTTATTTTTGGCTTTTAAGCTGTTTCTGACCATTAGATTTGATCAAAAGGGAGCTGTTATGTAGGTCAAGCCAAAATAACCATTCTTAGAAAAAGAAACAAGCCAGATACTTCCACATGAACCCTGTCAGAGAAGAAAGAAATAAAGGGAAGTATTTGCCCTTTATCACTTTATTGACTTGTGTATTTGTGACTTTCTTCTAAGGATGCAGTATAGAACTAGTAGAATAATAGAAAAATAGAATAGTAGAAAAAACTAGAAAAACAGCTGGTAAGAGTCTGAAGTTAGAGCCAAATACATCTATGTAATTTATTATTTTTTATTTTGCATCCTGTAAGCATAGACTCCAGTGTTTGAAAACAGTCATTGTGTCTCCCTTCAGCTATATTTTGTTGTAACTAAGCAACTCTAACTCTTTCCTTATAGACTGTATTTTATGGTAATGCTCATTTCTCTACCTTCAATGAATTCTAAATGGTGTATATATGTGTGTATATACATTTGAATTGCAGTGCCCAGTGGAGCTCTACCAGAGCTGGTAGATCAGCAAGTGTGCCAAGGCAACTCATTTCTCCAGTGCAGTATTTGCCTTTTTTTCTTGTTGTTGCAAACCTCAATCTGTTGTTAAGTCATATTCAGATTGTTGTGTGCTACAGTTTTATCTCACTATGCAGAATCGCAGCCTCAGCAGTTGTTACTATCCATTATCTGAGCACTTAATTGTTTTTGGCTAAGCACAGAATCTTCCACTTGGTTCTCATTGAACTAAATCTCCATTTTCCCCCAGGCTGTTTCTCCAATTTGTCAAGTTCATTTTATATTCTAATTTTATACTCTAATGTGCTTACAGCCCTTTTCTATCAACCTTCTCACCATGCGGCCTGTAAGCACACTGCAAATTTAATAAGTATAATCTTAATTTCATCACCCAGGTTGGTAGCTGAAGGTCTGGAATGGTAGTGGGCTCAATATGTTCCTCTGTTCTAATGCAACTTTCCCTTCTGTACTGAGCAGTGAAGGCATTAGTGAAGATGATCTAGTCTGCTTTATCTTCTCTACCTACCTGTGGAGTGCTAGATCAAGCATTGTTTTGTGTAAGAGTAGAGAATGAAGTTGTGAAAGAGTGTTATCATAATAGATATTAATGCAAGCTCTGCTTGGAATGAAGAACAAGTACTCTTGTAGAGGAAACAGCTTCCTGTTGCTCAGTGCTGAGATAGCTTACTTGGTTAGCTGAGTACTGAGCCCAAATTAGTACTGGTGCTATCTGGTAATGAAAATAAAAGTAGGACAAGAAGCTGAGCCTATTTACTAGAATAGATGATGGAGCTTCTCAGGTAATATTTGAGTGTCTGAAAGGTGTTTGATGTATATCTTTAAACTCTTTGAAGAAGGCAGATGAGAATGCTGTCAGATCTGCTGAATACTGCATGAGGTGGATGGTGGTTATTTGAAAAGAAATTACTAAAGAATAATCATACAGACAGGTCTTAGGTAAGAGTTAGGCTGTGTTTTGATCTGTGACTAAGTAACAGTGTGCAAAAATATTTCTCATCTTCCATTACATGATGCTCAGTTGTCTATGTTCCAATTCCGTGTTTGAACAAGACAATTTACATGTGTACTGGTGGGTGTGCAGGGAGAGGACTCCATGCTCCAAAAGGTTCCTCAATTTATTTACATGGTTCCAAGCTGTGGAAGCACCATGGAGTTCTAAGGCTTAGCAGCAGCCAAACGGCTTTCCTGCTGCTGCAAATGGAGTAGAAAAAGTCTCCAGAGGGAGTTGAATTTTTTACCTTTCAGAGAAGGTGAATTCTCAGACTGCCTTGAGCAAGCACTCTCATGTCTAGTACCTGGTGCAAGTATAGAATCTGTGTTTGGAATTTGTATGTTTTCATGTTCTGCCTATTGGTGTAATTGCTCCAAAGGGGCAATTACAATTTAGTGTGATTTAGGATGTTGTTGAGACAAATAAAAAGAAAGTACACAGAAGAATATTAAACATTTCATTTTTCTCTGAGACTGTAATAAACATAACATTAAAATCTATTTGCAAGAAGTGCTTGTAGAAATCCTTACTGTGCGGAATCCTCATCTGTTGTCAGTTTATACCTTGGCTCAAGTAAATGTGTTTTTATTTTGTATGTTCATTGGTCATCACAGGCTGCAGATAATCTTTCCAAGGAAGAAGATGTCTGCAAGTGCTGAGGAGATACACATAGAATATATTTAACCTATGTTCTGGTGGAACTGCAGTTACTGAGACACAACTTTAGCCAGAGGGATTTTCTTTGCTTGCTAGTTCTTGGTCACTGTTGAACTTCAACATGATCTTGGTTTTTCTTAATAGCTGTTACTTTCTGTAGGCAACAGAGGAAGAACAATAGATGGACTTTTGTGGTTCTAAATTATTTGCTTATTTTCATTGCTTTGCTAGAACTTTGGAAGAAGTAATATAACCAAACTTTCGTGTCACTTTGAATTTTCAGTGAGTGATGTCAATAGAGAATGACAATATCACAGGAAGGTTTCCAGGTGAGGTTTGAATGTCTCCAGAGAAGGAGACTCCACAACCTCTCTGGGTGGCCTGTTCCAGTGTTCTGTCACCCTCACTGTGAAGAACTTTTTTCTTTGAGAGCCCCCCTTGGGGTAATATGGTTTGGTTTACTGGTACTGCAGGAACTGAAGACTTTGTCCTGCTTTGCAGAACTAGCAGTGAGGTTTTAAAATGGCGATGGAGTTAGTGATTCATAATACATACCAGGACTATTTGGGAAAAAAAATAAATTTATTCTCAGTTTTATGAAAAAATGTTTATGTATGCTGACAAATAGTGTCCCCAGGAAGATGAAAGCTTGGAGAAAGTAAAGAAGTATGATGAGAGTTGTGTGATGAGTTTTTCTGGTTGGCTTATGTAAGCAAGGGTATATTGCAAACTTTCTTTTTTGCAGGATATTCTTTTGAGCATCTCTTTATCCATGGATGTTCTTCAGAGCATCTAATCTAATGACTTAGACTGATATTTTGTGTGTTCATCAATAATGAGCAACTGAGCATAGCCAGATAGCTATACTGGAATTTGATTTGAAAAGTAAGAGATCATCTAGTACTATAGACTATGAAACTGCTTCAGTGCAACTGAATTTTGTTTTGCAGAACTTAGGAAACCTGGAAATTATAAATGGGACTTTGTGTACTTTTTACTTGAAGTTTGGAAAAATATTCTGAAGCCTGAGCACGAGCTGATCAAGCATTGTTTAATCTTCCTTAGACTGAAGACCTGCTTTCAGGATGATGCTTGTCTTTGTTGAGGAAAAACTGGAAAGACTAACTGTACCGATTAAAAGCTTGACTTTCATCACCATGCTGCTTCTGTTTCAAGTCTCATTTGGGTCAGCAGCAGGAATCTGTTTTATTCCCAAAAGGCTATGACCGATTATGTCTCTGTGCAGAATTATGCAATGTATGGAATATATTAACAGCAGGAAAATGTGAGCTTATCAAGCTGGGTATGGATGTAAAGAAGACTTTTATAAATGGAAGAAGATGTAAAGAAGACTTTTATAAATGGAAGGTTATTTCCCTCTAATTACCTATTTCAACCTGAGGAGAATGGCAGCTCCCCCTTTTCATAGCTTTCTGTACCCTGTTGCTTCTGCTGTGCTGGAGACATAGGCTCTAGTGGACTTAGTCAACTGAACAAACAGGCCCCTTTGTTTTCTTCTGCCATTTTTCTTTGTGCATTGCCAAAGCCACCTGGCTCTTTGATGTCAGATCTCTCCAGTGGGTTTTTTGCCTCTGTTGCATGGCTCTGGTGTGACAGTAATTGAGCATCTGGTGTGCTGCAACCATGGCCCGTGATGTGAGAGTAGGTGTTTGTGTATGTCTTGGGTCTCATTTGTAAATGTTTCAGGTTCTCTTTTTGATGTGTATCTTCAAAAAGGCTGCTACAGTAAGGCACTAGTTAACTACTGAGGTAACAGATATTAATACATGCATTTGTACTACACATTTTGTATTAAAGGAGTTGGAATGAGATGCTCAGTAACATATTTATATTCTTTTAAATTGGTAGTATAGTAGATTAACAGTTCATAATAATAATTAAACTTATTAATTTTAGACCTGCTTTTTTTTTTCAGTGGAACAATTTCTTATGAAGACTGTTTTTCTTGAGTCTTCCAACTCTTCATTCTCCCTTTTTTTTTTTTTTCTGTAGGACTGCCTGTATTTTTAACTGTGTTAGCTTTATAGCAGCAGAATGATTTCATTCAAGGACAATGTATTTAACTTTGTCAGTTGGACTTATTTTACTTAGGTGTGTTTTCACAAAGCAAATATTATAAAAACAATATTGTGTTAACTATAACAAAATTAAGGTCTATAATTACATATTAAATTTGGAATTACAAATAAGGCCCTACAAATGAGTAAGGAGATACAATACACTATTTTCAAGAGCACAGTACATATGTTGAATATTGCCCTGGAAAGTCCAGAGTCTCCAGCTTGGTCAATGATCCAGCCTTCCTGATATGTCTCATTTGTATACCTCCACACTCCTCTTTCTCCCAGGATGTACTTTAATGTACCACTACAACTCACAAGAATACTCTCAAGACTGTTAAAAAGCTTACAAGGAAAGTATTTCAGGATATTTCCAGTTTGCTTTTTCTCCAAGACACATAGATCTAACTTACTTTGAATTGGATTCCATACCCTCTATGCTTGTGTTTCTTGTATGGTCATTTCAGTTATGTGCATTGCATGCAATTTTTATTTTGGGAAGTTATGGTCAGTGAGACAATTTGATATAAAATTGTTGTCTTACTGATTTTTTTTTTTTTTTTTTTCTGAGTGGACCTTGTGACAATGCCCTTGTTAATTTTCAAAAGTGTTTTTTTCCTAAAGTGAAAAAAGGGAAACATAGTAATCTGCTACTTTCTTTGAAGAGAGGTAAACACTAGAAGAAGATGTAGCACCATTTTCATACCTGTTATAAAACAGCTACACTAAAATAATGTATTTTGGTTGTAGTAAATTAAGGAGTAGATGGGTAAGAGTTGGAAAATTGTCAGAGTTAAGAGCTATTCAAGCAGTCAAGCAAGTATCAATTTCCTCAAAGAAGTGAATTGGAGGGCCATAATCACACCTTCACTATGTGAAAGATTCTGGGGATAAAACCAGCAGGCAATATTGGAAAACAGACATCTGAACTGAAAAGGTTTTCCATGTGAGACAGTGTTCAGTAAGATGGTACTAAGTAGACCTTTATAAACAGTTCTGTTGATGCACAGGAACTTGTCTCAGCTGTGTTAGCCTTGCAGTACAGACAGGTGAAAAGCAGAAAATACTTCCTGTTCCCATAAAAAATTAGACCTTAAAATAGGAATGCACTGAATGTACAGAAGGAAAAGATCCTGCAGAGTCAGAGTGCCATTAGTACCATCATTTTTAAAGTGAAATGCTTGAAGAGTACTATCATCTATTATTTCATCTGTTTGTAGAGTGCCTATTATTGTCACAGCTGAATACATTTTACCTAGGGGGTGTTAGTTTATATAAAGCTGATGAGCCAATATATTATGAAACAGTGCATCTCTCTGATAGGTAGCTGGAATTCTTCATGTCCTGGAACAATGGTTTTGAAGACTGACCTGTAAAAGTGGAAAAAATCAATTGAAATAGCCTTGCTGTAAGTGTAGAGTATCACAGAAAGCTTCCCCCATCACAGAAAAAGAGTCATGTAGATGGCATATCTGAAAAGTAATTAAAACAATAATTGAAGCAGGTCTCTGTTTTATGTTCTGCTTCCTCAATGGAAGGAATTAGGAAGTGCAATCTTTTACATTTTCTTGTGTGTTCCATTTGTCATGCTTTTCCCAGTGGGAGAGAAAAGCACTTGAATGGAATATGTTGCTTGATTCCATTCTTGCTGTAAGCAGAACAGTGTTTATTTACCTTACAGGAAGATGTAGGCATTAGGATAGTGGAGAATATGGTTAATTTATATTTTGACTGACAAAATATTAAGACTCCTCATAACCATTTCTATAAGACAAGAAATATGTAGAGCACTGGGGACAGAAGTACTGCACAGTGTCACTAACACAAAGTGGTGGTACATTAAAGTACATCCTGGGAGAAAGAGGATTGTGGAGGGACGTAAATGTGACATTTTGGGAAGGCTGGGATATGGACCAAGCTGCTACTGCAGGAGAATTCAGAATGGAAATGGCTGTGTGCATCTCATATGTTCTTAAAATGTTTAAAACAGGCAGAAGAGCTTAAAAAAATCATTTAGTGAATAAAGCTGGCGAGTTTCCCCTTCTACTCTATCAACAAAAGTTGTTAAATGATTCTCCTTGCTGTGGTAGCAGAGAGCATGCCAGGAGTGCATTAAGCATTGTGATTAATGTCTGTCACATGCTTATTCTTTCATCTTCTTCTCAGCAGGTGGTGTGTATATGCAGTGCAGGGTTTTTTCTGTAGGTTTAAAGAAAACAAAACTGCTTGCTAAGACGCATGTGTGTTTTAAAGGAGACAATGTGAAAGAAAAAGAGCAGGAAGGGCTTGTGGTAGTCCCAGGTGCCTGGAAACCAGGTGGAATAAGGAACAAATTGCCTCCAGGAAGCTTCTGTCACCATTGTGGGTGATTTCTGCTCTCATGGTAGAGACTACTTGTGAGCCAGAAGTAGCAAAAGCCCAGCCATCCTTCCTTAAATTTGGGTTGCCTTTTAAAATAGTCACATTCAGTGTGAGGTTAGGTAACTTGAGCTTCAAAACTATGGGAAGGCAGCAATGATAGTGGCAGAAAGGTTTCACGTGCTTATGATAACCTCCTCTGCTTAAAGGGTATTCTGGTTTACTCTGTCTGAACTGGATTTTCCTCATGTTACTTAATATGTCCAGTGAAAGACTGGTGGAATGATAGGGACATACCTACAAAGTAGAAAAGTGCTTATATTTAAGTGTATTTACTTCAGGAGGTTATAAAACTTACTGAGATTCTTTAGAATATTGTAAGTGCAGCAAGACAAACTATAGTATGTGTCTTTCACACTATGAGAGAGATTTTTCTTTGTTTTTAGTAATAATTAAACCCCCATTATTTATGGTAGTACTGATTTTTTTTTTTTCTTTTGTATGCTTGATGTACAACTAAATGGGCTAATTAAATTAACATGATGAATAATGAAATTCATTTGATAAAGTTTCTAGTTACTTTATCAGAATTACCTTCTGGCCTCGTTAGGTATTTGAATTGTTCATTGTATAGTGGAAATGCCTACAGCTGATAGGCACTGATTGGCATTCTCTACATATCTAAACTATTTCGACTGCCATAAAACTAAACAGCCATTTTTTCCTTTAATATGAGCATGTTCAACTCCAGCTATTGAATGTGAAGTTGTGTTTGAGTATCATTACCTTGGAATTTTAATCTCATTTACACAAGATCTTGGTTACAGTTGCTTAGTAACGCACTGCAGAAACAGATTTGTTGATTTATGATAATGTATCTACAATATCCTTATCAACAAAGATGTAAGGAAAGCAAGTGCACTGTGTGGGCATTTCAGCTTGAGATTTCTAATAACCTCTGTTTTCACAGTGTAGCTTACAGTGATTGTCTTTGTAGAGGTTGGTGTTTTATGTCACTCACCTGATACCTGACTCACACTGTTGCCTTATGGCTTGATGGTAGTTTTGGATAAAGCTGATTTGCTATCTGTAGGTTAGTCTGAAATCCTGATGTTGAGCAATTTACTTCCATGGGACTGCAATTTTGACATGACAGTTGTTTTGTAAGACTTGTTCTGATATCAGGAATATATTAAGAACAAGCTGTAAGGGGTGGGTGGGAAACTGACTTAATTTTTTACATGATATTTCACTTTCACTCCCAGGAGACAGAAGTGTGTTAGAGATAAAGCATCATTAGATTTGTAAACCATCTTTTTTTTGATAGCTAAAGGAAGTATTGAGAGAAGTGTTGGCTGTTGCATGTCCTCAAGTATTGCAGTTAGTGTATTTTAAGTTTTCCTGGAATCTTTAGTCTTTGTAGATAGGTCTCTCTGCAAATGGGGCTCAAGATTTCTGTTCACCTCCTCTGCAATATATAGCAGAAGAATCCAGAAACTGAGAATTTCCTAATACTAACTAGCATGGTTACTGTGTAAAATGTCTATGAAAGCAAAAATTAAGCAAGCACATTTGAGGCAGATGAAGTGTTCTTAAAAATCTGCTTTAAGGACAGACCCAAGTCCTGGTAAAAGAATGCAAATATATTTATAAATTTAATAATGTTGGCATCATCCTTTATGATGAGACCTGAATTTACTCTGCTGTTTTCTTTGTATTAGAGCTTAAAAAGCTTGTGTTCTTCAACTCGGAGCATTTAAACAAATCTTAATTCAGACGCCTGTATGTTTTATGCAGGGCCAAACACAGTGGTGCTGCATAATGAAATAATAGTGGCTTTGGCTCTCTGCATGGTGCACTCTTGTGAAATTGAGTTATCTGGGCTCCTATCAGGCTCAAAAATTTATAAAGGCCATACCTCTAACATAATCTTCAGATTTCTTTTCCTGTATATAATGTGAGAATTCAGAAGAAATTTTTTTTTTAATAAATGTCACTCATGTGGCTCTGTTCAATTTGGTATTTTCTTTCAAAATCTTGTTTATTATGGTTCTGCTGTTGTCGTATCTCTTGACTGGAAAACCGTGGGTGGCACCTTTGACACATCCCATGCTGGGGTGTATGTTGGCTGAAATTATTGCTGTAGTCCCATTTTTGTAGTTAGTGGAGAAATAAATGCTTTAGTAACAGGTTTCAGTTCATCTGACTCATTTTAAAGTGCAGCAGACTATTCATTGTTAGTTATGTGAACTTAATCTTCATGGGCTGACTCAGACGCAGATGTTTACCTTTCATATGCATCTTCCATGGGTGAAAGAGCCAGTTTACAATGGCTGTCAGAACCAGATATCTTCATTTTTCTGGTGCTCCTACCAGCTCATGTTTTGAGCTGGAACAACCTCCTTGGCAATGGGGTAGAGTTCCTGTTGCTGGAGGTTTTCAAAATGCAAATAAAAGGATGCTAAATTATCTCACTTAAGTTCCATTTTTTTTTCCTTAGGCTATTGAGTGGGACCTACTATTGTCTTTGGTGTGATAGCCTAGAGCAATTTGTGAATTCCTGAAGCATAGCTATGAGGAGAATTAGGTGTGTTCACACATAATTTATTTTCTATTGATGAGTTCATGGAGACTGCATTTGTTGTGAGTCCTGTTAAAACTGGTTTTGCAGATTTCATTCACCCATGGTATTTTTGAATTTTGAGTTACATCTTGGATTGATATTTCAAAAATACGTCAAATATACCAAGTAACAAGTGTTTCATAGCCTATTAAAATATTACAAAAAGTCTGAATTTAGTCATGTGTCTTTTTAAAACTTTATTGGAAAATGTAAAGCAACTGAGAAATAAGCATCTCTCCTATTTTGAAAAGTATTATTCTAAATGCAGTTTAAAAAAGAAAATTATACAGTAGTGGATTGATTTCTAAAATAACATGCAGGGAACAATTAGTTAAAAGCCTTTATGACATTCAGAAATAAGCAGTGACACTGTATGGTAGGCTATCCAACAAGCCTTTTTCATCTGAAACACAGGATTTCAGTTGCTTTGGACGCCCTGCAGGCAGCCAACACAGAGAGGCTACTTTTTGTACTGTTCTGGTGTAAGATCTGATAGTCTATTCCCCCCCAAATTACTTTTGCTCTTTCAGAATGATTCAATTAATTTGTGTCCTGTGTATGGAAACCCTTTCTATGGTCTTTCATTTTAAAAATACAGGTAAAGCCAAGCCAGCAATTTTTCTCTTCTCTCCAAGCTATCTGTTTTATAATGTGTTTTGTGTGGGTTTACCTTTTTTTTCCATTAAAGCTTCATTTATATATAAAGGAAGACATATAGAAATTCTTTGACAGAAGATACAGTCCGCATGGTACTGTATACCTAGTAGATATTAAATTTATATAATAAAGATCTCTCCTATCTCTCCTTGACTTTTTTTGGCTAGAAATTGGACTAAAACAAATACTATTAAAGTATGACTTTTACTGTTGATTTAAAAGCTCAAGAAAACATTTTTGCATATTTGGTGCTAACTGTGTAGGCAATAAGAGCAGTATTTTCAGAATGCTCTGCTAGTTAGTCATGGGACTTCTTTATTTACCAGGCTCTATGGAGGTGGTGGTTGGCATTAACTGAGCTTTTTTAGTCAGCACTGCAACACCAGTGTATTTCTTTGACCACATTTCTCAGAGTGTAATGTTATAACCCGAGTGTTACAGTGGCTGGATTTACTTTAGAAACAAAAAGGAAGCCATGTGCAACAGCCTGCCTATAGGAGGGACTGAATTATTTTTTATCCAGTGGACTTTCTGTCTGCAGCAAATCATTGCACTACTTGTTCCACTAGGAAATTGCTCAGTTGGCAACTAGTTTGCACCAGCAGAGTGTTTATGTTGTCCTGCCTTTTGAAGTGTTTGCTTCCCAGTTGTGTTGAAACATGGAGGCTGCTCTCAGCTGCCACTTTTTAGGTGTTCTCCTGGGTCAGGTGACATTCTCTTACATCTGCAAAAGCAAGAATTGGATGACTGTTATCTATATATGTGGGTTTTTTCCCTTTGATTAATAAGGGTGATAAATGACTTTTTGAGGTAAAACAAAGCACTTGTTAATATTTTAGAAATACAACTCCATATGAGTGTCCCTCTGCGCTGCCCTCCCCCCTACATCTGTAAAACTCATGTGCTATGTGACTTAACTACCATAGTAAACACTTAAAAAGTTCCTTTTGTTTCAGTTTGAAGGTTGACATTAATGAACTGTCCAACTAATGATAACGTTTAACAGAAGTTAACTGCTGGCCCATGTATGGTTGTTTTCTGACTATTTTTGTTGCCACTCACTGGGTAATTAACAAACTTCTGAAAAAAACTTGTGGCTGGAGAGCAGAGTGACCTATAATCTGTCACAGTGAGCAAACTCACAGAAGTGTTTTCTTAGTTTGAAAAAGGACAAAATTCCTTATTGAAAACCAGTGTTTAAGAATGTAACACTTAAACTATTAAATAGTCAGATACTTTGGCTAATGGGAAAATATGGTTTGATTTATTGTTACTCTTTCTTGAGAGATGCATCCCCTGCTTATTTGCTTGCCAGAGCTACATTTTCTGTAAGGCATTTAATATTAAAGTTCTGACCTAGTTATAAATGTACTCATAATCTCATGAATATTGTACTGAAGTTACAATGCACTTCTTATTCTGCTTTGTAATATCTTATATAAATGTGTACTTCAGACTATGAATAAACTAGGATTTTCTTTTTTCATAGAAGAGTTCCTCCATAATAAAAATTTAGAATGTTTGAAAAAATTGTTTAGCTTACTTTGGATACTGTTTCAATTTCTGACCAGCAGGGATGGCTAGTGGAAATATCAGTCACATATTAATATTTGTAAATGAAATAAATGGAAAAAATTGTGAATGTTGTTAGGTACTGAATGTCATCTTGGTCTGACTAGGCATAAAGTATAGATTTGTATTGTCAATGAATGGCAATACACAGTAGAAGACAGCATCTCCCTAATCCAAAGTTTTCATTTTGCTGATAGGACCCTGTCTATCTAAAAGGATGTACTACCCTTCATGTTGCCTTAGATAATGAGGAGAGTGAGCAAGACCCATAGCTGAGATATTGAGTCCTTCAATACTGTGCTGCTGGAGTGGCTTTGCAGTGTAGTGAAACATGAAAAATATGAGTGTGAAAGCTAGAAGCTGGTGGTTGTGCTGGGTAAGGGAAAATCTGAGCAAATGGGATTTGTTGCTTTTCAATTATCTTTGCTACTACTTACAAGTAAAAAGAGACCCAAGGCTTGTCCTTGCTTTAGCTGCCTCATAGAAGTAGTCTGTGTAGGAAATTTTTGTCATAAATGGCATGCTGGGGAGTGATGTATCTGGCTTTCCATCTTAAACTGTTTCAGCTCCCTGGTGTGACTGACCAGGTATTTGCCCAGTGCAGGTCTGTGATAGGAAGATATGCTTGGCACACACACATATAATAATATTGATAGGTACACAAGTGTTGCTTTGTCTACCTTAAGTAGAAATAAATTAATCTTTATCAAGACAAAAATGAAGTAACAAATTATGCTCATTGTTCTCTATATCTTTTTATAAAAATATAGCTAATGCATGCATTGTCTTCATGTAGCATATGGAAGGGGTAAAGGCTGGAAATCAACTGTAGATCATTTTGACCCACTATGCACTGTAGTAGGACTAAGTTTACCTAAATTATCCTGAATATATGTTTGCCTAATATGTTCTTGAAATCCAGTCTTTTTAGAGTCTATGCTCTATGGTGTTCTTATATATAACAATTTTTCTGCAATCAGAGTTATTTTCTGCAGTTTTATCTTAATTGTTTTTCTTCTTCCCTAGTGGATGTATAGAACAATTGCTAACTCTTCTTTCTTTGTAACATTTAATAGAATGCCATTACCATGGCTCACCTCAGACAGTCTTTTTAGACTGAAAAAGCTGAATTCCTGTAGTCCATTTTCCTAAATTACACTTTCAGAAGCTCTTCTAATTCCCGCTGCTTTCCACAGTTCCCTCCTACTTTGACTTTTCTAGAGTGACATTTACATTTTAATGACAGTGGTATCATGCTGGCTTGTATTTAGCTCGTCTTCTCTGTCACTTCCAGAGATTCTCTTCCCAGTCACTGCATAGGCAAAAATGATCTAATAGAAAATGTGACTCTTAAGAAAATTTCTGAGAAAGTAACTAAATGGTGGAATATACTTAAGGTATCTGAAAGAGATGAACAAATTGCTTATATGATCTTTAAGGTCCCTTCCAACCCAAACTATTCTATGATTATGTGAGTACTTCTGTCCTGTTAATTTAATGTAGCAATGCAACTAATGTCAGGAGAAGTTGTAATCATCACCAATTGATGATGCCACTGTGGTAGCAGGCTGTAATTGTGGTAGCACTAGAATCATAGAATCATAGAATGGTTTGGGTTGGAAGGGACCTGAAAGATCATCGAGTTCCAACCCCCCTGCCATAGGCAGGGACACCTCCCACTACATCAGGCTACTCAGTGCCTTGTCCAGCCTGGATGCATTAGGATGAACGTTAACTGCCCAAGGTGGTGGTCCTGTCCATCAGCTAAATGAATGATGGTGTGACAAGACCTAAAGCTTGTGTGGGGTTCTTCTTTGTTTTTCTGGTTCAGGGGACAATCACTTTGTTTCTCTACATCCAGATATCTTCTTAATTTATTAAATATGCTGACTGTTACTTGCTACATTCGTGAGAAACCTGGTGTCCTGTTGTGAAGTTGATAACTGGTTATTTATGGTTTTTAGGAAGACCAGCCATCTAGAGTCAGGCTCAAAGCAGGTACAGGATATGTCTCTGATACTATATACATGTTGATATGCAGATAGCCAGTTATACTTGAGATCTGAGAACTTGGAGAGGAGCTAAAAATTATATCTGAATGAGATCATAGAATCACAGAGCTGGAAGGGACCTTCCAGGCTCATGTAGTCCAGCCCCCTGCAGTACGCAGGGACATCCTGCACTAGGTGAGATTGCTCAGACCCTTGTGAAGCCTGGTCTTGAATGTCTCCAGGGATGGAGCTTCCATCACCAGATAATGATAGTAGTCTTACCTAATGCTACTACACTGCAAATCCTGCAGTGAGATTATACCCTGCTGTTTACCTCTGTATGTGCAACAATATGAACTTAGACTGGCTGTCCCTGAAAGGTTTACCCAACAGTGATTGTATCGGTGCTGTGCCCAGTGTCCAAAATATACAGGAACTCCTTGTGCTATGGACTAGGCAGGTTCTGCTTGATGAACTTGATCTCCGATGACAAGGTGACCTGCTTAGTAGATGAGGGAAAGGTGTGGATGTTGTTTACCTGGACTTTAATAAAGCCTTTGGTGCAATTTTCTACAGTGTTCCCCTGGAGAAACTGGGTACTTACAGCTTGGATGAGCATGGTCTTGGTTGGGTAAAAAACTTTGTGAGCAGGTGGGCTAGAAGAGTGGTGGTGAGTGGAGCTAAGACCAGTTGGCAGCCAGTCATGAATGGAATTCCCCAGGGCTCAGGACTGGGGCAAGTTCCCTTTAGTCAGTGATCTGTATGAGGGCATTAAGTGCAGTCTTATTGAGTATGCAGACAACACCAAAGCTGGGTAGGAGTACTGATCTAGTGGAGGGTAGGAGGGCTTCATAGAGTATCTGGACAGGCTGAATTGATGGCCTGAGGCCAATGGTTTGAGGTTCAACAAAGACAAGTGCTGGGTCCTGCATGTGGGGCACAACAACTCCATGCAACATTACAAGCTTAGGGAAGAGTAACTAGAAAGCTACCTATTGGAAAAGGGATCTGGGAGGTGCTGGTCAACAGCCAGCAGTGTGCCCAGCTGGCAAAGGTGACCAGCAGCATCATGACTTATATCAGGAATACTGTGGTGAGAAGGACCAGGGAAGTGATTGCCCCACTGAGAAGAGACCTCATTGCTTTCTACAATAATCTGAAAGGAGGTTGTAGCGAGGTGGAAATCGGTCCCTTCTCCCAATTAACTTGACAAGAGGAAATGGTCTCAAGTTGTGCCAGAGGAGGTTTAGGCTGGATATTAGCAAAAATTTCTTCACTGAAAGGATTTTCAATCCCTGGAGCAGGCTGACCCAGGAGGTATTTAAAAGGTATGTAGATGTGTAGGTGATGGACATGAATCAGTGGTGTTTTGACAGTGTCAGCTGGATGGTTGGACTTCATGATCTGACAGTTTCCTTCCAACATAAGAGAATTCTGTGGCTCTATAAACCAAGGAGGTCAGATGCAGTTAGAAATTGGCAGAAAGTTTGCCTGATTGGGTGTGCTGGTATGAATGGATATTTACCTTGGTTTTAAAGTTATATCTCTGTGACCCTGCAAAGAAAGAAAAAAATTTCTGAAGGTTCTTTAACTGCAAAATATCACTTGTCTTCTACAGATGGGAATAGCATAGAGAGGGCATGTTAGGCGAGCTTATTTATATTTTTATTTTAAAAAAGACAATGTACTCTTGCCTCTGTCCTACATACCTCCAAAAATGAATAGGACTTTGATCTCCCTGTGACAGAGGTATGAAGAAGGCCCCTTGTTTTGTGCAAACCAGGGCATTGCATCAGCAGCGTGGAGTAGAGCTGAGTGCTGGTCCCTCAAACAGGGTGCTAACGTGCTGCTTAGCAACACGCGCCTGCCAGTGCCAGCAGCCACCCCAGCCCAGGGAGGCTGCCAGGGGAGACGAGTTTTCAAAGTGAGATCGTCTATTTAAATATTTCTTACAGCGTGAAGATAGCTGGAAAAGAGGGCAGCAGGCAGAATAAAAGCAAAGAAACTGCGGAGGAGGAATGAGGAATAAAAGGAAGGGTGTTGAGGCTCTGAGAAGAGGATCTAAGGAAAAAGAAGAGAGTAAAATGGTAAAATTGGCAGGATGTAAGAGTGGATGTGATTAGAGAAATCAGCAGATAATCAAAACTAGATCTCCTAGAAGAGGGATGTCTTCATGTTTAGGATGAATATTTGGGGCTAAAATCTTACTAGCGTGAAATTAAGTTGAAATAAGATCATGCAACAGCAATGATGAGATTTTTGTATCATCTTTCTTTTATCTCTTTTCAGAATGTATTCAGAAATGGTTAAATGCCATTATGCAGGATCTACCCAGCATACTGGTCACAATAAAATGGCATAGACTTTATTAGGAGGGAGTTAAACTTGTGTAGAGCTTGTTTATTTTTTCTGTGTGCTCTTAAACTCAGGGAGTAATACTTTCTCTTTATTTAAGACAACAGTGAATTAGTTTGTATCAGCAGAAGTACTTTCTGTCCTTTTCTATATAGACACAGTCAATTTAAGGATTTAATTTATCATCATAATTTTGTGGGTATAATAAAATAGTAACATTATCCCTTTCTTTCCACCTTCCTTAGCAGCTACAATTGCCGCTTCCTTCTCCCTTATGCTTCTGTGCTGCTTGAAATGCTGTCCTCTCTCTTATCCTTGATATTATTGCTAATTCTCTGTTTGACACTTTCATCTTTGGTCTCCTTTACTCCCCCAACACTGCACTTTAGACTCAATAACAACAGTTTTTACCCGGCCATGTTGTTAGATGCCTTTTTACACTTGGGGTAATTGGGTATTTCTGATGACATCCAAGTTACTAATCACTTACATGGGAATTGCTTTTCTCTTTCAGGCTTCACAATGCTAGTAGATTTTTTTTTTTTTCCTCCACAAGTTTGGGTATAGGTTTAACCTGCATTTGTGGTATCTTCTAAAGCTTTATGTACTGTTTTATTTATGGTGAAGGGAAAGAGAACTTAAGAGACCTTCTATTAGGTCTCTCCTTGTGTAGCTGGATGACTCATCCCTGGGTAATTTCAGCTTGAGATTTTATATGCTCAGTGTGCATAAGGATTTAATGGATGATCTTTACCTCAGACTTTTCCACATGGCATTTTGCCAATAACATGTAAACATGGCAAAACCTGTCCACCTCTTTCCCTCAGGCTCTTGTACTTCTGCACTTCCTTGAGGGCCACTGGCTTCGTCTTCCTGTCCTGCATAAGCAAAACTGTGGTATGTAACCTTCACATCTCTTCTTTCTTCCTCACCTTGATACCATTTCTTACTGCCTTTCATTCATTGTGTCTCCAGTGGTGTCCTCCTTGTCTCCACTTCTGTTTTGCAGCTGTTGTCTTGGCTTTCTCAGTTTTTGTTATTTGAATTTCCAGATCTCCATATCTTGCCTCTCTTCAACCTTTCCAAATGTGTCCTGGAGCTATCCTATGTTGTCTCTGATTTTTGACTGCATCTACTGGTTGATACTAACTAGTAATTATTTTTTTGCTCCTTTCACTTCCATTCTCATTGAAAGCCCTCTTTTCTGAGCAACCATTGAAATGGACCTTGAAATCCTGGTCCATTTTCAGTTGGTTCTGTACCTGAAGTAAAATCACTCAAAATACAGAAAGTAAGCAAAAGCTTACTAACCTTGTACAGATACATTATCCCTTCTTTATTGTGTCTTTCAACTACATTGACTTTCATTACTGGTTATTCTTGTGTTGTTTACATATATTATAACCAGCTGTATGAGGGATTGAGTTTCACCCATACACTATGGGTGCTCTATAAAGAGAAGATGGTGATGATGTTTTAGCAAATTTATCCAATTTTCAAATTGGATAGATTTTAGAGTTTGGTGGACTTGGGTTTTTTTTTTAGTGTTTAATTAGCATTTTCTTAAGGTAATAGAATGGCTCCTGCATTATGTACTTTGCAATGGAAGTATATGGATTTTAAGCTCTCTTCATTATTTACAATTTTCTTAGAAGTAGCATTTTCCATTCAGCTTGCTGCTAGTGATGTATTTATATGGTCTCATCCAGTTTTTTTGTCTCCTCAGTTGTTAAGCTTTGTGAGTTGAATTTTCTTAAATCACATATAGTACAATAACTGTTATTGAACTCAGATGTTTTTGGATGGTACATAAAATAGTATTTATCTTGCACAGTATATTAGGAAAGGAGGAACTTCACAGACTGTGCTCAGTTTGAGTGGCTTTCACTAGATGCAAACAAGAGATTATGAGCAGTGCCATATAGTTGAATAGTTCTGTTTGTTTCAGATAGTAATTTCTGATGAAAAATAGACTATCTATTTAGGAGAGAGACTGGTGTAGAGATACTGAGGAAAGGCTACCTCTACATGAAGGACAGCAAGGAGTAAAGCCTGAGAAGGATCACAAAATTCACCTGGTTCATGAAGCTCATGGAAGATCAGTGGAGCTGATGAAAATGAGAACAGTGATCTGTGCTTTTTCTGTAGGCACTAAAGCTGTGCACAAGCAAGATATGTGTGTCCAAAGTTAAGTCAACTGAAGCTAGAGGTGGCTTTAAAAGAACAGTACAGGGAACAAAATGGGTGAACAATTAGGCACAAATAGAGCAAGGCTGCAACATGTGTGAGAATATTTATTTTGATCTGCAGAAGGCTACTTTGAACATAGATGTTTTTGTTGAGTGCGTGCCAAATATACTTATTTAACCTCACCAGTATCCTCAGTGTGTGTTGTGACTGTGAGGTGTGCACACTTGGAAGCGTGATGAGTTTCACTAGTTCCTAAGGCAAAACCAAGATGTTGATTTAACTTGTGTTTCTATTGGTGCAGGTATACTGACTGAATTTGTTTTCCAGTTTTGAATACTTTTCAAGTATAAGATCCAAGTTCACCTTCAAAGTATGCTAAGAATGGAAATTTCCACTGTCAAATTTTCCTTGCAGTAAAATATTTTGCTTCCCACGCACTGTAGTAGTATTATACTTGCAGTCCTACTCAGGGTATGCCTGATCTGCTGCTTCATCTTGTCATGCTCTAACAGGGGCTGAGGTGTAGCTTTAGATGTCACTGTGCAAGTATATGCAAATTTACATAATTTCTGGGGCTCTTTGAGCTGTCCACCTTGGAAGAATAATTGAAATACTGTGCCAATATCTCTAACCAGAACATAACTGGAATGCTAGGGAACAGATGTAGTAAGATAAAGCCCTGCAGAATTCCATGTGCAAGTGTTTGTAAAACATTGGGTGTGCTTGTTTATCTTTGTAATAAATGGAAGAGAAGTTCACACCCAGAGGGGAAATGCCATGAGGTAATCAGAATTTTCCAGTGATGATTTAATAAGCCAGTATTTCAAAGCCTTGTGTTTTACAGTTTTATGCTGTACTCCAAGGTAACCTCAGTTATTTTAAAGGTGATAGAGAAGGTAGTTATGTCCATGTCAACCATTGTAACAAGTGCAGATTTATCTGCAGCATCTTGGGAACTTCTAAACCAGATTTTTAGTGTTTGCATTCTGAAAGATTTTGAGTTGACTTTGAAAGTGGAATTTTTTTTTTTTTCCCCCTCCTAGTTTTGACATTAAAGTTAACACAGCCTGGGGAAAATACAAATCAAAGAAGTGCAGACCAGTAAATGGTTAACTCCATTTCTGAATGTGATGTTTGCATTGTAAGGTTAGACACTGTGAAAGTGCAGTGGAAGTTCTTGGAAAGCCTTGGCAATTGCTGAGCTGCCTTGAATGGTAAAGGTTTAGAAAATGTGTAAGTCTCTAGTTGACCTGCTATGAGAAAAGCTGAAAAGCCACTGCTCCTGCTGGGTGTCACTTACTGCTGGGTGCTCAGCAGCTGGGACAATAGGATGTATTATTTCTGTGGAGCAGAGCATTTGTGAAAGTTTCTCAGCCAGTCTCATTGAAATGAAAACTGAGTTTCTTTTGTTTAATTTTTTTTCTTGTAAAAATTTTTTTATTTGATGGTTGATTTTTTTTTTTTAAACCCTTAGTTTCAATGCGTATGACTTTGAACTCTCACAACTTTTTGTTTGCTGCTCTCAGCACTTATTCTAGTGAATCTTTAGAATGGATTCTGTCTGTAATTGTAATCAACTGTATTGTTGGTTAACTTGTGTTAAACACTGCTTGCTACAGGGCTGTGATTTATGAAGACTGCTACAATTCATGGCTTGATATTAGCTGGGGGTATCAGTAAGAAATTACAAGGGTGTTACTTTACTGAGCTGTATTTGACCATCTTCCAGGTGCTCTCTTTTGAACTGATGTCAGAGAAGTACAAGGTTTTGCAGGCATGAGATAATGTTAGAGCCTTGGCATAGTGATTGGAAGTGTGGGCCAAACAAGATGGTGCATTTTTGCCTGTGAAAAAGATGCTAAATTGTCATCACATGTAGCAAAAATTATGGGCAAAACTGATGGAAATTGTGCATGGTCCTTTTAAGGCTGATTCTGATCACTAAATATTTGGTGACAGGGGTGGTGAGATAACATGATTGTTTACTAGTATAAAAGGAGTTACAGAATCATATTTAATAGCTACATTTTAAATGCTTGAGTTGTTTACGTGTCTTTATCAGGGTTTCAGTATTACTATTTCTAGATGTTTAGTGTTGAACACTAAGCACTAGATGAGATTGTTAGATGCTATGAATTAGATTGTCTTTTTTATTTTAATCAGTTGCAAAGTAAATTAAGTATCTCTAATGTAATACTTATTCAATAGGTGAATATAATTTAACAATGTGTTATGCAAAAGAAGCCAGAAAACAGACCGGAGGATTATTTAATAATTAGCAAATCTTTCATGAATAGATGTTGGGAGAGACTGGGAAAGTTAGAATGATTTTGTGATAATTTAAAATACAAGGTCAAATCACTTCTTAACATAATTTTGATGAATTTGAAAGAGGAAAAAATTTCAAGTAAGTTATGAAACAGTTGATGATATCCAGAAAAAGCTATGCACAAAAGGTCAGAGAAATTTTGCATGATTCAGTGTATGAATAATACATTATTTTTCAGGGAATATTTTATGAAGAGATTGTCCTTTGTTATGTTTATGTGTGAGAACTGGGTTTTGTCACCGGCAAGAAGAATTCATTTTCCTGTAGCTTTTTCTTAAATGCTAATTTATTGCTATGAAAGATGCCAAAGTGACAGATCTGAAGAATGAAGCCCTCTATTTATCTTCTGAATGGATGGAGCATGAGCAGCAGCAAAGCCTTTCTCATGCTCTTTTGCCAGTGTGCCACAATCTTTTTACCATGTCCCGAGCATATTTTTACCAGTGAGAGGTGCTTATTCATTCCATAGTTTCCCTAATGGACTACCAAGGGTATCAATTAGTGACAAGTGAACAGTAGCTTTACAGCTTGGATACCTGCCCAGTAGGAACAGAAACTACTAACTCTGTCACATAGGTCATAGGACAACCATCAGAGCAGAGAATTAGTGTCACTGCAGATAGAAGCTGTTTGCAGTTGAGCAAAGAGAGGATGGAAGGATCCTGTTTGTACTAGAAAATGTCTTAATGTGTGTAAAAAAGGATTCTAGTTTAGCTCACTTGTCTTTACAATACAGAATGTTTTTTTTTTTTTAACATGTGACACTAAAGTTGCAGTACTACAGATGCTGCAGTAGAGGCATAAGTAAATAATAGATGAAGTGTTTTTTGTGTGTATATTATCCCTTTATCTACTCCATATGAGCTTCATATGACTGGTAAGAGTGCTTTTAAAAACCTAGGGATATACAATAGGATTACTGTGGCTTAGTACTAGCATTTATATTCAAAATTTATTAGCAGTGTTGTGCTTTATTTGGTTATGGGCACTTGGTTCTGTAAGCATTCAAATGGAAACAAGAAGAAACACATAGCAGAAAAGAGCATGATAAATTTGAATTTTGTACAAAACAAAATAAAAGCAATACTTGTTTAGATTAGTCTTCTTCAGTATTCAAGTAATAGGGCTTTCAGTGTTCTTAACAATTGCTTCTGTGCCTAATACCAAATCATATGAGCTATTCTACAGCAGATTTGTTCCTCTGAGTCTTGTCCAGGCTTGTCCAGACATACACATTGAGTTTGAAACTCTCCTAATTCCCTCCCACCTCCAGCTCCCCTGCTGTTAGTCTTGTGTTCCAAAGTATGCACAATTCTGTCCCCTTGCACTGATCCTGATTTACACAAAAACCAGTGCAGAAGTGGGGAGAGAAACTTGCAGTGCTTCTGTTCCACAGCCCTTTGCAGAGCAAATGGATAGGCATGCTCAGGAAAGTGAAATTTGATTAACAAGGAGGTGAATTTGTAACATATTAATTAAATCAGACTAAACTAGGCCACTTTACTTATAAGTGAAAACATCCACATGGGGGTTTAATATATTTTAACTAATTTATTTTAAACTCCTACTTGAAGTCAATTTGACTGAGTGTTCACAATTTCCCTTATGCAGGTATGACTCCATAATTTTAAGCAAGAATAAGATTTGATGCTGTTTCTAATAAGATTTCTCTCTTCCCCCAAGAAACAGATCTGCAAGCTTTATCTATTGGAGAATAAAAATAGTATGAGGGAGGGAAGACAGATACTGAACAAGGGTGAGGTGGGGCTTCTTTCTCATGCTCCCAGAAATTTTCTTTACAGAGGATTTTGGGAACTGGGTTCTTGTTCCAAAACAGACTGAACTCCCAGATCTCAGTGCTTGTACATTTGAGGTATCACAAGGGAGCATGTGGGATGGCCTTTTTTTTTTCTTGTCCTGTCTCCCAAGTAAGAGTCTAAACTAAATTGGTGGCAAATAAAAGTTTATCTGATCATCCTGTGATCTTTTGGGCCCTTTTGCTATTAATTTCAATGTGCCTCAATTATTTCCTGCTGACAGAAAGCATATGCTGTGTGAGCAGTGAGTATAGCAACTTTTTTTTTTCTCTTTTTTTAAAAAAATGCTTGTATTGGATGTACCACAACCTGGTGACAAGGTTTCAAACAACCATATTGCCTCTAGCTCTTTCTGAATTTTTCTGCACTGGGAGGAGATATGATGTGGAGTGAGCAGATGGGCAGGATTTTCTGGACAACCTCAGAAGCAGGTATGGTGAAGTAGAGACTCAGACTATAAAGGACCATCATCTAATCAGATCGTGGTCTCTAACCACCCTGTGTGCTGTTAGTGATGATTCTGTGGCTTGGCTGGACCAGCTGTGCATACCAGAATAGCAGTAATTATAATGGAAAACTCAGAGATGATGGCACTGCTTTGAGCTGTCAAGTTAGACACAATTGTCCTTTCTACTCCTCCAAATCCAATTAATTCCATCTGTAGTTTATTCTAATTCCCAGTGGTATTTATGAAGTAAAATCTTAAGTTTCTAATCTAAGAACTAATTGTAAATTAATAGCACTAGTATGTAACAGAGAGAAAGATTAATGCAGGCCCACACATTCACTTTTCCTTTCGATTACATTCTATATTGGATGGATCTCTCAGGACTGCTACCAAGCTGTAACATACTCAGAAAAATGTTTATACAGTGATGAGGGAGATGTGGGTTTTTCCCATACTTAGAGCTTGTCTAGGTTTGTGATTTAAATTTCTGCCTTGTTATCCTGAGGACAATCTTTTCATGGTTTTGATGAATACTTGTATTTATTACTTGGGGCGTGAGAATGGTTTAGAGTGACTATAGATGGTTTTTGCAAGAAAATCAATGAGGTTTCTAGTTTTTGCTTCTGTGTTTAAGTGCTGCCAGAATTACTTTACGACCTAAAATTTACCATCCTTCTTACTATTGGAACAGTATTCCTGAGCTGGATTTTGAATGTCCTGAATTTGTAACCTACTGTCATTTTTTTGTGTCCTTTCTATCACTGAAGACATTTTTCTTATTAGGTTTTGAAATGGTAAAATGCATTTGCTTGTGATGGATGAATTTGCATTTATCTTGGAAAGGTAATGTTTTCAACTTGAAGAGTGCTGATAGTCTGATGATGATTAGTGTCTTTTCTTGTTAATCAGACTGTGCTGCTTTTCAATTTGTGTATCTCTGCTTTTCATTAGTGTAGGTTTTTAGCACTCTGTGTAGGCTTTGTATGATGCTGGAGGAAATACCTGCTGCTTCTGCTCTATTTCTTTGGTCTTGTAGGGACTGTCCTTTAACTTCCTGTATTATCCTTATGTGTGCTCCTTGATATTAATAACAGGTTAGAACATTGCTGTCTGCCATAAGATTTTCTAAACGCTTGTACTGGGTTTAACATCCTACCAAAGAAGAAAGACCACTTGGAAGAGGAAGAAGACTATTTAAAGAGCTGTAGAGACAACAAACCTTCATTGCTCCTTGGTGTCCATATCTGTGAGACACCAGTTCTGCTGTCCATCTGGTTCAGCATCTCTCTTCACGCAACAGACTTCTCAAGACAGGACTGCTTTTTCTCTTCCAAGTCAAGCATTTTGTTGGCACGCAGCACAGTAGTGTGGATGCATGATTGCACCAATCTTGTGGGAAATTACTTTGACTTAAGAAAAGCGTATCCATCCTTGAACTGGAGTGTTTAAGACTCAGTTCAATTTCTAGCCCTTTTCTGTCACTGTGCGAATTTGAGAGCTGTGCAAATAAGTTTTTGACAGGAGACCTGTTCAGCTTAATAGCAAAAGTTGTTAAGTTTTCTCACCATCTGTATCATGTTTTCTCAAAGGAGTTGTAAAAGCAAGTGTAAATGCAAACACATTTTGTTATCCAGTGGCTGAACTTAGTTGGCTAATTTTTCACTGCTCCTATGGAGTAAAGAAGTCTCAACTTGTCTGAAGTAGTTTCTACTGGGTTTCTGTGCTGGAGTGTGGAGCTGTCTGTATGGCCTCTTCCAGGGTTGGATAGCTGAGCTATGCCCAGAGGGTAGGAGGATGAGAATTTGAATTTGTCATTTACAATTAATTCCAAGCTACCAGATGGGCTTCTGGAGTTTCTAGGCCATGGATTTTTGAATAGCAATGTCATGAATGTCTATTGGGATAGTTAGGGGGAGCCAGACAGCATCCTTTGAGGCTTCTTAAGCTGCTTTTATTTAATAAAATTGACTGCTTTATTCAGGTGGTTCTTCGGAAGGAGACTCCGTCCAAGGGTCAGACACAGGCCTGAGATAAAAAGGCATTAGTACTGTTGAATGATTCTGCCAATGAATAGTGGACAAACATGTAGCTATATTTCTCTGATTTGTTTAAATAATTTAATAGTTAAAAATACTGATGATTGTCTGTAACGTTGGTAGCAGGGGCTTTGTTTTGCAGTGGGAAAGGGATGATTAATTTTTACTGCTTAATAACCAGAACAACAATTATTGTAGCTGTTAGGATTCACGTTGTTCTTTGTCCCTGGAAAGTGTTTTTGCCTGATGTTGTGGATAGGTGAGCAAGCAATTAAAATAAAATTTTTGAGAAAGTAGAAAGGTATGCTGCTGTAGCTGATTTTTAAGTGTGGAACACACGAATGCTATGTGAAAAATAAGATGAGAAGCCCTGATACTGAATTGGTATTCTCTCAATACAGCCTGTTTAATTCTAGTTAATGGAAGGAATGTTGCTCCTTATTTCTAACAAGCTTGACTCACCAGTGGTATGCATTAGTAGTGAACACTTTTGCTGAAGTACACTCAACTGTGTTAAGTGAATTAGCTTATCTTGTAACAGTATTTACCGAGATGAGACACCAACACTAAATAATACTAAACATGTTCAGTAATATCATGTTTGTACTATATATGTATATCAGGCAATTATCAGCAATTTTATTTTGCTATGTTAAGTAAATATACAAGAGCTTTTAAGATGCAGACTTATTTCAGTTTACTGTATCAATTTCTATTTCACTGCAGGTCAGTGTTCTTTTCTGTATCTTTGTCATTTGACTCCAGTTGTCAACATCTTATACTGGATTTTTGTTAGTGACTTGCCCATGGATGTGCAAATTTCTGGGATGTGTCTCAGCATGGTGTTGATTGAAGATTATCAAAACATTACACAAAATGTCTTTGAACAAAAAGTGTGATTAAATTTACAAAGGCAAAATTATCTTTCTTGATCAACTGTGCCATTAACAATGATGTGTGGATCCTGGTCTGTCTCCTCTGTTTAATGAACACTTATAATCCTTCTCCACATTTAACTAGACACCCAAAATGTTCAGTTCAATGTGGAAATGACCCTCTCTGTCACCTCTGCTTGTTGTTCTTCTGTCAGGACACAGGACTTTTGGTATTGCGCTTATTAAAGTTAAGGTTATGTGGGATTTTTTTTTTTTTTCTAAAATTTTGGATCTGTTTTAAGCTTTTCCAGTTATCTTTGCTAAAAGAAACTGCTAAGTTGTTCATGGTCTTCTTGATCAATTCCTTCTCTTCCTTCCCACCTCTTGCTGACTAGGAGGCTGGACTTGTCACTTGTCATTTGCTCCTTCGTTGCAGTTGGTAATTTCCAGGAGTGAGGCCTATGACACCTGTTGAGTAATTTTATTTTGCCAAATAATGAAGTTTTATTCCTGGACTTTTTTCCTGTTTGTAGGAATTGGAGATGCCCCTATTGCAAAAAGCATGCTAATTGTAGATGCTGAGCTGCTGATTGAAGTTTCCATTCCTTTAAGAGCTCCACTCACTTGCTTCAGCTTCAGAAGGCATAATTCTAATGGTATGCCCTGTTGTTAGGGAGTAGGAAGGAAATTACATCATTCATGAGACATAATTGTGTAAAAGGTGCAAATTATAGTTGGCTTAAAAGCAGCAAACAATTGCTTTGATTTGTTGACTTAAAATTGTAGTGGGGGAAAAGGGCACAGCTGAGGTTTCTTCATGTGGCCTCCACTGGAAGCTCTTGGTGGCATGTTGTGTGTGTGTGTAAATTCACACAGTTCCACTGCTGTTAATGTAAATGAGCAAACTCAAATCAGCTGAAGCTGGACCCATACGTGTTTTCTGTACAATGTTACTTTGTCTCATGCTAAGAAAACAACTGTTTTCCTACTTGGTGTTGCACAACAGTGAAAGATTTATAGCTTCTCTCCCTTTGAATGAGGATTGCCTCTTGTGCTCTTTCCAGAAAGGAACCTGAACAGAGTTCAAAGTGCTGTGTGCCAAAGGAGCTAGATAAGTCAGGCCCTTTTGAAATCCGTTAGAACTAGTCTGTGGAAGCATCAGTTATACATATTTGAATAATTTATAGAAGGAAGGCTATATTGAAACAGCAACCTGTATCTAGAGATAAGGTATTAAGCCACAGCAGTGCTCTTAGCTATCTGTTAGTAAAATAGAGGCTGCATCTAGGTCCCTAACTGCATTAATTTTCTTCTGTTCACCTGTCACCTTACAAAGACTTATTTGTACTCTGCATCCTTTTCACATGGATGAATTTATAACTGGTGAGAATGCTTCCAACCTCCTGATCCTCAGCTGTTTTTCACTAAGTTCTGCTTAGAGATTTGTGGATTCTGGTCTTGCAGGGGCAAAGAAGGGGTTGCATTGTTACTCAGGATTTCTCTTTCCCTGGTAGCCCATATTAGAAGATTATGGAAACGGCCATAAGGGGACATGGAGCCTTACACTCAATGGAATGTCTACTGCTATTTTAATAGTGGACAGTCACAGTGACAGATGCTTGATACAGAATGTTTGAATAGATCAGGAACTTTAGAGATGTTTTCATGTATTTCTAGTTTCCATTGATCTGTGACATGATGCTTTCTTGGTGAAAGTTTTGTGCCTTTGTGTGGTACTGTTACAAATGTTTGGGGTTTTTTTTCCTAATTTAAGTACTAAATTTTTGAATGCAACACCTGACTTCCTTTATATTCTCTCAGATTTACTCCTGTGTTGTGATACAGAGAAGCAGAGTAGCAAAATATTTTTCTTTCTTCTCTAGCCTTTGCAGAACTGACACTGTATTATTAATGTGTATGGTATTTTTGAGATTTGCTTCTAGTTTCTCTTGCTGCCTGCACCTGGGGTTTGGTGTTTGTGTGTGTTAGGCCTGCTTTTCTCTGAGGATATCCTCTCTATAATTCCTTATCTGCTGTCTCATAGGAGCAGAACATGGATCTGTCTTATTTGTGAGCAATCTTTAAAATATTGTAATTTTGAAGTGTTTTGACACCAATTTTTGAACCCCTTTTTTGACAAGATTGCTGCATGAAAAATAATTGAGCTGAATGAAATTTAGCATTTGAAGAAGTATAAAAATAGATTGGCTTTCCTTGAAAAGCAAATTGAAGAAAATATCGAATCTGTCATTTAGGGTGAATGTGAAACTTACATCCTGGCCATCTGTGGTCATTAAAGAATCTGCAGCAATTCTGAGATGGTATTTTGTATTTCTGTTTAACTAAATTTCATGATAAATACAATGCTGCCTCTTCCAGAATTGGTCTCTTAATGTATTTAAATAGTTACTTTTTGCAAGAAGTGAGTGAAGTAAGTTGACACAAACAGTAGTTTAAATCACAGGTTGGAGGAATCTGTGGAGATGATCTAGTCAGTTCTACTGCTCAAAGCACAGTTGACTAGAGCAGGTTGCTCAGGACCATGTGTGGTCCTTTTATGAAGATCTTCAAGGATGGATATTCCTCAACCTCTCTGAGCAACCTGTGTCAGTGTTCAACTCCCTTGAACAGGAAATTTTTAGCCTATGTTTAATTATTTTTTCCTCTGTATTTCAATTTACACTCATTAGCTCTTATGCTTTTGGGGTAACTGTGGAGCAGAGTCTGTCCCTGTCTTCTCTACTTTCTCACAGTCCATCAGGTATTCACACAAATGGATAAGATTTCCCCTGAACCTTTCCAGGGAATGAGAGGGGCTAGTGATTTGTCTGTTGCTCCCTGCATTTTCACCTTGCCCTTTGAGAAGACAGGAGTGACTGTCTTCCTCCAGTCCTCTCCAGCTTCCTGAAGAACTGCAACCTTTCAAAGATAACCAAGAGCCTCCTCTCTGTGTAATTGGCCAGCTCCTCATCAGGTCCCATGGACTCATGTATCTCCATTTTATCTGCCACCCATGGTGAGCCTTCCTTGCTTCAGACTTTGTTGCTGATCTAGGGGTTTATGAAAGGTGGTCTTAGCAATAATAATCAGGACAAAGTTGGCACTTAATATCTCACCCTTTTCTATCTCCTTCTATCTCCAGGTCCCATGTCCCATTCAGCTGAGAGACATTTTTTTCCCATCTAAATATGGTTGGCATACGTGTGTCTATCTTAGTTTGATGTGTTGATGTTAGTAACTAAGCTTACTGGAGTGTCATAAGTACATTTCTGTTAGAGAAAAATTAAATTTCTTTTTCTGTCCTTGTTTCATGCACATATACCATTATGCTTATGTTAGGAGTAAACATGCCACAACAATCAACAGTCTTGTCAAATTTATTTCCCCTCTAGACCAAATTCTAGGGAAAGAATAGTATATTAGCTGTCTGGGAAAAAATTAATATGCAGATACAAAAGGGGAAACAACATCCTACAAAAATGAAGTATCAAAGGAGATGCAATTTGAATATATACATAATTTTTTAACAAATTCTATATTTTCCATTAAAGACTTCTTTTATAATCAAGTGTTTTTCTTCTTGGACCTGCCATTATTATTATTTTGCCTTGCACAGCTCTGGCATTGCAGTGAGTGTTTTCTGAGGGTTGTTTGGGGAGGTCTTACATCCTACACTAGGAGGTACTAACATTAGAAGGGCACAGTCAATTTTACTTGGTTAGCTTGGTTTTCTGTATGGGTAGTGTGCATTTTGCATTACATTTCTACATGAAGGGTAGCTTATTAACATGAGAGTCATGTCATATGACATTATTGGTCATTGCACCTATTCTGCCCCTTTCTTTTCTTCTTTTCCCCACTGGGACTTTAACTAGATCCAGATAAGCTCTAAATTGCTTCCTTGAAGGTGTATTTGCTCTGTGTGCAAGCAGAGTGATGCAAGGTTGATAGTCAGTGGCCTAACATCTTTTCAACTCTGCTGTCAGATAAGAGTTAAATAGCAACAGCAGACATTTTGAGCCTCTACATGCTTTCAGCCAAACCACGTTCAGGCAAAACTGAAGTGTGATTGAAGTAACTGACAATTGTTGGTCTCTTTGTACATTCCTTGCAGAGATGTAAATAGAAATGTGCAGTCCAGGTGTTGAAATGTGGGAAATGGCAGCAGAATAAATCACTGTGGTTGAAATCAGTGGCACTCTGCTTGCAATTAAGTCCTGCCTTGAAGTAGAGCCTCAGAACTGCATTTCATGGCTTGAGCATCAGCTTCAGTGTTCTGTTGGAGGTGCCTGGGATCCTCCATCAGGAGAAGGAGCTGGAGAGTGGCTAGGAAGGAATGCGGAGGCTGCAGGACAAGATTACTGTCAGCTGACACAAAGTGATGTTGGGAAGCCAGGGGACATCTGTTCGTGGAGGGTATGAAGGCTGCTGGGAGAAGGCAGAAGGGAAAACTCTGATAGGAAAAGAGTAGCAGAATGAAATCAAAAGTCTTGATTCATTACTGAAGTATTTCAGGATCCTGAAATTGCTGCATTCTTTGAAATTGCCAGGAACTGTCAGCACGCCATGGAAGTAATGTTTATATAGAAGGCTCAAAATGAGAACTAGAGTTGTATAAACAGAGTTGTATAATCTGCCTTTCAGTGAATAAGAAACCTACAAAAGTCCCAAAATAATTTTCTAATTTTTTTCCTGGGGCTTACAAATAGAATACAATGCATTTGAATTAGTCTTTAAAAATAAATTACTGCTGCATGGAGTTGATGCTGTTATAGTGACAGATGACCTGAATTGTTTTGCTGGGAAGGAAGAACCCTTCCCTTGAGAAAGTCACAGCTGCTTATCCTGGTCATGCAAATGCAAAGCTGTAAATATTTAAGTATTTTACATGCAGAGTTTAGAGGAGAATCATAGTTCCTTTTATTTACAGTAACAGTAACCTAATTCAGATTTATTTTTACTTTGAGGACATGTTATGAATACTGAAAAGACCTGTGATAAGTTTACATGATCATGGACGTGCTTCCTATTCTTGTGACAAAATGCGTAGTGAGGTGTAGATGATAAATTTCTGCCATTCACTCATTCCAAAACAGCAGTAACAAAGTGATTTAAAATTTCTAGCTTTTCTTCAAAGGGCATGGTTGTTTCTCTAAACCTAGCTAATGTAAAACTAGTCATACCTGACTAATTTATCTAGTGACAAATTAAAAATTCTTACTTCTTGTGCTTTAATCAATGGCATTCAGAAAGGCTTTCATGGAAGTACCACTTTCTCAAGTCCACAGGATGGAGTGCCTATATCTCCCTGTCCTTTGCTGCTTCTGTGTGGGCAGGGCTTCCTTCCATGAACACAAGAAGTTGTTGTCCCCCTTACACAGAAAAGAGCAATTGAGGAAATCATTATAGAAGTGGGATTTAAGATTTCCCCTCTCTTCAGTTTCAGTTTAGCTACATAAACTTGTGTCTTTTGAGAAATTACTTGAAACTCCTTTTGCTACTGAAAGTGGCTTGAAAAAATTTATTTTGTGGTGAGAATAGTTGTGGTCTTAAATACAGAACAGTGTGTCTCTAAATCTTCCAAGATCTGTCTCTTACATGTAACTTGATGACATGTAATCAAGTGAGTATTAATCAAAGCAGGACTAAAACACGTCAGCAAGTTAAAACAAAAGCAAAATATTTTTGAGTGCAGTGATGCCATAAGAAATACAACAGTGTGCTGAGAGCAAGTTGACATGTTGGCACAGTTTTAAAAAAGCAGGGCTAAATGAGGCACAATATGACATTTCAAAGTTTATGTTGGGAGTAAACATGACACAACAATCAACAGTCCTGTCAAATTTATTTCCCCTCTAGACCAAATTCTAGGGATAGGATAGTTAGTATATTAGCTGTCTGGGAAAAAATTAATATGCAGATACAAAAGGGGAAACAACATCCTACAAAAATGAAGCATCAAAGGAGATGTAGTTTGAATATATATATTATTTTTTAACAAATTCTATAATTTCCATTAAAGACTTCTTTTTATAATCAAGTGTATCCTGCCAGCAGGATGTATAAATGAAACGGGATGTATGAAATGTAGAAGTTTGAATTTAAAATACGTTCTTGACTGTTTGGCAAATCCTCCAGTATTTTCTTTGATCTATTTGATTTATTCTAGAATGAGAATAAATATACAGGTCTGTATACCTAATACATGACAGCAGATATTTTAAATAGTATTTTTCTATGCAGTTGTTGAAAGATCTTTTAAAATAGGAAGTTACGATTCTATATATTTTGAGTTGGCATTGTGCTAAATGCATTGAAGTGATTTTAATTTTCTCGAGTTATCTGAAAACAGCAACACGACCTGCTTAGGGTTACTTTCCCATCAGAAGTGTTTGAGCAGGAAGCAGAATGCTGTCAAGAGACCGTCAATGGCTTTTCTGTGAATTTCAGTGACTTTGGCAGGCAGAGTTTTAGGAAGATGGGTTTTAGAGAAGTTCTCAATGAAAATTTTAAGACCGTAAAGTCTACGGTGCTGGGCATTGACATAGGGGCTTCTTTTGTGTTACAAAGCTTTTGGAGTTTATTTGGGAAACAGGCCACCTAATTCAAAGGCCGACTTTGAGATGAGTCTGGACTGCAAATGTATCATGTTCATAAGCAGACTTGTTAGGGTGATGCGTTTGGTAAGAAGACTTTACACTTTGACTCTCTTTCTGTACCAACGCTCTTTTCATCCGGACAACCATGATGTCTGTCTGCTCTTCCTATATTGCTGAAGACATGCTATATGTTTGCTCATCTCTCAGCAACTATTACGCCTTTTGTTAAGTTTCAGTTGAATTTGATGGAAGGTGAAATGGCTGATGGTTTCATTGAGTTTCCCAGAAGGACACCCAAAGAGAAGAAAGGGAGAGAGGAAGAAAGCTTACCCAGATGAAAGTGTGTGATCAAGAATGATCATGAATTCACTGCTTGTGGGTTATCATGGTCAGCTTTTTGTACTTGTTCTCTGACATGTTTCCCCTCTGCTTTTCTATCAAACTGTTTGTTGCCAGCTTTTCCTTTGCTTCCTTTTACACTGGAAAACTTAATCTCAAAGCTGTTCTCTAAAATGTCTGCATGTTCTTCTCCTTAATTGCTGACGAAGGCCTTAGTAAAATTCAAGCTATCATAGGAGATGCTGTGACCTCATTTCTGAGATTTCAAGAGAACTGTTTTTGGCAGGATGGTGGTGTATATTTTGTAACAGATATTACCAAGGGGCAATGCAAAATGTATGTGGTACTGTTTGGGCTGGGGGAGGTGAGATGTGTATTACCATGATTACTTGCAGGATAAAAGGTGGTGAGGTATTCAAACTGGTTCTGGCTTTATACCAAAGTGAAAAATTAATGGGCTGTAATGTTATTGGCTTTGTTTGATCAAGTGCTCAGTGAATGTTCTTCAACTGAAGAATAAATATTCTTGAAATAGTTGCTGAAAGAAAAAACATTACAGCACATTGTAACTTGGTGATGATAAGCATTCATTTAATCAGGATGTTAATCATTAGCTTTGGTTTTGTCTTTAAAGCTCTGGAGTGAGACAAGGCTGTGAACAAAATTACCTTTAAGAATCTGAGGTGGTCAAATCAGAGGCTTAGTTACATTAACTATGTGGCGTATTGTAAAAGGATGAAGAATATGAAACTTTGAGTTTTCTAATTTTAGATTTAGAAACTGTATTTTAATGCAATGCCAGCAACTTTCTGTTGCCTTTATATTAACAATATCCCTCTTCATGCAAGGGTTTTTATGGGCAGCTATTATAACCACCAAGCTCAAAATATGTGGGTGTGTGACTAAAGATGAGTGTAGGCACACTGAAAAAATCAGTGGATGGATATATAGTTGAATAAACTTTATATTAAGAAGCTTATGGTGAAGGCAAAGCATATAGCACAAGTAAAATTTTTTTAGCTATTGCTACAACACTCCCATGTGTAAGTTAGTCGTAACCATCCTAACTGAGTGGCCCTTTGCTGGGAAGGATATGACGGGATGGGAGGTGTTTGTTTGTCCCTTGAAATATTATTCTTGTGTGCTTGTAATGTGACTTTTTTATAAGTGAGAAATAAATATAAGTTATGACTGAAGTATGTGATAAAGATATCTAGGAGGTGCTTAGGGCAAAGGCATTTTAACTGCAGTATAACAGGAAGAAATGTTGAAGAGGTGGGACATTTCTTATCCAAATGTGGAATGATGTCTTGGATAAAATACCAAATCATGCAAGCTGTTGGCAAGAAATGGTTATTTGAAGCTTCAGCTATTGCTACAGAGGATTATTAAACTCTATCTGTTCTAATAACTTTGTGTTTTGTAACAGGGCATTGATGGATTTGGTAGACATCACTTAACTGCAGCACACTCTATTACCTTTCCCATATCAAATTACATTTATTAGTTATTATTTGTTTAATGTAACACAAATTCTTAATTAAGTTTGAATAGTCTGGTATGTGCATTGCTTTCTCTGATTTTGTGAATCAAACTTAAGAAAAAGAGAAGTTAATTTATACTATAAAGTGACTTCTCTACTATAGATGCAATAGAGTAATACTGATAACATGTAACTAATTGCAAAATAGAGTGAAGATGTACCAACTTTTGTCTTTGTAAAAGTCTTATTTTTTGTGAGTAGCAAAAGTTAGCATATTAAAAAAGGGATGCACACTTCACACTGGCAGTTTTGTTTCAGAAAGGGTCAGAACTGACCAATTTAATAATGGCTGGAAATGAATTTCAGATCTCATCCCTACTGCCCAAAGTATCTCTGAAAAGAGTGTTATCAAACATCCTTTGTAACAACAACGTTCAGCTTTTTAGGTGAAAACTGCCTGTTAGTTTGGTGTCAAAGTATTTTTAAATTTAGAAGCTGTTAAAAACACTACTTGTGAGATTGGCGTGTATTTAAAAGAAGAGGACCAGTGAAAGCCACTTGGGTTTCACAATCTTGAAATATTTTGTGTTGAGTGAGGAGAGATCCCTTGTGTTGTCCATCTGGCCTCTTGTGCTGCAGATTTTAGCCCATCAGTGAAATCACAATTCTTCCTGCAGGGGCAAAAGATGCCTAGACATGTGACATAGAATCACATAATTGTTGTGGGAAACTCCAGTAATGTTCAGTAAACATGGAGGGCTCTGCTTTTGACTTGGGTCGATCAGGAGAAGGGTGGAAGTGGGTTCTTACCATGTTGCCTAAATGCAGGTTGAGATAAGGGAGGATGTGGAGGTGAAGTCCCAGCTAGGACTTTGAAATACTGATGGTGATGTTTTTGAAAAACTCTTGAGTCTGCTTAGTTGTTTTTTTTTTTCCAGATAATTTGAGTAGTAATATACAAGTAATTGTCTTTTTTTTTTTTAATAACGTGTGGTTATTAATTACTAGTGACGCAAACCAGGATAGCATGATGATGTGAAAATGTGCACAACTTAACCAGTGCTTGTCAAAGCAAGAATGTGTGACACCAAAACACTGAGGACTGCCAAAACACAGGATTATGTATGCATTATGGATACTAGCTTCTGTTTCAAGACTACATAAAACTTTACTAATTTTAAAGGAGACTCCTAGGGGCTTTTTCCCACATGGGAAATGGATTCTGTGTGTGTTGGAGGTGATGAATGGAGTGCAGGCAGTATTGCTTTGAGACTGTTGCCTGGAAGAATCCCTTTGCCTGAATGTGCAGCTTCTGACTCACTTATACACTACTTCTTCTTAATCTGTGTGGCACTTGCTTGTGAAAATATGACTTAATGTAAGCAGGTTCTAATCCATTAATGACTTAAAGGAAGGTCAAAACTTGGACTGGCATTGGGAATAGACTGAAGAAGCTGAGGGAAGAAAGTTAGTGTTGCACTTGCTCTGCTTGTGGTCACCTAAACAAGAGACACTACTTGAAGCTTTTATCAGTGTGAGTACATCCTTGTGTGGGAGAAAGGAAAAAAGCCACTTGTTGTACTGGAAAAAAACCAATCAAACAAATTTGGAAACAGTCTGTGTGGTCATATTGCAGTTCTGAAGCAGTGGGTGAACTAGGTGAGGACTGGAGCTTTTTTCAAAGCCCATGTTTCAGCTTGAATACAAAAGCAGAGCATGTTATTTCAGCTACTGCTTATCAAAATTAGATTTGCTCTATAATCTTTTTGAAGAAAACCAGCTCTTTGCTAAGAATTAAAAAAAATTATCTAAATGTTTAAAGTGATCTTTTTCCCTTGGAGGCCTTTTTCAAATGTCTATTTTGTGTTTTAATGCAATACAGGTATCTGGACATGAAAGAGGAAATTTGACCATTTGTTTTTACCTCTTTTTCTCTTCTTGCTTGTGTATTTTTTTTCCCCTTCTTGCTTGAAACTGCTCAAAAATGAATTAATAGTACTCAGTAAGGAATAATGTGGAGGAAGACTCCAAATTCAAGTGATACTGGGGAGAATTTTGTGGAGATTTTTCCAAACTGGGCTCTGTGTTCTAGATTATACTCTTCAAGTTTACTTTGCTACCGAAATAATTGTGCAGCAGGATTCCTTGGTGAAAACCAAGGGTAGCTGATAAGATCAAATGATTATTGCTTTGGAAGGAGTGTCAGGACTGATTAGTATCATCTTTGAGTTCAGCAACTGATGGGCTTCCCAGGGATGCTTGTGCTAGATTGCTATTGAATGCAACTCTTTCCCATGTTATTGGGGAAGGTCAGTAACAGCTTGTTGCAGGAAAGGCCTTGCTTGTTTTTTCTCCTTGATGTAGAAATCTGAGTGGAGAATCTTATTTCTAAATCACCTTACCAATATTTGTCTTACTAACACAGTAGAAGAGGAAACCTGAATAGTCTTCACAGTGATGTGGCATTATGCAGGAATCTTGGAGAAGTACTGCTGTGAAGTTCTGAAAAAATCCAGTTGGTATCTGTCAGCTGGTGTGAGTCTTCCCCTTCCAAAGAGATTCCATGGAGAGGTGACAGGTTATGGCAATTAGTTAGTGCCCCATCGGTAATTGTTGTGTGATTTACACAGCAGGAGTCAGCATGGCTGGCAAGGACATCATCTTTGTGACTGGAGGCTGTGGCACATCCCTTGAGTGGCTGTATCAATTCATCATAGGTCCTATCAGCTTTCACTGAAGAAAGTATAAGCAACGCAACTGCTTTAACATAGTACTTATTCAAACACATGTCTGTTGATGACTTTTTTAGATATCGGCATTGAGGATCTGTTAGAGTATGGTCAGTGTTTTGGCTTGATTATCTAAAAAGTCCTTTTCAACCAAGACAATTCTGTGGTTAGCAAAACCTTTTTTAATACAGCTGTTGGCTGCAGGCTGTAGCAGTGTAACCTGTTGTTTCTTTTCTTTTACCTTAAAAAATGTTAGTGGTTTATTTCATGTAGTTATGTCTGGACAATAAACTAAGAGTCCATTATGTGATGCCTCCCCTGGAGATGAGAGAGCCCACACTTCAGCTCAGCAACAGACTGACAGGTACTATTTACTATGGGTTCAGAACATCACTGTGTTTGCAATTGGCTTCACAATTTTTAATCAACAAAGTAATAATCTGAAAAAAAAAAAATCCCACAAAACACAAAAAATCCTCCCACTAATCCCAAAGTTCCTCTGTATTAATTTACTGTCATTCTGTGTAGCTGGTGACAGAGTTACTAGTCAATAACCATTTTTCATATTTTGACTCCCATTATGTCATTGTGTGGGGATCAGCTTTTGACAATTTTACTTATTACAGTTCTCTCTTTCCTGTTCTTTTTGTGCTCTGCTGCCAACAAGTCATGTGCTTTCTCTCTGCTACTGCTTTAACGCTGCTCTTTATTAAAGATGATGATTGTTGCTGTCCTCCCTGTTTCCTTCCCTGCAAATCTTTCTGATTGCAGTTGTGAGGAAGTAATTTTCCCTGCTATGTAGTTCTGATTTCTAAACTAATCGATATCTCAGGATTTTTTTTTTTTTTTTAAGTTTGGCAGGCTCTGGATGATGTGCCAACAGAATGCTGTGTCATTTCCCTTAACTGCAATAAAATGTCACTTTTTGTTGCTTCTGATTTTTTTCCCTTACCAATTTTTTTCTTTAGAATCTTTCTCTTTTTTCACTTTGTATTTGCAAACCTTTGTGTACGTATTTGTGCGTGTGTGTATATATATGTATGCTTGTACATCTGCTTATGTGTAAATACATATGTGGATAATTTCTCATGGCTCGCCTCACAAATGAAGTCACAAGACAGCTGGAGGGTTTGCAGCTCCTAACTTCTGCTCTGTGTGGTCAGCCTGGCTGTTGCATGTATCTTTGAAACATGGTGAAAACCCTCCTGAGAGCTACTACACAGGCATGGTGTGTTTTCCATTTTGATATATATTTTCTAGTATGCTGGGATGAATTGCTAGTAGGTGCCCTTTCTTCCAACTAATTCAAGTGGGAAGACTCACTTTATGGAAGGTCTACAATTCTGCAGAGTGTGAACACCCACTATCTGCAGTATAAGAGTTCAAAATACCTGTACAGAATCTTTCAAATATAATTGAAAGCTACCATAGGGTTGTATGATATTACAGACTGAAGGAACCTAAGGAGGCTCAGCTCAAAGCAGTCATCTGTGACCAGTCAAGTCTGGAAAACATCCAAGGATGGAGCTTCTTTGGTAGACTTTTCAGTTACTTGGCTGTCCTTAAGGTGGAAGTTTCTAATTTTACCTAGTCTGAACCCCTCTTGTTTCAGTTCATGCACATTGTCTGTTGTGTTCTCACAAGGCCCTACTGTGAAGAGTGTGGCTTCCTATTCTTAATATTCCTTGCAGAAGTTCTCCTGCTCTTTGCAAGTGGTCAAAGGCTGCTGTTAGATCCCTTCAAACCCATTTCTTTCCCAGGGCTGAACAAGTACAGTTCCCTTAATCTGTTCTTACAGGGAAGTTGCTTAGCCACCTGCCCACTGAGGTAGCCCTTGTTGGTCTCCAGTTAATTGATCTTTCTGGTATTGGAAGCTGGATGTGGCCCAATGAGTGCTAGGCAGAGAGGGATAATTGCTTCCCTGGGTCTGCTGGCTGTGTTCCTGTTAGTACAGCCCCAGGAATCCTCCTGTGGAAGGAGATGCTGTGCTGTCCCTTGCAGGGTGTGAACAGAGAGCTAAGACTCTCTAACAAAACGAGAGTGTTTTAAACTGTGACTCACATTGTCATACAAGCAGCAGGAGGCAGATGGTTGAGCCTTCTTCTCTGGTAGAGATCAGTATGCCACTGTGGTATGTCTCTTTCTGCCTCCATCTGTTGCCAGGCTGGTGGTGGAGTAACCTATGGTGGGATATATGCAAGGCTATGATTGAATGCAGCACCACATAGTGAGAACTGTACACATGCTTAGCTGTACTGCTGTCCTCTTTATAAGGATTATTGTTGGAAATGGAACCCTTTTCTGGCATATTAGAGTCCTTGTTCATTTATTGCCTTCTCAGTAATTTCAGCCAAGAAGCAATAGGCAGTATTTTAAGGGTAGATATTTGAGAATAGGCCAATGGCAGAAGAAGGGGACAAGAAGTGAAAGACACCGTGAGACTTTGAGTTGTGTCTCCCTGGCCATCTGCAGTCCTTGCTACTGGAAAGTTTCTGCCTTGATCCCACTACTGATTTTCCTTTGATCATGTGCATTTATGATTCTATGATTATGGCTGTATTTTCCTTGTTTACCTTAATTGGCATTGAGGAGACGTGACTTGTGTATGAAGTTCTTGATAGTGGGAAATTGACTATTAAGGCACAAGGGGGACAAGTAACTAGCAACCATAAAAGCCTTTGACTGACAAATGTAATTTACATGTCTGTCTGTATCATTTAGACCACCAATAGAAAGGCAGGGTTTGAACACTACTTTCAATTTTAATTCTGGCATCAGAGAACAAAGGAGGCAGTAACTATTAAGTATATTAATTTTCCTGAATCTTAGTACTGAAAATACTAAGAGCTTTGACACCAACTCCTGTACTTCAATAGGAACATATTTGGTAGCATAGTTTCAAGCAGAGGGAACAGGGACAAAGGGGGGAGAATGCTGATGGAGCATTTAGTCAGCAATGGCAGCTCTGCCTGATTCTACACAAAATAATTAACAGTCCATGAAGAGCAGAGAGCATTATGTGCATAAGGTGTTTTCGAGTATTAGTAAAAATGTTACCTGGCTGTTGCTTTTTCACTATAAATAAAAGTGGTTTAGTCTGATTACACAGGCTTTAGAATCTGGTATTTACAGATGGGATCTTCTGTGAAGTGTGACATCCAGTGCCACAACTGCTGGTCATTGTGAGGGGCCTAGGAAGTTACATGAAGCTGTCTTAATTTAATAATCCATTGACTCGTGCCAAGGATTTACATTAAAAATTACCTTGTTTGCTTTTGCATTCTCTTGCTCTTTCAGTGGAATAGGCCAAAGAAGACTTTGCTTTAAAGCATTCCTCATTTACAAGCAAAAACTGAACATGCCATATAATAAATTTGTGTATATAAATGTGCTGCAGTATGACCTTTTACACTCTGTACTAGCAGAAATTCTTTTATAAATAACAGGTGAAATTCTTTACATTTGAGGCTGAAAAAAGAAAATGGTGAACATTTTTTATCAACCATGAGTTTATGTACAGTACTATTTGCCAACCCTATTAGACATGTGAAAGCAGAATGGTGACTGCCCTACTTGTTTTGTCATTTTTCTCTTGGCAGAAATCCAGCTTCCCTCCTTTTTTTTTCCTCTCACAATGTGAACATAGCTCTGTTTAATTTACTCTTTTGCTGCTAGCTTGGAGTTGCTGATGTTGGCACAGTTATAGAGGACAAATAGCATTCTGCAATTACAGTTGAAGAGGTAGCAATATTAAGACATTGGAGACAAGTTGTTTTCATCTCCCTTCTGCTCTGCTGCCCCAATTATTTAATACTGTCCAATTATTTAAGTTACAATATCTGATGTTTCCACCACAGTTAGTTGCAAAAGTAGACCCTCTAAAGGGAGCAGTGCATGATGTAGGTGACTTAGCTCTCCAGGATGACACCTTTGGCTGCTGAGGAGGTCAGACAGTTCTAACTCAAGCTCAGTAGGCTGTTGGATGACTTGAAAGATGCCTTTTGACTTTTAGAGGTCTTAGACTCGATACCCACCTAAATAGTATTATTTTGTAAAGTCAAAAACCTCTGTGATGTCTTTCTGGCACTTAATTCTTTTCTGTCTGCCAAGTGGCTTATTAATTTCCCCTTAGTCCAATTTGCCATGACTTTGAATAATAACTTTGTAATTTAGAAACACCAATGAATTGTTTAATGTAGTTCGGCTTTGCAAAAGCAGAAAGATTAAAAGCCTGTAAGCTTGTTAACAAGAGTTAACAAGTAGAAAACATGGAAGCTGGAAGCTAGAAGAAAAAGTTAGTCCATATTCAGTTTCACAGGTTTTGGGCTTATAACTACTTTTCTTCGATGATCTTTAAGGTCCCTTCCAACCCTAACTATTCTATGATTCTATGAGTGTGCAACAGCTGCACTCCAGTTTCATTACAAGTGTGTTCTACTGATATATGGCCTAAAATTTTTTCAATGAAATAATCAGAATTCCATTTTCCAGTATTCTATCAGCCAGGGCTTTCTTGGAACACAAGAGCTTAATACAAGTAGTAAGCAGTAGATAATCAGCCTTTCTGGATCTCTGGTGTTATTGTAAAAATATTTGACATAATCATTTTTTAGAAAGTGAATTCTCTTGTATTTCTTGCATTTAAAAAGCTTTCAGTGAAAAAGACATTGTTAGGATAGATTCAAGTTTTACTTCTCTTCTGTTTGTAAATGGACTTTAGTATCAGGTAGCCTTGTGTTTAGATGCTGCATTCAAATCCTCACACTGAGTGCTTCTGATTGCCTAGGAGCTTTTGAAACTGCCTGTTATATTTCTAAGTATGTGTTTATAAGATTTGGCTACTGGCAAGATTTCCTCAGCATGACTAATTGAACAGCTGAAATTGGAGTGTTTCTTGAGTACAGTGTTTTGACTTTGTTTTAAATGCCAACCATTGGTGTGCTGCAGAGAACATTACTAACTTAAATAATGACTAGAAGAAATACTAATTCAGGAGTGAAACTATTTCTTTTATGCTCATCAGCTGAGTGGGACTCTTAATTCCAGGCAGGAATGGAAAGCTCTTCAGCCTGGAGAAGAGAAGCCATCCAATATCTGAAGGGAGCCTACAAGAAAGCTGAGAGGGACTTTGTACAAGGGCATGTAGTAGTGAAACCAAGAGGCAATGTCATGAAACTGGAACAGAGTAAATTTAGATGAGATGTAAGAAAGAAATTTTTCACTGATATGATGAGGCACCAGAACAAGTTGCCCGGGGAAGCTGCTCCATCCGTGTAAGTGTTTCAGAGTAACCTGGAAGGGGCTTTGAGTAACCTGGTTAAGTGGAAGGTGCCCCTGCCTGTGGCAGAGATATTGGAACTAGATGATCTGTAAGATGCCTCATAGCCTAAACTGTTTTGATTCATGGAACAGATTTAATTTCTTCTATTAGGAGTTCAGACAATATTACCCAATTGGCTACATGTTTTGGTGCAGAGCCTGTAAATGAATTTTATTTGCAATTAGGAGTCACATGGGCTGTACACAATCCTACACTAGCGGGGTTGTTGTGTTTACTATCCCTATATTTTTCCTTTATGAACATACTATTACAGTTCTGAAACTATATTCCTTCCAATATTCATGTGATGAATGTAGTTTTTATCTTGAGCCATTGCTTTGTTATGTCATGGTATTGAATGTGAATGAATCTTGTGAAATCCTCTTTGATTAGCCTTTAAGGAGGTAACTTTAGCATATCTTAAGGTGCATCGGGAGCTTCATCAGTCAGAAGGCTTGACTTAACAAGTCACAGAAAGAGTTGTTTGCTTTAAGTGTGGCTGGCTGAGGGATATCAGTTCTCTGATGTAATGATGACCTTCTATTAAAAGTACCTTTCTGTGTCTGATGGATAGGAGAAAGTTGGGTTTGCTATTGGAACCTCAGGGAAATGATGTTGGTTGAGCTACTTGTAAAGACAGAGTTTAATGTAACATGGTGTTACTTTTGGTAATTAAACAAATTACCTGTATAGTCTTTGACACATTTAATTGTATACAAATATATCTTAAGTTTTGTACCTACAATTAGAAATCAGATGATGACATGACAGTATTTGTAAAAAAGGAAACTATAAAACTTTTGACTGTAAATCTGTCAATATTACACAATATGTTAAGATGGGAACCCCTGGAAATTAGTCATGTACAGAAATACTGACTTGTGGTAAGAAGGGAGAAGCATTTACATGAGTAATTTATTTTTTTTAATGATAAAAGTTCTTATTACTTGAAAATATTCCAGAACTGGGGGAAGGGAAAGAGGAACATTGCATTTATCGTATTATAATTAAGAGCAAAATTTAGAAACTGCTTGCATAACTCAATGTCATGCTGCTTGAGATACTGATCCAAGGAAAATTTAGGAAATTTGTAAGAAAACTTGGCACTTCTGTCAAGCCTGGAACCTGAACACCTGCTTGATAAATATCTGTAGCATGTCACGATTATGCTGAAGCAGGGAATCCAAGCATTTAGATCAGTGCAACTGCTTTTAAGGTCTATTTTTGCCAACTCTCACTGACATTCTTTAAAGGGAATAGCAGGATGTTGAAGGGATAAAAGCAGCTATGGGTTATACAGTGTGGCTGTTTCACTCTGCTGCTGTTTATCAGCCAGTAAAGTCGGTGAGAAACTTGACCTCAGTTTGTTTTTCTGCACATGTTCATAAAATCATAGGACAGTTCAGGTTGGACGTTCATCTCCTGGATATTTTCAAAGAAGTAAATCATAAAAACAGCATCTGATAAAAAGAAAATAATTTGAAAATATTGAGCTGTCAGCCTTTTGTTGTGTGACTGGTTATCACTTTAAAGTATCTAAAAGCAAATTAAAAAAAACGAATCTGTGGTTTTAACTGCATCTAAAAGAAATGTGTAGCCCAAGTGAACTCTGGGCAAACTCACTGGGAGCAGTGGAGCAGCAGCAAGTAGTGAGATGTGTGTGTATGTCTTCTGTGTTCTTGGCTGATTTCCTGTCCTCTTCAATGAATTTTTGTTGTTGCAGTCAGATTTTTGTTCATTGTTTTGATTTGTGGCACTTACCTCCACTTTCCAAATGTCTTTGAGCTTTTTGTGCATTTTTGAGGATCCTCCTGAAACAGTGGTTCTCACTTTTTGATCTGTTATCAATACCAATTAGTGTGCTGCTGATGGCCTCCTGCACAGCTCCTGGATACCCTGTGGTTCTCACTGTGCCACTGATTCATTTTCTTTCTTTAAGCACTGGCATCCCATAGCTGAGGAACAGATAAGTTACAGAAATGGTGATTGTCTGGCTCTGTTGAAAATCCTGGCAGTTCTAATTTTGACATCTGTGGTGCTTGGGTTTTATTCTTTTTGATCTTTTTGCTAAATCCTGATGCTACTTGTCTGAGATCTGTATTGTAGTAATTCTTTTTTTATATGATTTCTTTCTTAAATATGAACTGCATCCCTTCTGCTGTATTGTTTTGAATCTTTAAAATGGAAAGGTTTCGACCTGAGTTTCTCAAAAAGCAACACTCATCCATCTCTGTAACAATGTATTTTTCTATGTATAATAAATATTAAATTGACTAGAGATTTTAAAGAATGTAAGAAATGAGAAGAATATAAGAAAAATCAGGTAAAAGCTGGAGGATTTTTTAAATTCTCAAACAATTTTGTATAAGAGATGGGAAAGCAGTTTGTTGTAAGCAGGAGCTTGTATTTTTAGGTAGTGTATGAGAGTGATTTTAACGTCAAATGAGAAGCTGCAGATGGACAAATTAAGTATCTGAAAGAAATCCCTTGAACCATAGAAGACAAAGATGGAAAAATATTTTCTGAAACTAACTAATTGTGGTGAGGGTAGTAACCAAAGGGAATGACACCCTCAGAATAATCTGTAGAGAACTGCAAAATCTGTTGGTCACTTCATTGCCTGAATTTTGCAGTACTGAGTGTGTTACATTATTTCTCCACTAGAAACCTTTGTAATCACACGTGAATTAGTGGTTTTGTACAGAACCCAGAGAAATCTCTCCCAGTGCTTCAGAGCAGACAGCATAACTGAGCAAAAATTTCAAAGCAAGATGTCAGCTGTGGGCAAGGTTTCTTTCCTGCTGCTTCTTTATCTGCTGCTATGCATTTTGAATGTCTTTCTGTGCATGGCATAGTTTCACGGTAAGAAGTAGAAAGCAGTCCCTTACCTCTTCAAACCTGTGGATAAACTCCCAGATCAAAAGCTCCTTGGCCGAGCACATCTTAATACCTTGTCCATAGGTAAATTATTTGATCTCATGTGTTTTATAAGAGAGATCTTATAAAATTGGGTAAATTGGAGATCTCTTGTGTTTCTCCTGTCTTTGTGCCATTTGTGGATGTGAACTCATATCATAATTAACAGATTGAGCTCTTGTAGGGCTGAGCTGGAGCTTACCTACCTGTCCCTCAGCTGTGAGCTTGGGTTGCTTCCAAACTGCTGCATCATTATCCACTATTTAATTTCAGCTTGAAACTTTTGCATACATGATACTGAAGAGCTAATTATAAAAGCATAACTGGCTTTTATAGGTTTTCATAATTCTTCTAAGATTGTTTAAATTTTATTTAGCTATTTTTCAGGGGGTTTTTGCCTTACACTCTGTTGCTACAACTGAAAATAAGTCTTTTTTCCCTTAATTTTTTTCCTTTTACATTATCATTTACAGTTTGTGTTATATAGAACAGTTATAAAGAAAAATGAAAGGACAGCATATAAGGTAATGTGACAGCAGCAAGTACAATTGATGTTATGAAAAGACATGATGATGTGCTTAGGGGAATAATTATATTTTCTGTAGTTTGTAGCTGTTTTCTGGCTTAAAAAATACCACAGATTGTACAATGCAAGCAGTTTACTGAATAGGTAATTCTAGAGGAGGGTAGTGATGACCCAACCATCTAGTAATTCTGACAAGGATTATAATTCAGTGTCTGAACAGTTAATGTTACAAAATGTGGATGCAAACACACACACAGAAGCAAGTTAATTTTAGTATGTGCTTAAATTTATCTCAGGTTTTGAATGAGATTGCTTTAAAAGCTGAGTCTTCATCCCATTATCATTCAGAGCATATTTTTTTTATTCCTTTGATAGTTTGAAAATGATAAAAAGCTAATGAAAAACTTAGAATTTTTCCCAAATGCTTGTTTAGTCATTGGAAAAGCTAGGAAACCTTCAGGTACTTTACTGAATTCTTGGAGGTTTTAGTCATATTGTTTCCTAGTAGCAAAAGTGAAGCAAAAGTAGCTCCTTATAAGAAGCCAGAGATTGAGTTGTGGTTTGATTTATTAATCAAGCTGTGCAGCTAAAGCAGTCAATACAGTAAGCCACAGCAGAGACACCATACTGTGTATCCTGATTTGTTCTGGAACTTCTTGTATAGGTCTTTATACAGGATTAATCCTAATAGCATTAGCGTGGTAAGACATATTGCTAAGTAGACTTAGACTACTAACAAAGACTTAAAACAAACAAACCCCCCCTCTTTGGACATTGCTATTAAATAGCTGACATGACATCAACCTCTTTAACCAGTTCCCAGCTTTTTTTTCTAAAGCATCATCTTAGACAAAAGGGAAACTGAGCAAAGCATTACTAGGGACCATGATAGCCCTGCCAGCCTTTTGAATTAAAGGCTGTTGTCATACAGTTACTCATCCTTATTCAGAACACTTAATTAAATGCTGTATATTCTTAAACTGGTAGTTAAAAAGCACATTTGGTCATTTTAATGCTCGTGCTTAGAACCTTCTATTTCAATCAAAATTATCTAATGGTACAATGCATTTTAGATAGTTTTCAGATAATTTAGTAACTTACTGATATTTTTAATGATCCTGAAGACATAGTATCAGTAAGCTTAAAACAAATGTGACTGCTGAAGACAGGTTTTAAATGTAACACTAGTCTTTTTAATGGTTCTGAGGCAAGAATTTCCATAAATTAAAAGGGATATATCTAAACCCATGTCATTCTGGTTTGATATATTGTGTAGGTGGTTTCATAAATCTGCTGCAGTTAAAATGACAGCCCATAGTAGAATGCTTGCTAATTTAATTTTGCTAAATGGTTCCTTTTTTTAATCACTGTAATACATTGTGATAAATGGTTAATATGATCCTTTTAATGGCCAATTTAAATTTCAGCAGGTTTTTCCACTCCTGTCGTGTATTTTTTAGTTCCATGGTCAAGTGTCAATACTTTCCACTAATGTATTTAGTTTACATAGTAATTTCAAGCATAACAAAGTACTACTTGTTCAAAGCTAAGCATACCTTTTTTACTAGAGGTATGGAGCTACTGCTTCTAAAATAAGTGATGATCTTGGATAGATCAGTTCTTAAGTGATTGACTGTTGAAATACCTGTGAAATTATAGATAGTAATTGTGGATAAGCCATTGCTTTTGCAGAAGATCAGAAAGTAAAAGATCCTGTATGATAGATTTAGATTTCTGTTCTTCAAATTTGGAAGCCTGGGTTTAGAGATGACATCTTCAGTTGTAGCTAAGAGGGTCCCCAAGGGCTGTGTCTGTGACACCTGTTTCAGTGTTGTCCATGTGTTTCATGACAGGACTAAGCCAAAGCCCCCATCATTTTCACATATGACTGCTGTGAAAGGGGGTGATGGCTGAAGGCAAGAGTGCCTCACATGGTTATAAGGTGAATATTTTGGCTTGATACTGAAGATCCTGGAAAGTAACTAGTTAGAACCAGATTCCTCCTAGTATTGTTGGTTTATAATAATATACCTGTTTTGGGGGTAGACTGTTTAATTTTGTTATTTTCTTTTCTGAGTTTTCTCTTTCTAAAGCATTTTTTTGACTGAAGATGCAGGATAAATCTAGGAAAATAAATAATCCATGGTTCTGAAAGTGAGTCTACAAAATGATACAGCAAGAAGTAGGAACATACTGTAAAAGTGTAAAATTTCAAGTGAAAAGAGGGACAGATTGCAGTTCTGAGAAGCTGCAGGTACTACAGCACTGTGTTGACACGTTGACCATTAAAATATTTGACCTTTCTGTACCTGGAGTGGGCCTGCCTTCATCCTTTTGGTCCCATACTAATAGATTTAAGATGCCCGACTCTGTACAGGCTGATGTAACTTCAGTTTCCATAAAATACTTCTATTTTAAGGCCTTTTAGTTTAGTCTTTGTTCAGCACATGACAATACCAAGATACTGCAGTTAATCATAATTTTGTTCACTTTGTTGAAAAGAAATTTTGGGTGGTCAGTCTCTGTATTTCATAGGATAAATGGGTGAGATTTAGATGCATTATGGGAACTTCCTCATAGTGCTTCTGCAAGGTGTGACTGATACAATATTTTTATAGTGGATACTTTCAACACGAAACCAGTAAACTACAAAAGTGTTCTGTACACTGTAGCAAATAGGGCTGGGTCTTCCTATCATGTACCTTTATTTACCCTTCGGCTTTGTGCTTCTTCTAGACATTACCCAAAGCAGTCCTTCACTACAGTGGCTGATACACCAGAAAATCTTCGCCTGAAGCAACAAAGTGAATTGCAAAGTCAGGTAAATCAAATAATTCTATTATTTTGTCACTGTTAGGCTGACAGTCCACTCCTCTATAGTTTTCCTAAGTTGTAATACATAGCAACAATCTAATTTAATTTCTGGGTTGGTATAACACTGCAAATCTCAGGATTTTTTTTCTGGTCCCCTTGTAACATAGCATGGTAACCACTACATGTTAATTACTGTACTTACATATATGCGAGTCCAGTGACTTTCCTGAAATCCTTAATTTTCAACAGCATACTAAGTATCTAAGTTTTTAACGTTTGAAATGTTACAGCTCAACCCAGAGGGTTTGTTTGTGTCAGACAAGCTGTCATGGTTAGTTTGCATCAAACTTAGTCATAAAATAGCTGTGTGATTAGCAAACAATTACTGTGTCATTGGCAAACATTTAGACACCTTTTATGCTTGCAACACTGAGCCCACTGAGTGATCAGTTATGGATCTGATATGTCCTGATATGTGAACTCATGTATGGAGCAATCTGTAAGCCAGTTGTTTTAAATATGTTACTGAGCAAAACTTACATGGGTTAACAGGAAATATATTGAAATTTAAATGTTAAAAGGGAATTGTGTGTTTGGGGGAAATGTCAGTGAAGACTTACATGACCCAAACACAATGTTTTTCTGTCTTTCCTTGGTAGCCTGTAACATACAGTTCTTATTGACATTATTTCTTTAATATCTGGAAAACCCTCTAGCCCCTTCTTTGTCTTCCCTTAATATAACTGACCTGTTGTTTGATTTTATGCAACACTGAAAATTGACCTGGCTTTGTGAGACAGTTGTTAATATTTGATTGCATTTTATTTCGTGAAACTTAGGTTGTTGGTTTTTTTTTTTGTTTTTTTTTTTTTGATTTAGTTGTAATCTTCTACATAAATTGATAATTCTTGTTGTCCATTCATATAGTAAAAACCTGTATGAGAAAATAGACCATAGACAATAAGAGCTTTTTTGTTTGGGAACTTCTTTGTTGGTTAATGAGTGAAATCAAAGGAGTGCTAAAGAGAAATACTAGAGCAGATACTTTGCATGATATAAATTTTTGTGGATTCTGTAATTGCCATTACAATTATTGATCATAAAAGTTCAAGGAATTTTCATGCTGGTTTTGTGCCACCTGGAAGAAGGAGACTTTATGGAATCTACATCTCTTGATTTCAGTGGTTTGCCGAGTAGACTTCCTTCATTTTCTCATAGTTCAGTATTTCTGCATACCGTGGTTACCACTCTGTCACAGAGTTAAGAGGAACTGGCATAAAATGTAAGGATCTACCCAAAAGCTGGAAATGGAGAGTAACCCTAAGTTTGTGCAGTGTGCCTATTTTCAGGATTATTAGGCAGTAAAAGCCTAGGAGTCGGTATAAAACATGGTTCTAAATTTTAAGTGCATACAAATTTACTTACTTGGAAGAAGGGAGGATCACCGTTTCCTTCCTTGATGTTGACTGACATAAAGACTGTGTTAAGTAGTCTAGTCTCTATGTTTTATTTCTGCAATAAAGATTTTGGTGACTTTTCATAATCCAATTTAAGTCTTGTAATAAAATAAAAATGTAAATTCTGAGTAATTCCTGTAATATTTTGAAAAGTATAAGGAAGCAGCCTATTGTATCAGGAATCAGCCCTGTTGGCCATCTAGTCCTTCATCCTGTCTTTGCAAAGACAGTTGCTGGATTCCCACTGAAAACAAATGCATGATCTAAATGATTTGTCATCACTCAGATCTCATTCTATTTCAAAGCTATGCTGCAAAAAAGTGTGTATGTGGTTCAAAAAAAGCCTTTCACATGAGCCTGAACTTGACTGAACAGAATCAGGTTATTACTACATTATATTATTCATCAGAGCTGCTTGAGCCTCCTGCCAATGCAGTGACAATTTGGGATTAAACAAATTCTTTGTTAGGCAATGTAGAAAATTATGTTAACTTCTGAGTAAGGAGAAATGCTTTTCTACAGCAATAGCTGCTTTATAGTTTTGAAGTAAGCATCTTAAATGCTTTTACTTCTGAAGAGGCACAGCCCTGTGTTTAACTGCAGGACTCCCATTGCCTTTTCAAAATCTGTAGCTTTAGAAATACTGTTTATCTTACTCAGCAAAGCAGGAGCAATTGGTAAAGGAAACACCACTGAGCATTGTATAAACTAAAAGATGTGTTTTTTGTAAGTTTGTTGGCTTTATTTTCATTTAAGCAGCAATTGACAGTGTTTTGAGTTGAAGTGCTTGGTCCTCTATCAAGACTCCATTAAGGTCAGCATCAGGTGCCAGACTGTCACGTTGACTTAACATGACAAGAGCAAAACAAACAAACCCAATGTACTGTTTTCTGGAGGAGTCAATAGAAAATGGATTGCCCTTTAGAACACTTCAAAAATTATGTTGTTAAGTCAAAGGGCAATATTTAAAAGCTTTGAAGAGAACATTCCCCTTTTATACAATTTCAGAGCTTTCTCTTTCTTTAGCCTTTTGCTTCCACAGGCTTTCATTCAACTCCAGTTTCAAGCAGATGCAAATCCATTTTAGGAGGAGGCTGTAAGTTTGGTTTCCCATCCTGGAAAACTCCCTAGTTTAGTGTGCCTCCTGACAGAAGAAAAAATAGTTTCAAGGTCTTCCACCCTGTAAATGAAGAATATCCAGGGGATGCAGTGTCTCAAATAAGTTTTTTCTTTGTCTCCGATGCAAAAATCCCTGTGTTTACTTTTTTTGGAGATTTGTGCATTCTCTTAATCCATACTATAGAATGGAAACTTTTCACATGCACTTACCTTTCCTCTATTTAATTGGAAATTTCTTTTATGTACCTTAACTACCGATTTCTCTAACATTATTACAGTGTGAATTTCTCAATGGCCTTTGGTTCTTGTCTGTGGCAATGCCGCACAGATCAAAAGCAGTAACTCTTGCAGAAAGAAACAGAGGTGTTCTGTAGCAATTCTTGTCAGGAAGTATAGCAAAATGTCACATCAAAGGGAGGGATGATATTTGAGGCGAGTTCTCATACTCCAACACTACTGCCCAGTAAAACTTGGGGAACATGATACAAAATCACAAGTATTGCTCTTCTGCCTTCTTGTCCTAATCTGTGTTGACATAGCCTGAGGCAGCTCTTCTTTTGAAACTCCTGGTGCTCCTTTTCATATATGTTGCCCTTTCAGCAGCTTGGATACTGAAAGTGTATAGGGTGATTTTCTGTAGGAAGAAATATACTTGCAGTTTTTCTTGTTAAATGCTATTCATAAAATACTGATTTTTCAACAGGTATCGTCTTTCCTTAGCAGACATACCCACCTGGATCAGGCTTTTCTCATAATAATCTAATTGAAGTCCAGACTTTCCCAGACACTGTTTTTATATTTATCTGCCAGTTCTCACCAGGATTATCATGGTCATGTTAAGCATTTGGAAGAAAGTGAATGTTGGAAAAGCGTATCATATGGTCAGATGTTTACCTCTAGGATGGCCATAATCCTCTCTGTTCAGGTTGAATAAGAAATAGACTTCACTTAACAGTTCTGTGAAAGAGACAGTGGGTAAACTGAAACACAAAAACTTCTGTTTATATATAGGGGAAACCTTTTCCAGTGTGAAGGTGGCTGAGCTTTGGAGGCTTTGGAGGATCCTTCTTTGGGGATTTTCAGGATGCAGTCTTGAGCAATCTGCGACGGTTGCCTGTGCTTCCAGTAGAGGGTGATCTCCGGAGTTCCCCTCCCAACTTCAGCTGTTCTCAGATTCTGTGATTCCTTTTTGTTCTCTCCTTCTTCACGCCAGAAATGATTCTTGGCCATTTTTTCAGTTTATTTTTTGCCATCTTCTGTTTGCCTAAGAGTTGTTTGTTCTACAAGTGTGCCCTAGTGAACTTCCAGACAAATTCTTTTATTAGTTGTTTTTCTTGATTTGTTAAAAAGCTTTTTCAGGTTACCTGCTTTACTTTTATGATGTCTTTGGAATGACTGACACAGTGAATGCTACAGAGGAACAGAATGATGGATGGTTTACTAAAGCAGGCATTTAATGGATTTAATGGGGTACCCAGGTGGGCTCATTGGAGAGCTTGTGGAGAAAACAATCCTTGGAGTTAGAGACAAAGATAAAAATATCTCCTTCAGCTAAGGAAAGGAGGAAAAAAAATTGTGATAGCAAGCAGAGAAACTTGGTTAATGCCTTATGGGTGATTTTAGGTTCTCCAGAGGATTCTGGAATAGAATTTAAAAGTGGGATTTTCACAGATAAGCATCAGACTGATAATTTATTTGCTTGTCTCTCCAGTTGTCCAAGGATCTGAACTGAATCAACCATATGTGTTTGAAGAGAGGGAGAGTCAGATATGAAAAGTCTGCAGGCCTCTCAGTCACCTGTTTGCAATTACTTGTGAATGAGAAGTCCTGGTGTAGTTGATTTGGTTTGTGCATTAAAATAAATCCGGGAAGCTCTCCCTTGCTTCCCTCTGAGCCTCTGTACAGTAGCATTTTAAAGATTGTGCTCACCTGCTAAAGGGTTTTTTTTTCTTTTTCAATAAAGTTGTGGTTGGTTCGTTCTTCCTGTTTGAAGTCTATTTCGATTACTTTTTTTATCTGCATGAGTCAAAGGCATAAAAATCATTGTTGATGTGAATAATACAAAGCTTAAGAGGAGTGCAGGAGGAAAAATGGATTTCAGTCATCTGAGAAAATGGTTGTCACCTCTTCTGATTGTTATCTTGCCAAGTATATGAGGAATTCTGTCTACATCCTCTCTGCGCTGTGCTGGTTCCTTTTATGGATTTTCTTTTTCCCCTTCCTGCAGTTACTAGCCAGGCTGCAAGGTTCAGGATGTGACAGCAGTGTTTCTTCTACTTTCCTGTCTGCTACTCCTCACTGTCACAGAGGCTGGACCAGCACATGAAAACAAACAAGTTAGCCTTGGCTAAGAGTTACCAGACCATGCATCAAAGACACCAAGCAGTGTGTAGCACTAATAGTTGATAAACAGATTGTGAATCAGAAAGGTAGTACACAGTGGAATACATTGACTTATGTTATTGACACATTTCCAGCATCCTGAATTCCTCTGATTTCACAGGTGGAAATAAAACTTAATACTGGGATATAAAATATGGACTGCTTTTTGAAAAGAAAAATGGTCTGCTTTAGCTTTAAGTTTTTAAGACTTGTATCTGGTTCCTGGTACTGGCTGTATATATTTTAGTAAAATTGTTTCACTGTCTAGTATCATTAGCCTGTAAAACTATACAGGGGTTTTAAACTAACTTCCAGTATCAGTGTAACAGAAGTTAACCTGTGTAAAACAGTTGTGATAGTAGTCTTTTTGTTGGTTTTACTTGTTAATGAAAGTAACTTTTTATGATATTGACTATTCTTTTGCCAGTTTTCCTTTTGGGACAGCTCTTGCCTTTGAAATTCAGTAGGTTAAGCTGTGTAGTTAAAAGCAGTACCTTTTTCTTTCTGAACCTATGCTGTTACATATATCTGTATTTGTATCTAAGGACACGATTACAGGTTTCAGTGCCTGACCAAAACAACCACTTCAGAATATTCTTTTCATAACATTTCTTAATTTCCTTGCAAAAAAACTCTGCAAAGATGATGATGGAATGTGCTCATTGCAAACCAAAGATGAATACTTGCTCAATGTTCAGAGGAGACTTTAGCCAGATTCTCTAAGATGTGAGCATCCATTGAAAACGTCCATCTTCCTAAATTATTTCAACTATCTAGTGTTTGATGGTACAAAAGTGCCAGTTTTTTTTTTTTTTTGCATTGATGCTCAACTTGGTAATATCCACATGGTTTTGAAAACCTAATGTAATTTGGTAGGAGAAGACTAGGACTGAATGACATTTAAGGAAACACAATAATGTCTGCAGAGGCACAGAAGGAGGCCAAAAAATTATCAAGTCTAAAATACATAGTCAGAGGAGAAATATCACATCTCCAATGCCAAGACTCAGAAGTTAGATGCAAAATATATGAATATAATGACTTTTTTTTTTTTTTGGATATATCNGACATTTAAGGAAACACAATAATGTCTGCAGAGGCACAGAAGGAGGCCAAAAAATTATCAAGTCTAAAATACATAGTCAGAGGAGAAATATCACATCTCCAATGCCAAGACTCAGAAGTTAGATGCAAAATATATGAATATAATGACTTTTTTTTTTTTTTGGCATATATCGAGGGGGGAAATAAAAGTCCATTTTCTCTTTCACACGTTTGTTTCAGATGTACATAACATTTAACTGTGAAAAGTGAAGGGATAATATATTTACATGAAATATAGGCGATTTTTGTGGTAGGATGAGGGCAGAATAGTCACAATTATTAAGTAGAGTACTTACTGAACAAAATCATTTTTATAGCCTTTCTTATAACATCCAATCAATGGAGAGCAAGTAGGACATCCTTAATAGAAAATCTTAAGATCAATGAAATTGAAAATGATTTAGACCACCTTAACTCATACAACCAGCACTAACAGAAAAGGAACAAAGAGTGAGCCATTGAATTAATGGCTGTTATTCCTAAGCTGTGTTGTGGACTTCTTAAATGTATCAGCACTAGTACTGAACTTTCTGTAACTTTTTAGATGAACAGTTAATAAAAACACTAAATTAGTACATTATAACAATTCCTCAATTTAAAAATAATAATTGGCTTAATCTCTTAAGATATTGTAAAAAAAATCCTTCCATGTCTGGGTGGGTAAAGAATAAGGAACATTCACTAGGACCTGCTAATTTGTATGTTTCTTTTCATGTCTTATCAAGTTTGTCTGCTTCTGTTTAGCTGTTTTCTGCTGTTTATTTCTGGAAGTAGATTTTTTTCTTTTTAGTGAATGGTCTGTGCACCTGAGTTGCAGGAAATTTGATGCTGTGATTCTTGTTAGTTTTTTTCTTGCATTACTGCATGGCATTTTAAAATGAAACACAAGTAGTGTGTACTTACTTGTGCCCATGCTGTATATAGCTGCTCCCCATATAATGGAGATATAATTTTCAAAGTTAATTATGTCTGGAATAGTTTGAGGGCTACTTAAAATCCCATCAGAGTGACACTCATGAAGCATGGAACTGAGTGCTTGTGAACCCTGATGGCACATGGGGAGTTGGCAGTGTTAGTGTCTACTTTTCGTGGAATGGCTGTTCAAGTCGAAGGGAGCAAAACTGTCGCAAGCATCTTCGTTCTGCCTTTTGTGAGGGCTCCCTCTACTGAGCCGTGCTTGTTCTTGCCTTGGGGATGGCAGTGCAGTAGAGCTGGGGAACACGCTCAGCCGTGTGGGGTATCAGGATGTCAGTACAGAGCTCATTTGCTTGCCCTTTCCTGTTTCCAGAGCAGTTGTACCAAGGAATTCTGTCAAAGCCAGAAAATTGGACCACGTAACTTTTTTTTAAAGTTTTCTATACTTGCCTTCTCTTTCTTAGACTGCCATGTTAGATCACAAAGTGTCCAATTGGTCTCACTTGCTATTGCTAATACTGTCTTTTTTTCCTGAAATAGCAAGAGGAAATTTGATGGGTGATGGGTCTGATCCAATGTGGAGCATTGGTAATGTCAGCATTAAAGTGAAGGACAGCTAAGGACAGCTAAGGACAGCCTTTACTCTTTCTGGTGTATGTTTTCAATCAATGCACCAAATTAGGAGCTGCTTTTTTTTTTTTTTTTTCCCTGTCTTTCTTGATGTTGCCAGTCTCTTCCTCCAGGAAGCTGCATAGTCTTTGCCATAGACTTCCATTTGTGTGATGGTATTGGAATAAATTATCTCCCTTTCACCTCAGCAAATTGTAGTAGCTGGCATATTTAATAATTTGAAAGTGGCATATGAGTATTATTGTTAATATCCTTCCATCTCAAGTAAAAGCTCAACATTTTCTCTTTCAATGGGAGATGGTAACAATGAATTCTTCGTACATCAAAGTATTGTATTAACCCATTTGGCGTTTCACATTGTGACAATTAATGGCTTCCATTTAGTTCCTCATTTTAAGCTCATAACTTTCCTAATGTTTCATTCCAAGGAATAAAGCTAGTCATCCATCTTGTTGTAATGAAACCAATTTTTATGTTCATCTGTGGCAATTTCTTAAAAAAATATAGAGTTCTGGACTAAGAATTTCTAGAGGCAAGGTTAATTTTTCTCTCAATTTTTATCTTGTCTTTATTCTCATGGCCTTTCATTAATGTTTTGAAAGAATATGATGAATGACTGTATTTCTCTTAATTGTATTGGTTCTTTGACAATGTTTTGAATTTGATCCTTATCTTTTTGTGAAGTGTTATTCCACAAGGATGAGCTACTTTTACCCTTTTGACATTAAGTTTTTTTCCCTGCTGAAGCTGCAAACTCAGCTTGTCAGTTTTTCTAGTTCAAGGGAATCTTGATTTGCAAACATCCATGATTCCCTTTCAAAGGAGAAAGCAAATTCAAAATCCTATAGAAATTTGAGTTTACCACTAGAAATAGAGGTAAAATCCTACTCTCTGTCCTCAAGTCCATGGATGTTGAATGTTTTTTGCCCACATGCAATTGGAGAAGAGAATTTCTATGAGCAGAATTATATTCCCTTTTATTTGATGCAGTTACTTTTTTTCATAGAATGCTTGCACTCTTTAGATCTATATTGAAAAAAAAGGAAAATATTGATTTACCTACAGACTTCTCCCATGTGATTGACTGTGATGTAGCTCTACTTATGAAGAGTCTTTGAGTGTGCTTTTTTTTTTAGCAGTTACTTGTATCTCAAAATATTTTAAACTGCTAAAGATTTAATATAACAGTTGAAAGTGGCTGGATTTCTTTGATTTTTTGACTTTTTTTTTTTTTCCCAAGCATAACAAAAAAAAAGCCTATCCAGATGCATAGATGCGTATCTCAGCTTTGTGTAAAACAGCTGTCCCCACTGTGCTGGCATTGGCAGTTGGGTAGTACCCTTTAAATCCATTATTAATTCTGTTTTCAGTCAGCATTTGCTCTGGAGGTGGTCTGAACAAAATGACCAACAAAGCTGCTTAATAGGAGAAATCCAAGCTTGGTGAGAGTGTCACATTCTTTTAATTGGAAGTCCTGCAAAATAGGAGCTTTAAGCAAATGAAAGAGCAAAAAGAGAGCTTTAGCCCTAATGGGGAAATTTAAAACTGAATAAATTTTTCTCATCCCCTCTGTACTGCATGTATTCTGCCAGCTTCTGGAGTTTACACATTTGCAGAAGAGCTTTGTCTGCAGCCACAGATACTTTTGCAGCTTGCATCTTTGTGCATCTTTCTCTCTGCCTTTTTTCTCTTCAGTTTTCTCTTTCAGTTCATAATTTCTGTTCTGTCTAGAGTCAGAGCTGTCTGTTCATATTGCAAAGAGCACTTATAATACATAGATTTTGGCTGTGGGGAGAAAGGAGAAACCAGCCTTAGCTTGCCTGATGGTGCAAGACCAAAGCAATCAGAAATGGCATGGTATTAGGCCTTTCAGAGTATTTGGAAGAAGAAGAAAGGCCAGAGGGTTCCTAGGCAGTCCTACCCCTATGACCCCAATAAAGGGCCTCGAATGTTCGTCAGCATTTTAGTTGGTCATTTTCCTGATGCTTAGGTTACTTATTGATGGGGCTGTTTTAGATCCAAGAAATATATTGTCCTCCTGATTTATTCTCAGATGGTGCAGGGACCATTCAGAGTTCAATGATTTCTTGTAACTGCTGCCTTGCAGGATGGATTGAGGTCTATTCGGGGTGATAGTTTGTCAGGTAGTGCTATGCTTGCAGGAGATTATGTTGATGGGCTTTCAAGTGAAAGGGTCAGCAAAGAAAGGGAAAGGAGAAAGGGTAGGATTAGTATAATGTTTAACCTTCCTCAAAACTAAGCAAGTAGAAGAAAATACTGAATGCTTTCTTGCACCAAGTGCTAATGTTAGAGCCTTCAAAATATTTGGTGGAAACAATTTTTTGCAAGAAAATTTGTTGGAATCTGTCTGGAGTACAGTTTTTTTTTAATTAAACTGTAAAATTTGATGTGCTGTTTTAATTAAAAGAAAAAGAAGGCATAAAGCTGTTGCCCACTATGCTTGTGATCCTTTGTCACTTAAAAATTTAAACCAGAATCCCAAATTAAAAATATTAATTTGATATAAAAATACAAATATTTAGCATTTATATAAAAATACAGTTCAGTTTTATTTGAAATGTGTTTATATAAAAATACGTCTACATTTAGTATATTAATTTTTCATCTCTTGTGAATTAAAAGTAGTTTAATTTCACTTGAAAGAAAATTTTACTGTTTCAAACTAAACATTGAGCATTTCTTTGGGAACTGTAGATAAATTGCTTTAAATAAGCTTTAGAAGAAATGTTGCAACTATGAGTGAAGTTATCACATGTATGTAGAGCTGTGTTTATTTTGTAAATAAGGTAATTTAATAATATAGTACTATAGTGATCACTAAACTAATTGTTGATATAAGCTTCAGTGTACAAACAAGGTCAGAAGAATGGTTTAAGTTGCTCAGCCCTGTCAAGAATGGAGCATGAGAGATAAGAGTGGTGAGCATGGGATGCTCTGGTGCCTGGGTGATAAGGCTGGAATGTGAACACCCATTGCACAGGCAGGTTGAACATACAGCACACCACCAGTTTAGATAAATGAGAAGTGGGATACATGACTTGTTTTAGTCAGGATACATGGCTTGTTTAATTAAAGTAAGATGTTTTGATCATTGTATGAGAGAAGAATTAAAAAAATCAAGTAGTGGTGTGTTTAACATTAGTGTACCCTTAGGTTTTTAGCACCATTAGTACAATTATCCTTGTGAATGCAGTGGCCTTTGCAGTTAGCCTAAGCCTGTGATCACTCCATATAGAGTAACATAAGCACTGAAGTCTTGCAGTGCTGCTGTCTCCATCAGCTACTCCAGCAGAAGCTACTCTTCCTTTTCCATCCTTCTAAGTTTAGCATACTCCTTCATTAAATTTCATTCTTTTCCAATACCTCCATCAGTTTTACAGTCTTTAAGCCCATTTCTCACTTTTGGCCTTTGGTTTTTTGCTTTGTATTAATTCCGCTTTTGTAGGTCTGGGCTGCCAGGCTTCTTGATAATATATGAATGAAGTGTGTAGGAATATTTGAATACCAATGAAAAATGTTGCTGCTTACCTGCAAGGCTGTCAATAGGCACAGTAGTTGAAATCGTAATGGGTGAGCAGTTGCTAAGAGGGAAGAGTGGAGGAGAAAGGAAGGATCAAAGGTAAAATACTATGCTTAAGCCAGAGCTTCATTATGGGCAGAGTCAGACATTAAAGAAGCTTTCAGCTCATGAAGAATTGTGCTAAGCAGAGCACGTGGCTATGCTGAAACCTCTTTCTGGACTTTAGCTCAGTCACTCATATGTTAAAAATATACAAGTATTGATGATGGATTAAGTTTGTAGATGAAGACTATTAATGTCCTCTCTGTAGATACTGAAGCTATAGGGCAGAATTATTCTGGTATCTGGAGTGTAGTATGACCTGGATGGATCAGAAAGTCTAAAATAGGCTGTATGAACAGTGCCCCTAAAAATGCCAGTTTCTGCCCTTCAATTATGAAGGAAGTATCAGATGGCTGTGTTAGGTAAGCACTTCCAAAGCAAGGTAGAATCTGATGCCTTATTACTTCACAGGCAGTGACTGAATGCTGCATGACCTAATAACCTGACCAAATCTGGCTTTGCAGGTGACTAGAATCAAATGTAGGAAAAAATGATTGAAGAGTAATAGGGCACATCAGAAATCTAGTGAAAAGCATTGTCCCATAACAGCAAGTTGTGGAAACTTAGGCTGCTCATCTTATTTTACCCTATAGTAGTGCTTTCTTGTTCCCAGGAACATAGTGAGAGACCTCACTAAACCTGTTTTTGGTTGGTGTTTTACATCTGCTTTCTCCTGTTCAGAAAGCATGGGAAGACATTTCTGCTGACAGTGGGTATACAAGGTATTTCTTTTAAATAGAAGCACAGGATGAGAAGAAATGCACAATTTGGCCGCTCCTTCTTTTCAAAGCAAAGTCCCACTTGCTTTTGATGAGTAGTGGATATTTATAAATGTTCTTAATAGGCTTCTCTATTTAATTTTCTGTTAGAGTTTGTTTAATGGCAAGTGATTTGACATAAGCATTAATTCTTGGAGCATTTAAGTGTTTCGAATTCATTATTCCTGCCTAGTTTCAAGGAAATTGTGTTTTACTAGTTAAGAGTTTATGTACTTTGGAGACATTTAAATTTTGTTACTGAGCTCCCAGGAACCATTTCGGTTTTATGTCTCCCAGATGAAGGAAGAATCTATAGATCTGATGTACAAAAACCAATAGTGTATTTCTTCTTTTGGCAATAATGAACAATTATAGAGGTTAAAATTGTTATTTTGTTACTCTCCTGAGAAACCACTTTGTTTAATTATCTGATTGTAACTCTGAGTGGATTTTTGTCAATTCTTACATGCTCTTCAGAGCATGTAGTGATAAGATGAGGGATGATGGTCTTAAGCTAGAGCAGGACAGGTTTAAATTAGATGTTAGGAGGTATTTCTTCACCATGAGGGTGATGAGGCACTGGAACAGGTTGCCCAGAGAGATGGTGGAGGCTTCATCCCTGGAGGCATTCAGGGCCAGGCTTGATGAGGTTCTGAGCAACTTGATCTAGTCCAGGATGTCCTGCTTACTGCAGGTGGATGGAATAGACAGATGACCTTTGCAAGTCTCTTCCAACCCTGATTCTGTGGAGTATTTAAAATCTACTGCAGCTCGGAGCCCAATATGAAAACACAAGGTGCTGATTTTATATATGACTAACCAGATAATCATGAAGATGTAGGCTGAGATGATATAAAAGATTAGGTATATCTTCAGACATAAGGAGGCAATGAATCACTGGATTTACACTTATTCAGGATCTAAATGGTTGAGAGACTGATTTGTGAATGACTAATTTTTTTCTTTGTCATGCTAGAAATGTCAAATTCAAAACATTGTTACGAATTCAAAACATTTTTCCCCAGAATGTTGCTGGGAAAGTAGAATCTGAGTACTTAACTTCTAAGTAGTCACAGGGGAAAAAACTGAAGTGAAAAAATGTTAGGAATAAAAGTTTATACAAAAAGTGTTTCTGAGTTTTTCAGATACATAAATATTTTCTAACATTTTTTAAAGAGTGTGAAAATTTCACTCAGCTCTGTTCAAAAGATTTAGGAAGGCTTAGCTGTTTTCCACTCACTCTGTATATTAATAGCTTCTACTCAGCTCCTCTTCCTAGTTCAAACAGAAATAGAGAAGAATAAGTATTTCACACTATTGAATTCTCTATTTTTATGAAAAAACCTCAAAGCATTAGAATTCCTCTTTTAAGCATACTGAGGCAGGTCCTGAACTTGTGCAAAATGTCTTAATCTCATCAGTTTCCTTTGTCTCACAGTTTCATTAAAACTCATTTGCAGTACTGGAGAGTGGCAGCTTTTGCTGTCAATGGGAACTGCAGTGTTTTCTGCTTAGGAAACAAATTTATTTAATAATTTTTTTCATTAATTTTAAGGTCATTCATATGCTTTATTATGTAAAAGTTAGTTTTGAGATGAATCAATAGTAACAGGAGAAACAATTGTCTGGCAAACAGAACTTCCAGGAATAAGTCAAGCTTATTAAATGAAAGTTTTCTCTACTTTTAATAATTGTAATATAAAATAAATCAGATTATTTAGGTCATTCTTAGCCAATGTTTCTTTGACTCTGTAAATCATGTAGGCCTGAATGATGTTAGTCCAGTGAGTTATTTTTAGCATCTATAAATCTTGCCTCTGATACTGTTAAAACAGAGAAGTTTTTTTTTGGCTTGAATGGAGTGTTTCTTTCTCACAGATGCTGAAGGAACCTCATACTTTATTTTAAATATGGTTTTAATTTTCCATTTCCCTTTGCTTCAAAACTTTGGGGGCATCACTAATGATGCAAAATAAAACTTGGAATTTGGCTGAAATCAAAGAAAATTATTTCTTGGCTGAAACATGGTGACAGTGTTGAGTCACAGCAGGAACTTCCTCTGTGTGGCAGAGTCATCTTTAGCTGCTTGGGAACTGGATGCAGTATCACTGCTGCTAGAGCACGGGTACTTGGCTCAGTGAATTTCTTCAGCTGAGTAGTTCATAGCACAAAGACAGTTAAACAGCAGTATTCAATGTGGTGGAATATCTTTTGGTGAGGCTGAATGAAACAATGCAGATATTTGTCTGTATATAAATTGACTTCGAAAGCCTTCATGTGGAATCATCCACAATAAAAATATAAGAACTTCTTAATATTACTGGATATTTAGTTACAGAGATATTTTTTCCAGTTGTATGCTGATGTTATTACAGGTTTCTCAGAAATAAGTACCAAAGCATTCAATTAAATATCTTTCTGATGCCAATTGACTATGAAATGGTAAATACTTACGTTGTTAGAAAAAAAAAAAAAAAAGCTTTACCATGGAATAATACTTTGAGAGAAGAAAAGTTAGCAAATATAATCCCGGGGTTAAACTGAACATTTATCAGTAATATTGTTTCATAAATAAATTGACCATTTCCTTTTTATAATTGTTGGGATGACAGCAGTAAATTTTTCATTTGTGAAATCCATTTCTGTGTTGGACTAGTGGGCAAAGTTCATTGTGCTTTCCAGGATGATTCATGTTTGCTATGTAACTGGTTTAATAGCTGGCTATTGTTATTACCTTGGTAATAAGCTACAACATCAATGGGAAGATGTCTCTCTAAGGTGAAAGACACCATTCTCACAGCTTTTCCTTTTCTTGGTTAAATATATTTCCTGTTTGAGGTGTTACTTGAGAAAGCCAATCAGAAAGAAACATGTGACTTAGCATTGGTTTATATAAACACTATCCTTTACCTACCAGGCTTTTCCTCTTTGAGGCATGTGTTCTTAGAGGCCAAAGAGAAACAAATATTAATAACTGTCCTGACCCTGATGTGGAAATAAATTACTGAAGTGTATTATATCCGTGTTTGCTTTGTGTGTATTTCTGTTAATGTAGGAATGTGTGCTGTGGAAAAACAGAAATCATTGCCCTAGTTATTTCTTACCCTGCTTTCATTAAATCTCAGTTTTGTTACCATAGCATTGCCTGCTCTTACGCTGCTCAGTCTAGTGCTGGTAATTTGTACATATCTTCTATTTGACTATGTGACTGTTTGTAACACTTTTGGAACCAACAGCCCCCATTCACTGTTTTTGTTGGGGAGAGGTGGTCAGGCAGCTGTTCTTCAGAACTGATGTGACTGCTAATGTTTCCTATGCATGAAAGCAGACTTCTATTCAGTACCCCTGGGGACTGTAAACATCATTTTTGTCATGTTGGAACTACAGGCTCTGTCAGCCCAGTGAAGTTGTTCTCAATTAGTATGAGGCAGCCCAATTCAGAAGGGAATAGCTGCTCCTGCTTGAGCCCATTTTTCTTTAAGTGTTGCCTATGCTGATTTCCAGCTGTTACTGTGCAGCTTTGGGGAGCTAATGGAGTTCATTGGGAACATCTATCTCAAAAGGAAATGCCTGAGTTGGTGTCTAGCTGAATGATTGGAGATTGTCACACACACAAAAAACGGTTAATACCCACTTTGCTAATTATGTCTCGATGTACATGATCATCCTTTCCAGTCCAGTAATTAAAGAAAATTAAGTGGAACCTTGCTAATTTCACTGATGTGGAGAATAATCTATTGGCAATTACTGGATTTTGTGAATTAGTGCAAATGAAAACAAGCACTTTGTACAAACTGTAGAGTAACATGGGACTTAACCATATCAAAAAAGGCCACTTTATCACTTTGCTGCCAGTAACTCACCTGTACAGGCTAAGGAAGTTAATATGTTCTATATTATAGATTGAGTCTTTCTTATGCTGAAGTTTGCCTATTATTAACTGTGTAAAGGTTACTGTACTGAGGTTCAAATTTACAGGGTGCTTCTTGAATGCCATTCTCCTGTTTTCTGGTAGGATTCAATGATACCTTTAGAGATCTCCTTACATTCTAGAGCAAGTAAAGTTTCATCTATTTTGAATCAGCTGCAATTGTCCTCATGGCTGCTGGTGCCAGCAGAGCATCTTTTGGCCTATTGCAAGAGGCTGAGAAGCCTTTCTGAAAATCTGGTGCAAGTGCAGGAAGACTGTATTTTCAAAATGTCCCTGTTACCTTTTTCTTCATGAAAATAGTTTTCCTGGCAGTTCCCATGTGCAAATGCATTGCAAGCCCAGTTCTAATCTCTTTCTGAAGGCTCCTTCTCTCCTCCTTTTCACAGTTCCAGAGCCAACCCTGTGTTTCTCAGACTTGAGTGTCTCCTGGAAAGCAGACAGCCTTCTTACCTGAATCAAATGTGCTTACTTTGACCATTGCTTTTGACATGGCCATTGTCCACATCCCAATAAAATCCTAATGGTCCCGGTGAGCGTATGCTAAACAATTCCTCAGTTTCCAGAAAAGTTAGGTGTCACTTAAGAGATTGAAGGCTATTTTGGCACATTTTGAAATGCCATCCCTATCTTCTCCATCTGAACACCAAGTAGTATCAGTCTTTTCAGCTATAATTTATCCTCATGTTGTTTCACATTCTCTGAGACTTGCTGAGAAACAGTTGAGACCAGCTTGCACCAAAGTTTTAGACTTCTATACCCTAGTTTGAGACACCATCTTTCAACTGTCATAGAAGCTGAAAATGGTCTATGAAAAATTCTGTGAGGAACCTTATGAGTAGTATGTTCTCTGCAGAGCATTCTCTTTATTAGTTATGTACTGGTCAAATTTTTAAGGGTCTGCTTAGGGAAACAGTCTTGGAAACATTGCTGGCTGTATCCAAATGCTGTTCATGTGCTCAAGAAGAAATATTATGACCAAGTTTCCCTATGTGGGCATTGCAGCTCTACAGCTTGGGACTTGAGCTGTTCTGTATGGGCTGTGCCAACAGTGGGCCTGCCAATATGGATCAGATTATATGGTTTACTGAGAAAACTTGGCCCATAATCTACTATATGACAGGCTGTCTTTACATCAGCAGCTTAGAAAATAATGATGATTGCTTTAATATGGCAGTATATGAGATTGTTTTGTTGTGTGTTTGGATAGTTTTATAATACTGGTGCTAACGTGCTTTGGTTTCTGCAGAGGGAATACAGTGATGTAAAACATTCCCTGGAGAATCTGAGGTAGTTCTGGGTTAACTCTGCTAGGCAGCTAAGCAGCACATAACCTCAGCTTCCCCCTGACCTCAGTGACAAGAGAACTTTTTGGTTAAGATAAAAACAGTTTAATTCGGAGAAGTAGAATGCATGAAAGGAAAACAAAACAAGTAACACAAAAGCAATCTACTTGCCACCTTCCATGGGTAGAAGATGCCCAGACAGTCCCCAAAAAAAGATGAATAACCTACCTTAACATCCCTTCTCTCAATCTGACTGCTGAGTGTGACATTTAATGGTATGGAATCACTCTTTGGTTAGCTTGGCCCATCTGCCTGTGTCTCCTCCTGACCTCTTGTATACCCCTGATCTATTAATTGGGGGTTCAGAATGAGAAATAGAGAAGACCTTGCGGTGAAATTGTTTGTCAAGAGCTAAGACATTAATTATCAGTGAAGTTTTGTCACAAATCTAAACCACAGGACCATACCACCTGCTATGAAGAGGATGCAACTCCATCCAAGACAGCCACAATGATGGTGAAATGACTGGAGAACTTGACATCTGAAGATTGATGGAACTCTGTTTTCTTAGCCTAAAGAAGAAAAGGCAAAGGGGAAATATTATTGCAGTGTTCCAGTAACTAAAAAATAAACAGATGTTCTTTCTTTATTTACAAGGCTTATGTGGTGGTTGGAGAAGAGGCAATGGGAATATTTGCTTCAGGAGAAATGCTGTCCTGGGTATAAGAAAAATGGGTCTTTTTTATGTGAACAATTAATCAGCAGAATAAGCTGCCCAGAGAAGAGCTGAATTTTTCCCTTGCTGGGAAAAATCAAGATTTGTCTCGATGAGGCTCTGGATAAAATGGTCCAAGGCTGGACTTTCAAGGTTGTCTCAGATGATCTCCAGTGCACTTTCCAATGATTCTTCATGAAAAAAAGAACTCTTGGTTTGGAGATTTTGTTTTAAATAATTGTCTGAACAGAGATAAGATATTATAAATACATAACATTAAATAGATCCCAGGGGATTTTAAAACAAATTAAATTCCTACAGTTGAAAAGGGAATATAATTCAGTAAACAGTGTGCATAATGTGATTTGTCACCTTTTAAGGTCTGCTCCTCACTTCTCTACTAACTGGAGTGCTAAGTTTTTTCTTATGTTGTTCTGTGATCTCTAAAGTGAGGATAGTTGTCTTATTTTTAACACACTAGGAAAATTGTACTCAGTATTGCATTAACAATTAAAGTACTATTTGTGATCCTGTTTGGTTACTTTTAGCCAAGCATTTAATGTACTTTGGAGATTGTCCTCTGGGGTAAGGCCATTTCAGGTTGAAATATATTGATGTTGAAACAACAGTGAGAATCCAAGTTGTTTTTTTGTCTTGTAAAGTAGCACAGTTTTAAATGTGAATAGGATACAAGCTCCAGTAGGGCTTACACTGGAAGTGTGTATTTTTACTTACGTAAAATTTTTGGAGCTGCTTAGTTTTAATGGAGATTTCTCAAATTATGCTTTAAAATCTTTATGAATTTTTGGCAATAAAATTAGGAAATAAAAATGTATTCCTGTTATTATATATATATATTGATTTTTGTATTGTAGTTCATGATAGCACTGTTCAGGGGGCACTAATTGTGAATACACCAAAACCTATCAGACAAATACTGTCAGGAGTGGGAGGAGGAGTTCACTGGAGTTCACCGAGAGTGTTATGTGAAAAAATTCCCTTCTATTGATTTTTTTTTTTTTTTCCCCTTTCATAATATATGATGAACATTTATTGTAGCACATACATAAAAATGTGTCTGTACATTGGTTTATGGAAGAAACTAAAAGCAAAAATTCTGGCAAAATTATTAGATGGCAATCATATGTTTGCATAAGCTATATATGCTGTAAAAAGTTGTGTTGTAAATTTAAAATATAAACTGAAGCAGGACAGGAGATCAAATTCTGTCCTTCATCAGAAAAAGAGTGGGCTAGAGTATCTGAATTATGTGGATGCAGCAGAAAAATGTAGAGGGACCCTTATAAACTAAAAGGTTCACAGATGCAGTGTTTCAAAAAGGAAGAAAAGAAAAAAAATCACTCCGGATTAAAGCAACTTCTTTTAAAAAAATTATTTTAGTCATAAAATAGAAATAAAGAACAAGGAAGAAGGTTAACGCTTGCCTTCTTCCCTCCTGGGAAATATATCGGACCATATGTTTGAAAATAAGAAAACTTTCTTTCAATTCTGTGGCAGCTGATGTTAGGAAACTCTTAAGACAGTGCAGTACTGACCTCCTGTGTTTCAGGATATAACAAAATAAATATGGGAGAAAATGTCTTGCAGTTATGAAATAACAATGATGGCTTTTTGCTGGTGTGTTGGAACAAAAGAAAATTCTTTAGCTGATGTCTTCTAGTTCAGCATTATAAACGTACTTATCTGGGTCCTCAGATTTAGCCTGCTGATATCAGGCAATATATGGATAGTGTATTTTGCCAGGAAACTACATGTTAGTGCTTGTGGGTTCCTAAGAATAAGTGAATCCAGGGGTTTTGGATCGTACTTTTTCCTTCTTAGTACTTCTTCTTACTTTTTCATCTGGTTGTACCCCTATTATTATCCCATTTTCTTTCTTCAACAGACTTGGGGTGAGATGAATCACCAAATAAAGTTGTCAATTAGACAAGGAATAAGTTTCTTGTAAACATGGCTGGTGCTGTGAAGGTCCTGAATATAGTCCATCTGTTATTTATTTCCCATCAATCTTTTTTTGCCTTTCTACTCTGTTAATTTTTATTTTGGCTTCCTTTTGTTTCTACAGTTTTCTATTAATAATCTGTTCTTAATTTTTCACATTTCCCCCTTATAACTTTTCAGTCTCTTAACTTTTTCTCTGATCTCTTCTAAAAAGAATTTTGCATGTAGTCAAATGACATAATTATCTGTCAGTCTTACAGGTATTTCATTCCTAAAATTTTGTTCAAAAGTTCACGTTTGCTTTTGTAAAACAAATAAGGAAAGCTATGTGTTGAACTTTGTTTCTCTGGAAACCCTTGCTTGTGGAGAGTAATTGATTGTTATGTCAAGACGCAGTGGAATCCAGCTCAGGAAGGATTGATTATGAGCGTAAAGAAAAAGGCTCCATCTCTGCTGATGGGTTGAGGGGGAAGGGAGATGAAAAAGAGTAGAAAAAGCAGGAGAGTGGGTGAGAAAAAAGAGGTTAAGAAGAAAATGCTTTAAATGTTTAGATCTCTCAAAAGGCTTTGAGGAATTGAGGCAAGCGGGCCTTCTTAGAATATTTTCTGTGTTCCTGCTAGTTATTGTGTGATACTTGTAGACTAATGGGATGGGGGAAATATCTGTACTCAGGTTTTCAGTTGTCTATGGCATAATTTGTACTAAAAATAGTCAACAATGTTCCTGTATTTTTATGGAGTGTTTTGAACCCTTTGCAGTGTTACAACATTGGATTTTGGGTGGTGAATATATTTTATAGTTGTAATTAGTTAGTGCTGTAATTAGTGCTCTCTACTGCATGATTAAGGAAGGCTGAGCTTTATATCTGTCTTCTGACCTGTACATTTAGGGCCTAGAAATGGATGAGTAAATTACAAGAGATTTTATCATTCTTAAATGCAAGTTTTACTTGATATATTGGTTTGAGAAGAGGAAAAAGAATACATAGTATTTCAGAATCTGTTGTAGTATGGTATCCTGCTTTCTGCTTTTTCCGCATTCAGAATGAGCTGATAATGTGAATGATGGCTCAGCAGGGGCCTGAGAAGACTTTCTCAACCTCATGTAGAGTCTCCGTGCATCTTGGTATGGATGGAGATAGCACATCTGGCAGTATTTGCTTTGAAGCAGGCAGCATGAGTTCAGGACTGTGGCACTGTCTCTGTTGCACTGGCTGGCAGAGCAGCTTAAGCACGTGAAAAGCACACACTGCATCCATTCAAAATGTGGTCAAGCATCTGTAGCCGTGTACACTCCCTTGAATTCCTGGCACAAATTCAAGCTGAGTCAGCTAGAACTGCACCTGGCACTTGCATCGCACTGTGGTAAAAAGAATTGGTTGACCTAAACTCCAGATTTATGTGGATTTAGTTGTGGAGCTCTCAATAAAATCAGTGCTAACTTTAAAGGCTGTATATCCCCTTGGAGTAGATAATTCTGCGCTTGGGTAATTTTTACATTTTTCTTGAGGAGAAAGAATATTGTCCTGTTTTGCTTACTGATTTCTTGGTTGTGAGGTACAATTACTGGAGTAATGGAATTGCTTTAGTGTAAGCTGAAGGAATCATGAAAAGTTTCATGGAAAAGATGACGTTCCTCTGGGTTCTGCCAAGATTTTTTGATGTTTAAGCAGGAAGATGTGGTGTGGAGTTCACAGAGTTGGAATTTGTTTGACCTTTTTCCCTGCACATTCTTTCCAGAGCATTAGGTGGCTGAGGTCAAACTGAAATGTGTCACTGGTCAGTGTCTGAATTTAATTAGTAAACAAGGACTCTGAGAGCTCTGAAGTAGAAGATGCTTGCACCACCTACCCATCTCAAATAAAAACAGAACACAATCTGTTTGTGCTTTTTTCTTCCACCAGCTGGTAGAGCTTTCTTGAATTTGTTTGTTTCTAAATTCAAGATGTAAATGTGGGAAATATTAGAAAACTGTTGTACTACCAGGCTGGTTACTCAGACTGGTTTATGACATCTGCAATGGTTTATGTGGACAGTCGCTACTATGTGTTATACTTAGAAACTGTGAATGGTTACAGTATTTGCTGAACTGATTTCATTACTTCCCAGTTAAAAAATGGCAAGCTTTATGTTGATTTACAGATAAATCCAAGAAAAATTAAATTCATAGATTTTGCTCTTGAAGAGACAATTGGAGATGGTTGGGATGAACTGTGATGTTAATAGGTACTGATACTTAAAAAACCCAACAATTTTCAGCTAGTTGGAATTGGCATTCCTAAATCATGATAGTAATGCTCCATCTTTGTAACACTCCATATTGGTAATAAATGCATTAGCAGTAACTCAAATGTTTTTGTTTCTTCAACTCAACCTTGCCTGATTTCTTTATTTTCTACTCTACTCTCAGCATTTACTATAATAGCAGGCTTGAACAGCTCAAGACAGTGATGTGCCCCCCATTGGAAAACATAATGCAAATACTTTTTTATTTTTTTTTATGCCGTCTTCTAAGGAGAGCAGAAGTAAGAAATTCTAGGAGATGAATGTGTGATAGGGAGCTTTAGCAAAATAATCAATCTGATATTTATTGATAATTTCTGTGTTTCCTGCATGACTCTATCCAATTCTTTGCCAAAATACAGTTTAGATGGGACCTTTAATTGTAACTTCTCAAGTATTTATTTATGAACAGTCATAGGAGCATGGAGAAATGTCAACATTTCCCCCACAAAGCTCCTAAAGAGCAATAGAAATGAAACTTCATAGACTGAAGTGCAGGATTATACCAAGAATGTTTTCTTAGGTAATTGTTTTTGCTCTTTCTCTGAAGTCCTGTCTATATTATCACTTAGGCATGCATTCTCTGTGCTTTAAATTTCAGTTCTTGACTCACTTAGCGAAATTATGGGGAGCTAAGAAGGAAAAGGGTCGTTAGTTTCCTGATAACTGGTGTTTCTACAGTGTACTTATTTTTGTCATGGTACCAACAGAGTAGATAGGATATTAAGACTGTGATGGATTATTGCTGCATTGTGCATGTGGTGAAAGATATCAATGCAGAGCCCTCAGTTCTGGATTTAAACTGTATTTCCCTTGGATGCTGTGGGGATGCAGCCCTGAGCCAGCTCTGTGGTATTTTCAAGGTTTCCGATGTTCATCTGAGGTTCTTTCTCACTCTGCTACATCCTCTGATTTCTGTTAAGCTGTACTCTTATTAGCTTGAAATAGCAAGAGCCTCAGTTAGTATTTATCAGTAATCAGTAATTTGCCAGTAATTAATAATTTCAAAGGATCAAGTATTTATGGTGAGGGTGGTGAGACACTGGAACAGGTTGGCCAGAGAGGCTGTGGATGCCCCTTCTCTGGAGGTGTTTAAGGCCAGGCTGGACAAGGCACTGAGCAGCCTGATCTAGTGGGAGGTGTCCCTGTTCATGGCAGGGGGGTTGGAACTGGATGATCTTTAAAGTCCCGTCCAACCCAAACCATTCTATGATTTGTCAGAAATTCAGCTGAGCAGGTTTCCCCAGTGCACTGCTGGTGAAAAGAAGTTTATCAAAACAAATTAAAAACATTTAAAATAATCAAATTACCAGTCAAGAATTATCTCAGAGTATAGTTATGTTTAATCTTAGTGTGCAGTATGATTGTGATGACAAGTTTCTGTACATATCCTATGATAAATAGAATCTATTCTTTTGTGACAATGATTGCATTATACATCTTGGCATTTATGGGACAGTTTAATTTTTTTACAATATTCGATCTTCTCCCCATGTTTTAAATTATTGTTTTCTCTGACAGCTGGAACAAGACCATGAAGTCAAGTGACAGATGCCACAAAGGTCTCTAGTTGCTGAACTGCTTTTCTGCTTCAATTCTCAATTCAGATTTGCTTGTTATAGTTTTTATTTTTCTGTTTCTACTCGTTGGTTTATTTAATCTCTAAAATAAAAAAAGCAAACAGTGTGTGCCAAAGTCTTTAAACTCTGGATTCAAAATTGAGATTAGATATTTTGTGGGTGTAGATTGATAATGTGCAAAAGCAACATGTCATGTAACTGCCTGCTGCAGATGAGCAAATGAGGTTTCTCATAGAGGCAGATGAACCTGCATATTGGCTTTGCTCTCTCCTGTCTGAAAAATTAGCCTTGCATACGCTTCATATTTTGAAGTAATACCTGATCTTACTTTGGGACAATAGTAACCATCTTGAAGCAATGAGACTTCACAGAACTATCTTTGAAAAAAAAAATCCATATGAAATTCAAATATGGTTTCTTTTTGATTTATTTTTAAATGACAGATCAATAAATGTGGGTCTTTGGTTTGGTCCTTTGTACTCACCTACAACTCTAGCCCCCCTGCTTTTTCCCTCCTTTCTGTATATTTTTCTCTTCTGTGTTGTTTTCTTTGTAATCCCAGTATTTCTGGCTGTTTCTACAGCTCTTTTACTATATGGTGTGTGGAGCTGGAGGGGAGGACAATGACCATTACCAAAAATATAATAATTTATTTGGAATATTACAAGCATTTAATTGCTATTTAGTTGTAATTCTGGATGGCCTTGACTTTTTTGATGAGTTACCATGAATTTAACATTGCCATCCATTTACTGGATTCCCTTTGCGCTATGGTAGCTTTTATTTGTCTAATTGTGTATATTTTAATAGTTAACATTTCCTATTTCTGTCTCATTTGATGCTGGTGCTATTAACAAAGAGAAAACTGAGACCAGATGGTTGCCAAACAGTGAAGCCACCTGGTATTCTAGCAATGCCAAATATATTTTTCCCCTCCATTTTTCTTTAGAAAATTACTGTGATGGCTCCAGTATTTTTTGAGGATCCCAAGAATGCGTGCATACAGCTAGATGAATATCCCAAATCTTCTTGGTTTTATCCTTGCAATTCTCTGTTGTTCTCTCTCTCAGGTAGCTTCATCTCATTCTGTCTGTTGTCTCACTCGTGTCTCCCATCTGAGCTCTGTGCTGCTGGGGCATGTGGGTTGTAGCCACACAGTTTCTCCAGTGCATTGATGATAACCTTGCTCCACTGAGCTGCCTCTAGGACTGCAGATGAAGTCCTGACCCTAACCGCTGCTTTACCACCTCTGCAGCCCCTGGTGTTGCCAGGGTTTGCCAAGGAGCTTTTGTTGCAACAGGATGAACCTGCCAGGAGTTCTCCAGCAGCTTCTCCTCACCCCTTGGGCTATTACTAGTGTGTGGCAAATGAGGAAAAAGCCACTTTAAAGAAGAGGGCCTTTTGGATGCAGCAGCCTGGGGCTTGCCATCTGATGCCTTGTTGATTTGAGGGCCAAATCTGAACTAAAGCTGTTGTCAGGGGTATGACACTGTGAGTTGGGACTGATATAATCATAGACTGAGGATACAATAGTGCACACAGTGTGCACAGTTTGCTCCGAGCGGCAGGAGTTGGACTAAGCTAACCAAAAATATTTTTTTTCTCTGGTACAAACTGCATCTAGGCTCTGCTCCCTGTGCCAATGCCGTATGCTGATATGAGCTGCACCATGTGCACAGTGACAGACGAGTTCTCCAATGTGTGCTTCTCACACATTTCAAAAGTCTGGTATAGGCAGAGCCTGTGTCAGTATTGATACATCTTTGAGACAAGCAGCGTTAACACACCATATTGACATGGGTCTGGGTCACGGAATGGAGTGTATCTCCTCACTTAGCTGCTGCCAGTACTTCTTTGCCTCTTCCTTTCTTTGCTGATTTATTGGACACTGCTGGTTTGTGGAGACCAAACACTTTGAATGATATTGAAGTGAACCCCTGGACTCTGTGGGTCAGGGACTGTAGGTGTCTGTCTGAACACCCTGGATAAATTCTGGCAGAGAGAGAACTGCTACCACTATGTCAGCTCTCAGCAAATACCCAGATTATTGCAGTATTTAATGGCTCACGTCCTAGCTTACTGTGCTGAGAGTTGCACAAATTCAACACAGAAACCCCCACCACCTGCCTGAAAAGAGCTTATTGTACATTTGTATGAGCCAGGAAAAGGATGTAAACAGAAGGGGAAATAGTAAGTTTGGTATTCAGTGGTGTAACAGATAGCTGTCTGGAATGCTGTGTGTATGATATACCTGCATTGATACATTTCTTATGTTTCCTTTTCTGTGCTGTGATCTGACAGCAGTTGTGGCAGCACTGAACTTTCTTCTGGGAGCTCTCTGTCTCTTTTACCGGGCACATAGTGCCATTTTCCTTTGCTTTCCATTCTTTACATTATGTATTGGCTTCCAGCATATTCTGAAAGTATCAGAAGAAGCAGTTACCCTTCATCTATCTGGATTTGAGCTTTGCTATTGCTCTATCAATGTTTGCCTCACTGCTAACATTGTTTCCCTATTCAACTGCACAACGTTCCCCTGCAAATGCTGACTCTAGTTGAACCCGGGTTTCTAGAGGTCCATGTTCCTGCTGGTTACAGCATGTTGCACACAGTCCTGTTACAGCATGTGCAGGCCAATTCAACAGCAGGTGATCTTTTGGCAAAAAGGTGTCAGAGTGGTCTCCCTTCAAATCTTTCCATCCTTTGTAAGGCAGAAAATATTTCCAGCAGGTAGGGCTTACAATGTATGCTTAAGCTTGGTATAGGAAAATAACATAAAAACAATGACTTGGAGGATGCACCTGCCCAGAGATACTCCTCTTTGGCCTGTTTAATAAACATGGCATAATGATTGAATTGTGCTTTACAGAGGCAGCTGCTCAGAATGACAAGGATGAGGCTTTTCCATTGTAAAGACACTGTGTTTGCCTTCAGACTTCTTTTCCAAACTGTATTAAAACTAATTCTCCAGTATTTTTCTTTTCTCAAAATATGTGAATGTCCATTGAAGTTGACAGTAGAGCCAACAATCAAACTTACTGCTGTGACAAACTGTATTCCCTCATGGCTAAAACTATTTAAAAATTTCAAGGAAAAGGTAACTTGTTGTTTGGAATCTGGAAATTTTGTATCTAATCTCTGCTATTCAAGTAAGTGTGATGTAAAGTGGCTTACAGAAGTTGTGCCTTTTTCACTTGTGCCAGTGTGTGAGGGCCTTGTGGGCTTTGGATGAAATTCTCTTTAATTAATGAGCATTTCATTGCATTTAAATGGGTCTTTTTTCAGTCTATTTGATTTGTGCAGGCTGGCTGTATTACTCATGGGAGCTGTAATTTGCTTTCTATGGAATGTACCTCCCTGCACAGGTGAACTGAACAGAGCAGCCTAAAATTCCTGTTGTATCTTTCCTGTAGATGTATATTTCTTGAGATCTTAAAAGGATGGTAACATGCTGGCTGATTGTTAGGCTGAGCCTTCTCTCTTCCAGATAAGAAAATACCTCAAATTATGCAAACCATCTTATATCTAAAAAAAATTAACACCTTTCATTATGTGTCCAACCTCTTGTTTCCTTGCATGCAAATGACAGATACAATTAATATTGTTACTGTGAGAGTATCTCTGCTACTGTTTTCCTTCCCTTTAAAATAAAAAAAAAGGTTCTTGGGAAGAGTAAATTTCTGGTTATTACAGGTGAGAGACAAGGAAAAAAAAAAAGCAGTATTAAATTTATGGCAAAGCTAACAAAGTTATTTTCCTCAGTCTACTTTGTTTCACAAGTAGAGGGCTTTCCAGTAATGAAAAGGGTCATACACGTAAATGTTTTCAAAGCCTAAGAGCAGTCAGATGGTAGGATATCTACAGATTTAAGAATGTCATTCCTGTCTTTTGTAAGACTCTATGACCTCTTTTCTAGTTTTCCCTTGTAAGGGGACAAAAAACCCCCAGACAACCAAACCCAAGCCTGTGGCCTTAAGTGCTTGGAACTAAAAAATAGTTTGTTTTATTATACATTTCTAAGGAAGTTTTGTAGAAGCAACACAGGATAGCATTTAAATAACAAAGGTCCTTCTTTGAATCCCCACCTTCTCTCTACTAACTGCCGTTTGACAAAAGCAGCTGTTTTTACAACTGGGGTGATTTGTAACTGTTCTCTCTTTCTTATCCCTCCCTTCCTCTCCTCCTACTCATTAGCTAACATTTCTGATAAGAAATGCAACATACAACCTCTGTGTGGTGCTTCAGGATTACTGGTCTTCCATTCCTGACACACTAGTTGTTGGATTTTTTGTTTTCTCTTGTTTTTAAAGTTTTCATTTAATTTATGGAATAAGTTCTCTAATTTATAGACCCTTCCTTTTTTCCCTGCTTTTTTTGTGTGTAAGCAGGCCCTGCTGCTGCACCCCTCTTTTTGCTCTGATCCTCACCCAGCCAACTGTCACTTTTTAGCCTGCAGGGAACCTTCTGGTACTAACATTCCTGCCTTGTTTTTATTAGAAGGGCATCTCTCACAACATACCCCTCGCTGTTTGAAGCAGAAGTCATGTGTATTCAGTAGGAATGAATAATGTATATTTTTAAAGGGTACCTTGCCCTTCTCATCCCTTTGCACATCATAAATAACAACTCTTTTAGTCTGAATTTACATATTGCTCTACAGGCACAGTTTGAAAAAATCTGGTGATTCAGCTTTCAGTTTAAAAACCACTGTGCTGTATCCAGCTGATAGTTTCTGTGTCTGATCCCACAGCAGAGTGCAGCTTTAGAATTCTTGAAATTTAGGAAACTGGTCATGAATTTATTTTGAAGCACCTCACAAAAATACAACACGACAAGATATATATATGTATATAAATAGGCAATGTGATGGGGGAGTGTTGTCTCTCTGGGTTGAGTTCATTTCATTTGGCTTTAGATAGTTTGTAAAGATACTTACAGATACTTTATTTTTATGATGCTTTAAATATCTTTTTGAGGATGAGCTGAGTTGTTTTCTGAAAATGTCCATTTCTGTTCACTCAGTGTAAAAGCAGGTTTGTTCGTGAGGTTGTTTGTAGGTGTCTGTATTAGAGAAATCTTTTAGTTCCTGGCCACTTGCCAACATTTGAGGAGTTCCCCGAGATAATGGCTGTACTAAAGCATAAACAAAACTTTGAGTTTCCTAGTAACTGTAACAAGCTTTAACTGAAGATTCTGAAGAAGATCCTAAAATTGAAGGGCAGACTTGGGGAATGATTTGATTCCCTGATCTCATTTTAAGAGTGTTAATGTACTAACCTGAGCAGAAAATGTTTTTGAGGTGGATAGGATGAGGGGACTAGATGTTTTTTTCTTGCTCAGTTTTCTTAGATCACTGACAAATGGAATGGTCTAATTTCCATCTAGTTACCATCAACACTTTAAAACTATCCCTAAGGTTTCAAGTTCTCACTGTAGTGCTTTCCCTTCAGTATGAGGGTAAGATTTTTTGATATGTATCCCTCTGTAACTTCAGAGGTCTAGGAAAACCTGCATCTCTTTCCCCATGAGCTTTGGCAGGACAGGTGTATATGGGGAAGTATGGTCTCAAGCCAGGGGTGAGCCTGTATTCTCTTTGTGTATTAGATAGATTACCTCTGTAAATACTTTCTAGGTTTAGAGACACAGATTTTGGGGGTTACAAAACTGATTTTACTGGTGACCTTTAGTATCTTCTGATCTCGGTTCATGCAGCTGTAATTTTTGAGTTACATGTATTTCTAACAGTTTGACTCTGCTTGTTGTAATCATGATATTTGAGAGACTCATAATGTAAATATTAGACTCATGTCTAGAGGAGAATGTCTATATACTGAAGGGCACGGGAGAGGGTTACCTATTTTGTCCATTTAACAGTAAGCAGATTCTGAAATCCTTAAATATTTTTTTCCCTCCAAGTTATTTTTCTTCCATTCAGTAATGAAGATAAAAGCCTATAAAGAGACAGAGGAATGCTATAGAGACATCTGTGACTAATACAGCCAAGGGGGCACGGGGTGTGTAAAACAGCCATGGGTTTTGCAACCAGGGTTACAGTGCAGGCTTCCAGTTGATATATCAGTCTCTAAGAAATAGCCAATAAATGGCAGAATAAACAGTTGTAAGGAGCTTCTATAAAAGTCCGTGATCCATTATTTCCATAGAACAACAAATTATATGCCCTCATGAAGTAAAAATGTAAGAAAAGCTGTAGGATAATGAGCCATGAGGTTGATTTACTACGTAAGTAGTACATAAAGTACGTGGCATTTGAATGACAGACATGAGACACCTTGCATTTGCTAAACTTCTAGAAGAGGCTAGAAGCTATGATTACCAGCACATCTCATAATATTCTATAGTGCCTGCATGTATGTGTTGCTCAAATCTGGTTTTTTTTTTTTTTTTTTCTCTTTCCTCTGCACTTTGTCCTGAACTGCATTCTGGTTGCTCTCAACTGGACTCATTTCAGCCCCTTCTGCTATAGCAGCAAACATTCCCATTTGTTGGCACTTGGCTGTGGAGGTTTTACAGGTTTCCCTTTGCCTTGCCCACTGAGCCCAGCATGTCATTTCTTGGCTTCTGCTGCCTGTTTGTGTTTGTTTTGGTTACCTTTTGCAGTATATCACTACAACTTGCCCCCGTGGTCTGTATTACAGTTTTCTGAGGTCAGTCTTCTTTCCATCCCTTCTGAGGTCCATCTTCTTTACATCCCATGCTATATTTTTTTAGTTCAATTTTTGGTTTGGTTCTTTGAAACTCTCTAGTCTCTTTGAACCAATATGGTCCTTGAGTTATATGAAATTTTTTATTAGGTGGAGTTTTGGTGGTATTTTTTTTTCTAAAGGGAGGAAGTTTTTTTTTTTTTTGCCTTCCCTCACCATAATTGTTATTGTGGCTGCCTATTCTTTCCATGGGTGTGTATTTTTGGGTTATAAATTTCTGATACACAGTGGGCAGATGCCTCTGAGCTCTGCTAATGCTGTGAGCCAGCTACAGACTGCATGGTGATGGTTTCAATGGCACTTAGCCCAGGCTAACACATCCTGCTTCTCAGCAGGACCTACTAGCTCAGTCTTAATACCCTGTCCAACCAGCAGTTACAAATTTTCTGTCCATCTCAGAGAGCAGGCAAAGCATATTCACACACACTAGTGATTCACTGTGTACTTCCTTCACAGTACATAGCTCATCTTTTTCCTGGTACATGCCTGAGCTTTCTCCTTTCTGATGGATAGAACAGCAAGACAGTGACTCTGTTTCTTTCAGAATCTGGAAAACCACATTGCAGGATTTAGAAAATATTTCCTTTACATCTGATAATTGTCCTTCTCTTTGTAGGAATTTGCAGTCACTAGTTTAATTTTTGAATGCATTATTAAAATTGGTAGTGATTTGTCAGGTTTCATTTAGATTATGTATCAATCACTTTCTGCCTGGTGATAAGATATGGTAAAAGCAGATCTATCTCTTTTGAGGCAGAGTAAGAAATCCTTCACATCCTGACTTCTGTCCCTTGGAGATAAACTGGTTCAAACAGAGAATATACCAAGTAATAGGGAGTGGACAGAACATCTGAAATGGTCTCATCTCTGAAATGAGATGAGATTGTGACTTCATTTCTCTTTGTCTGCAGCTCTGTAAGGAATTTGTTTACTGCTTCTAAAATGATGAAGAAAAGTTTCTTTCAAAAGTTAAATGGATGGTAATTGCTGGTGGAAGTGGGACAAACCAGTTTGATCTGCGACTGACTCATTCCTTATGTAACCTCGTCTCTGCAGCCTTTAGAGAACATTAGTGCTATATTTTAATAGAAAAGGATTTGACTGACCTCCACTTTGCCCAACAGCAAAACAAATTACAAGCCACTTGAGCAGAATGTTTAGTGGCATATAAGTAATTTCTTGAGCATGAGCACCTAAGTTATTTCAGTGGTGATAACTTACGGTAGAACCTCAGTGACTTGTTTGAACGTAAGCTTGTTGAAACAGTCTAGGGTTGCCCTCTATTGAGCCATAATTTTACTTAGAATCCAGCTGCTATTCCCATGCTGTTGAGATGCATCCAGAGAACTCCACCTTTGTCTCATTCTGGAATTGTTGATCTCTTACTGTCTGCAGTTTCATTTCCCTGGACACACCAGAGTTTGGAGTACTTTTGCCTGCTATTTTTTTGGAGAACCACTCTCATGATCCTCAGCAGAAGGAGATAACCTTATAGAGACATTATCTCCATAGTTACTGTTTATACATTTGAGTTTCTACCCATCCAACATTTGAACTCTTCTGTCATGGATTCCAAGATTTTTTGTTTGCTGGAAGTATTTCCCTGGCAAAGCTGTAAAGGTCTTCAGGGAATTGCAGTTCATAGATTTGCAGGTGGTCTGAGACTTGCTCAGATATTGGGCAACACAGATTTGCCCAGTGTTGGAATGGTATCTGTAGAAGTTTGTGATACTTTAGCTCAGTAGATTTGCTAAGGTCTTTTTGTAGTGCTGGAGTTGCTGTCCTTTTCAGATTTGAATCTTCTTTAAATGAGAAACTCTCTTCTCTCACAGAGTTTCAACTATTGTGATGAATGCTTTAGAGCTGTGAGTTATGAATATGGCTTTTTATTATATTAAAAAGAATTACAAAATGCTATCTTGGGGAATTTTAGTTTTATATTCCTCCCTACATTTTTGGGTTTCTTTGCTTTTTATGGAGATTCCTTTAGCTGACTAGGAACAGGAAAAGAAAGAGTAGAATCTTTAACCCTGTAGTCCCCTGTCTCATCAACACTCATTCACCAGTGACCTTTTAGGGCTTCATAACTCCTTGATTTCCTTAAGGAATGCCCAGTCTATAGCCCAAACCTTGTGGACAGTTTTTCTGTCCCGGGGCCCATTCCCAGTTGCTGTGTTGCAAGTGTCTCTTTAGATTTACTGTGGCAAATAGCTCTAATTGAGTGACAGTAAGAGGACAGTGTTTTTTAGTGCCACTGGGAGAACCAACTGTTGTTGGGTCTTAGATGGTACTTAAAAACACCTCAAATGTGAGGAGGAGATGAATGGAATTTAGAGCTTTGGGCAGTACTAGAAGACAGGCTATGCCTGTTTCTATGGAGACTGAAACCTAGCTTTGTCAGGTAGGATAATGTAGAGATTCTTCATAAAAGTGATTATTCAACTATGAGGAAGTCTTTTTGAGTCTAGCCTGGAATTGTCTTTGTTTGATTTGCCTGTAAAAATTTTGTTCATAAAAAGTTAATTTGCAGGTTTTTTTTTTTCCTCTGTCTTGCCATTAATCTTGTAAGAAGCAAGATAAATCAAGGCAAATCAAAATGAAAATCCTCTCATTCTGCTGTGTTTACTTCTTCTTTGCTGGACATTGGGCATGGTGATGCCACAGTCCGTGGGGCTGTACATTGTGTCAGAGTAAGGAAAGAGTATTTTGGAAGCAGAGTATTGGCAATTACTTGGTCTGTATAGGGAAGCGAAGAAGGGGCTGTAGATGAAACCAGCTTTACTGCCTTAGATTTTGGAGATTAAATAGTAACTTTGTAGTGTCTGAGTAACTTTTTGAGGTAAGGATGGAATGAAGAGTGTTTCTGAAGTCAGCATTATGCACAGCTCTCCATTTGCTATTTGTTCAACTGATACACATTTATATTACTGCAAATTAATCTGGCCTAAGGGTAGATGCCCCCAAACCCAAGAGAATAATCAGTCTTTTAGGCTCCATTTATATTTTTTGCTGTATTTTTCTTAGAAAAAAAAAATCTTATTTTGCTAATAGATGGCTTTGCTGAGAAGTGCCAAGTATACCTGAAAAAAAAAAAAAGTGCCACACTTTCTCCAGCATAAGGTTTTATGTACAGGGTAACTTGGATGCTCTGCTCCTGGCTGTTTCATGCTGACCTAGTGAATAGATTTACACAATCATGTCTTTGAGACTTTCAAAGATGTCTTGTTAACATCATTACATCATGAATCTGAAAAGTTTGATTTGTTAAATACCTGTTGGATCACTTAATCCTTCCACTGTGGGGCTGTGCAGAATTACTTCTCAAGAAGTGTTTTCTTTTAAAACTTTTTCATTTTAGGTGATTTATTACTGTTTTATTTGTAATGCTTATGCCACACATTGTTTCTCAAAGGATCAATTTGTCAGGGCACTGACTACTGATGGTACTCTGCATTTGTGAGAATGCACTGAACTTTAGAGCCAAGAGGGGAGGCATTATGAACTGCAACTGGGATTTTGTTGATGAGTTGCTAAAAACCATCTTTGTAGGAAATTACCTCGTTTATGATTCAGTCACTAGGGGTATAGAGATTTCCATTTCAAAATGAAATTTCAGATTTGACATGGGTTGACCTTGGCTGGCTGTTAGATATGTACCAGCCAATGTCTTATTCCCTCTCCTTGGCAGGACAGAGGGAGAAAATATGATGAAAAAACCTTGGAGGTCAAGTTTAATGGAAAAAAGGCAAAGGCCATGCATAGAAGGAAAGCGTAAAAAAATAAGAGTTATTCTGTACTTCCCATCAGCAGGTGATGTCCAGCCCTTAGCTGGGACTTGGTATACTTAGAGGTTGCTTCAGAAGAGAAATACGTCTCCCCTCCTTAGGTTTTGTTGCTGTGTGTGAGTGTGGTATTTTATGGTACGGAATATCCCTTTGATCAGTTAGTCAGCAGTCTTGGCTGTATTCTCTCCCAACCTCTCACCCTCCCTCAGCCCACTGGCCTGTGGGTGCAGTTAGCAAGCATCCTTGATGCTGTGCAAGCTCTGCTAGGCAAATAGCCATGACATGGTGTCTTATCAACACTGCTGTTGCTATAAATACAAAGCAGAGCACTCTATGGGTTGCTGTGAGTGAAGTTAACTCCATCCCTGCCAGACACAGTAAGCAGTAAAGTCATTCAGTATAGTGACATTTATAGCTCCTATCTCCTACATAGGTTATTATTTTCTATTGTAAATTGGTTTAAATTTATTAAATTGCATTTTAACCCCTGATTTTGGAGTAAGAAAATTTTTCTGGGTAAAAGAACTTGAATTTTTAAATTATTAAAAATTGGAGCTCAGTCAGCAGTTGTTTTCTGACATCTTCATTCAGACATGTTCTTGATCCAAATTCTGAATAATTGGTTGTATCTTTATTACTTGACTTTTTCTGTAAGCTGAAGGTATTTGTTCTTTTGCATTTATGATGATTAGTGGTTCTAGTGGGTCACATTTCACTGTGGCCTTCATGAAACGTTGTTATTTTGTGATTTTTATATCTTAAAGCTACATTTTGAAGATAGCAAAATCCAATAATGCATATATTAACTCTGATATTTCAAAAAATTGATTTATTTGTGATTTCAGAGTAGTTACTCTAAGGCATATGGTTAACCTTACTCTCCTGAAGTGATTTATTAATCAAGAGTAGGATTGCTTTTAAACTGAAGGAAAGATTAAAATAATGTGAAGTCGAACTATCTAGTTCCCTCCCTCTCTTCTGTTCTCATGTAAGATAAGTAAAGGTCATTTGAAGTTAATGGCTGGTACATTTGGAACTAATAACAGGAAATGCTCCTTTTAAGAATAGGTAATCTTTCTTATAGCTAGGGCTAAACCCTTTTCCTATTAGAAGATGTATTCACTTGCTCATAATTCTGGTAAACTTTAAGGCAGAATATTTTCATGCCAGCTGTCTGCCTCAGGCCAATTTTTTAAATGCAAAATACTCATCTGTTTCTATGGCAGAGTAGAACAGACTTTTAAACTTTCAGTTGAAATTCTTATTTGTTTATTGTTGTTGAACAGCTCTGTTGTTATTTAGGGCTGAGGAATTGGAACTTTCTGAAATGGAAGAAAGTTTTTTATGTTAGACATGTGTCTTTAGCCGTGATAGTCTTTCCAAATTTGGCAAAGTTTTGTATGATTTCATATATAGTTCATATATACTCATAAGACCTCTTAACATGGTGCAGTCTCAGAATATGTTCAGCCAGTATCATCAAGGAAACCTGTGCAAGTCAGTGGGAAGTTGTAGAGCCATTTGGTAGAAGTAAAGGGAGGTTATAGGCAAGGGGAAAAGCATATTTGAGGAAGGTATTTGAAATACCTTGGGTAAAATACCTTTGACAAGAAGACATGGAGAAATGGAATAGACTAGTTTAGAAGCTCAGAGGGAAACAAACTGATGTCTGGTTATGGTGGTCAAATGGAAAGAAAAGGCTTGAAACTGTGGGAGATGAACAGAAGGGCATGGGCCACCTGTCTATGCTTTCCTCAAAAGCCTAAGCACTGTTTGCTTATCCTGAGGGTAACATGAAAAGAATATGTTTGAGTCACTTTTGTGTGAATTTCAGGTACTTTGACAGGTGGAACAGAGAAGACTTGGTGGAATTTTGCTCAGTTGCTGCCTATTTCTGTGGATGAAGAAAGGCTTCCCTTTTAAGGGCTTAAAGGCATCGATAATTTATTTACAGTGAAAAAGAATTGCTATGTTGCTAGAGACACATTAAAAATGAAAACAACCTTGTTCTGTATTTTCTATTCTGTAGGTAAAATACAAAAGAGACTTTGAAGAAAGCAAAGGAAGAGGGTTCAGTATTGTGACTGATACGCCCGAGTTACAAAGACTGAAAAGGACTCAGGAACAAATCAGTAATGTATGTGACTGCCACCTAAAGTCATTGTAGATGGAGAAATAGTGTGTCTAAGAAAAGCGTGTTTGTTGGTGTTTCAGATGAAGTCTGTGAGAGTGAAGAATCTGATTTTGGTGACTTGTGTATGTCAGATTTTGAAGTGTGTGTTATCTTCATACCACGGACCTGGACAGCACATTGGCATTGTGTGTTCACCTCTCCAGCTTTCAGCAAATATGCTCAAAGTATTTTCTATACTAAAATGATTTGATGCTTTAAACACTTTAAATAGATTTACTAACAAATAAGATTACTTTAATAACTTTTTATTTACATGTAAACTGTAGAAATCATATAATGCTTGTATGGAGAATGTTTTCAGGAGTGGGCTTTTCCTGACTCATGTTTTCAATGGGAAAGTTGTTTATATTTTATTCCCTTGTAACATGCTTAACTCACTGCATGATGGATTACTGGATAATTTGTAGTGCAAGTTATGCTGTATATGAAATAGGTAAGAAGTAGAGGGAGCTAAAAGTGACACATAACCAGCACCATTAACTTGTCCTTGCTTCTCTCCTGATAGTCCTGGTTACGAAAACTTGTCTCCATAGATTATTTTGTGAATTTTCAAAAAATTATCCTTGTAGTAATAAAACAACTGCATGGCATGGCATCAGAGGCACTCATGTAAGTATGATCCAAAGAAAATGATAGAATTCATTTATTTGGAAAAAACCTAACTTTTTCAGATTGGGTTATTGTTGAAAAAAAAAAAAAGAGTCACTGAAAAATACGCATTTATCAGAGCAGTGGAGATGCACTATTTTTGCTGAAAACATTTTGATGCTTAGAGTGAACTTGGAGCTGAAAAATTTGATCTCACTTCCTGGAGCCTTGGCAAATGGGGAAGACAGTCCATCTAAGAGCTGTGCAATTGCTCCTGTGGGTCGGTAAGATGAGAATGAAAGCTGATATCTGATGCTGGAGCTAACTGAAATTTCTGATTTGTGAGAGAGAAAGATGTATTAGAGTAGCAAAAAGCATGGCTATAATGGCCTCTCTTTGAGATCTGGCAAACTTCACCGAGTCCCTGGTTTTAATCAGAGTTATTTTTTATTCAAATGAGGAAGGTAAATTAGTTCCTCTCATGATTGACATAGCTTCCTTGAGCAATATTGATTCTTTTGTGTGTGGTAGCTCTGGAATGCATCAAGGAGATGAGTGCTGTGATGAATACTCAATCCTTTGCATGGGTTTACTCTCTTAGAAGTTGAGAGGAGGAGCCTGGAGGAGGCCTACAGTACTCAGTTGTGGACACTGGCATGCCAAGAAATTTAATTAGATCTCCCAAGCCCAGCACAGTACCTTTAACATCAGACTCTAAAATGCTTTGACACAGCTAGTTGCATACTCCTCTCTCTTTTGTTGAAAACATACTGCATTTCTGGTGTGGAAAAGGAGAGAAAATAGAAACAAACAAGTACTTTCGTGAAATGGGAAGAAATTTTTCTTTGCATCTCTATTTTTTAATGGGACAAAGAGCTTTCTCTTCTAGCAGAAGAACTTGTGCAATGTATGATATTTCCTGGCTCCTGAACCAAACATGTAGACCTGAATTTTCAGATGAAATATAACTTAAAATATATTTATATTTATTTCTTTTCTATTTTTTCCATTTTTTTTTCCTTGGTGGTTTGATGTTTCACTTCTGTCTCTTAATTCTTAACCACCCTGTCTTAGCAGCACGGATTTGTTCCATCCAGTCTTAATCCAGAGTTGTTCTCTTTTCTTGGTTTATATAGCTGACTGAGAGCCTAAGTCATGGATTTTATTAGAAATAATTATTGTTGAAGGGTAAAATGAAAACATAAAATTTGCATGATAAAAGAATTTGCATTTCACTTATGCTTATGCTAAAGCAATACATTGATTTATAGCATTATATCCTAGAAAATAAAATCTTGATAGGCTACAATTTGAATCTAATTAGAAAACTCCTGTATTATAGAAATGCATTCCACACAGAGTAGTCTCTGTATTTATCACATAGACAGTATACATCATGGACTAAGGATCTAATTAAGATTTCAAGACATTGAAAGGTAAGCATTTTAACAATTCTAAAATAATTGAAATTTTTGTATGTAGAACAAAATTGAAAAATATTAATATGTATATGGTTAATTTTCAGTTTTGCTTTTATTTCACCTTGAAGTGTTAGAAACTTGTCAAAGAGCCTGTATGAAACAAGACTGTAACAACTTCATGGAAAGGGTAAGTGAGCACAGTTAAATGTGCTATTTTCAATTAAGATAAATAACATCTGTTATCAGTAAGTTTATTTTGTTATTAAGCAGAAATCTTTGTAAAACATTGTCTTTTTACCCTGGTATGAAGTTTTGCAGCATGCATTAACATTGGCACAGTGCTCTGACTTTTTCAAGAGTCTTTTAGGCTATCAATATAAACCTTGGGATGAAAAAAGATAGTGAGGGGAGTGGGAGAAGAGTGAGTTGGTGGAAGTGGTTGGATTTCAGTTGTTGTTTTGCCACCAGCCATCCTATCTCTGAAGCATTAGCCTAGACTTGTGGAGTTTATTTTGCAGCTTGATGGAACTATTAGGACCAGACCAGACTTTCTTAGAAAAGAATGAAATTTACCAGTGTCTCACAGTTTTTTAACATCAGAAGCTAGATTTTGCAGCTGAATAAAATGGAAGGAAGGAATCACAAAATGTAGCGAGGTTTAGGTTCCAAAACTACAATTGCTACAGCTTCTTATCATTGAGAGGTCTTGAAAGAAGTAAACCACACATAATACCATGCCAGTCTGAGTTTGTGGTTTTCACTGCATAAACTAAGCAGCTTTTTTTACCCTTTTCCATTACCCTTTGTGTGTCTGAGCAGGCACTTTCATGTTAAGTAAACTTTACATATTAATATACATGAGAATGTTTCTAAGTATTATGCAGGGTTATTAGGATTTTTTCAGTTATTCCAAATATAAAATTTCTGTCACTACTTCTGTAGATGTCACAGTTTCTTGGCATAAAATATGTAGTTAATGCACACAAAATCTGTGCAGTTCACACGAAGAAGAGTGTTGGTTCTTTTAGAAGACCTTGCAGTGGATTTTGAGAGGATTTTCAATATGAATGGAAATATTCTCCAAGCAAACTAAAAAGTCTCCATGTATTTTTATGGGGGATTTTTCCAGTAACCTGGCTGTAAACTGATTTTACAAGGAAAAAGCTAAAGTGACAAAAGGAGCAGAATAATTAAAGAAGATGGCAAAAATTTTTTTTTATTAATTTATCATGACACATGGCTAAATGAAGAAGTGTGAACTCAACCTAATAATATTTCCTTTGGGGAAATGGAACACTTTCAGCAGTTTGCATCAATGAGCTGCAGCTTACTGCCACTGCACTTTTATGTCTAGATATATGGCTTGAAGCACGTTTTATCCTATGTGAAATAAGCTGCTCTTTCTTAAATCTGTTCCTGGTAAATGTCTGCAAACTATAAAGCAAAACAGGTGTCCATACAAATTGATGGAGTGAGAAGCTTTCATTAAGATAAAGGGCAGTGCTTGGATAGTAGAGGTTGCTAGCTCAGTTGTGTGGCTGGAAGGGTGGATGGAAGCTTTCACAGTGGTTGCCCTCATTATGTTGAGAGCCCATGTAAGCATTTCTCACTTACCCATTCATGCTGTCATGAACTGAAGTCATGTGGGAGCAAGAAGCAGTGCACATCTGTGCTTTTCTTGCTTTCAAGAGCTGGGAAAATGGAGTCATGGCATCCATTTCCATGTATGTGACTGGTTTTCCTGGAGTTTGGGTTGTATATGAAAAGAAAACCATAACTTAAGGTAAAAAAGGAAAATAAATTAAATTTGTCTGGCATAGGATATTTTCAAGAGATCCTGTTTTGGTGAAGACCTTAAGTTAGGAAAAATAGTAGAGATAGAAAAGAGAAGGGCATTGAATCACCCCTGGGGGAGTGGAGGTGTCTCCCACATTTACTGGCTGGGAGTTGAACTCTTCACTGAAGTTAGTGAAGACTCTATTGTGTGCAGAGACAGTATGAAATACAGATGATTTTGGGAAGCTACAAATAAAGCCAAATGGTGGTATGCTTTTTTTTATTTTTTGGCTTGATGTTTTTGTTTTAAATCCTGATTCCAAGATGTAAGTTAACAAGGCTTGCTGCTTATTTGTGTGAAAGAAATATTTTAAACATTCATCAGATTATTACATAAAATTTCACTTTCTTTAGATACAGTTTTTGATTCACTTATGAGAAAATTCTGTTTTATAGAACATCTTATAATAATCTCAAAATCAGGGGATGTTGATTTGAATGAGAAAGGTTAGCTATTGTCTTTAGTGAACTATTGTGCGTGGGTGGCTTTTTAAATTATGAAGGAATCCATTCTACCTCCAGATAAATTTATACAGCTTCAGGGGAAGCAGGATTTCCCTCATAATTTCTGTCAGCTAAACACCTGGTTTATGGAGAAAGACACAGATTATAAGGAGTTGGATACTGCTTCAGATGTGATATAAAAACAAAATAAAAAAATCTTTGTTTTGGAACCAAAGGAGGAAACATTGCTACTGTACCTGTGCACTCCTGCAAATCATATTCCATGCAAATGTGAAACAGGTAACCCTACCATGGTGACATTCTTCATAGCTTCCTGGTCCAGAGCAGGAAAAACATGAGAGTCTATCAGGGATACTGTTATAACATGACTTCTTTTGTAATACAGGTGGAAAGATGCATGACAGCACCAGAAAGAATACACATCTTTTACTGCTGAGAAACTGGAAAACTAAGCCCTGCCAAGGTATACAGCTGTATTTGGATAAACTGTTAGCATTAAACACGGGGTTTTCTAATAGGTGAGTTGTTTGATCTGTTATATTCCATACTGCCCGTACATTCCATACTGCATTAGATTTATAAATTCAATTTGGGTAAATCCATTGAAACACTACACCCAAATCCTTATGGAAGTTTTGGTAAGCTGCTGGTGCATGAGAGGAACACTGCATCAGCAAGTCGTGTAGAATGGATGTGCTTGTTGATCAGACACTAGTCTGTTTGGACTTGTATGTGAAACTGAGACAATTTCTGTTTGGGGAAGGTTCCTCTACCTTCAGTGTGACCTCAAATGAACCCTTTCATATGTGAAGCTGAAAATATTCTCAGATATGTAGGGGGAAACATTTTAGGTTAAGTGTATCTGGTAGTCAAAACAAGCAGATGTGACGCCTACACAAATGCTTCTTTAAATGGTCTTACTCCATCTGGCTTTCTTCTATGGGCTTAGTTAGGAAAAAAAACCCTATTTTATCTCCTTTTTTAGCAAATATAATATCATATATATATATAATGATATGTATTAGTGTGTTTTTTTCTGGGAAAAAAAGTTGTAACTATTGATTATATTCCTTTATGTCATTGCTTTCATATGAAACTAGTTCACGACAAAAGTTATGGTGGCTTTGTGAGGTTAAAACATATCTCAAAGTTTCAAAAGGTTTTCAGTGAAGTTCCACAGGGAATAGGATAGTCTTTCTGATTCAAATTCAAATAAATAAATTTGAAAAGATGACAGTAACGTTGCTCACTACATTAACAAAATAAAATGAGTTCTGTGGTGAAAGTAAAACAAGCAGTTCAGAGAAATCCCCAAAGGTGTGGATTTACTGTATTGTGTAAGTGGGTCATCTCCTGCATGAGAAATGAATGCTAATTGTAAACTGGTTGCAAAATTGTAAACTTGAAATTTAATTGAATCAAATGATAATGTAAAAATTTTGATAGAGAGGTGTCCTGTCATATTTCTCTTTAGAAAACAGCAATGGAGCTTTACAGAGAAATATTTATTTGTGATATTTCAGAACACTGTCATCCAATTCCAAAATTAGAGGCATTGTCTAAATTTATGTCACTGACAATGGTAAATTAGAAGTTGAACCTATATTTGGGTAAACTGGTATTTGGGTGATTGCATTACTTAAGATACACTTTAATTCAGTAAAGAATGCTCTATTTCTTGATGATCAAAATATTCAACCTGGTCTAGAAAAATACCTCCTGGGGTTTTTCTGGTTAAACTAATGATAAAATAGAAATGTTTGGTTAGGAGATACAAAACAAAAAGCCTGAAATTTATCTGGTTTTATCTTCTATTTTGATAGAAAAAGCAAAGCAAGGCTTATGTGAAAGTCATCAATAGTTTAGGGAACTACTGTATAATCTTCAAATGTATGGCATAACATTTCATGGACTGTGGATTTTTAATTAAGAGTTCATTACCATATCTTGTCAACAGATGTATGTGTTACAGATACTGAACTAAACCTCTAGGTCAATACATACATTTAGAACTCTGAATGTCCTAACTGGAGGCTAAATCAGCTATGTAAATTTGAGGAGTAAGTTGACAGCTACGCTATTTTCACATTTGGCTGCTGTATTGACCATATTGCACATGTTTCTTTGTGTTGTATTTTATGGAATGAAATTTCCAAGCAGTAATATAACTAGGAAAAGTGGTTGTGGCAACTGTTGTTAGCACCAGTCTGTCATTTGACTAAAGGACTTGAGTAAAAGTCCTTTGACTGTAAGTCTTAAATGACTTGTGGTACTGAGCAGCTACATCATGTCAGAAACCCACCAGATTCTTTTTCCCATGACCCTTGAAAATATATAAATGATATAAAAATCTTTCATTTTTAATGAGTTTACTTTTGAAGTCAGTGTTTTTTGTGTATAGTAAAAGGGGAGACTGAAAATTTAGTTGTAGTTCAGCATGGGAGCTAATTAAAATGAAACTTTTAGAATGAGAAAAAATTAATTGGTCAAAACGTTGAGAATCAAGACTAAGCACCTCCAGAGATCTTTGGGTAGTTAAATGCTTGCGAGGGAAAGATATTTTCTAGCTTCTTTGTTTTCTGGTATTGTATATTGTACTCTTCTCCCTTCAGCTTTTAATTCTGTCTTATCTGATGCCTTTTGTACCATGCATCATTTGCTAGGGCAGCATCTTTGGCAGTAAACCTCCTGCTGAAAAACAAGATAGTCTGCTGCTTCTAAAGCTTATACCGCCTTTAAGCTTGATACCTGGAGACCTGAATGTTTCATCCCTGTGATGCTCACAGACTTCATTGACCTTGACAGTAGGAGTATCTGGTCCTCCGTGTCGCTCAGTTATTTTTTTTCTTTGCATGTTAACACAGGTCTGTGATTTCCTTAGCCTGTCATTTGATAAATTAGTTGTGACAAAAGCAGCACTGTAATACATGATCAAACTTTTTAGCCATGCTAATTCAAGGGGGGAAGTAACAGAAGTTTGCATGTGGTGTTTCTGCTTGTATCTATAAAGATCTTGAAGGACAAGAGCAGATTAGAGTGACACAAGTAAAGGTTTCTAACACTTTCTGCCATTGGTTTTTCTTAAATATTGATTTAGTTATAGAAATGTTGTATAGTGTTCTGAAAGATTCTGTCTCACACCAAAATAGTCTCACTGTTACCAGCCACAGTTTGCTGACAAACTGAAGTTTTGTTTAGATTTTTTTTCCCCTTAGTTCTGCTTTATGTCTTTTCTCAGTTGGTAAGTTAGTGACCCTGTCTATATCCCTTCAGAAAGGTGAGGTATAAAGGGTCAAATACTAAATGTTTCGTTAATCAAGGCACAGGAGCTAAACAAAGAGAGTCAGAAACTCAGTCACTGTAGTGACTAAATTTTGGGCGTTCTTCTTTTGATGCAGCACAGGATATGGTTGGTTTCTGGGCTGTGAGCTCACATTGCTGGCTCATATCCAACTTTTCATCCACCAGAATCCCCACGTTGTCTTCCTCAGGGCTTCTCTGAAACCATTCTCCACTCAGTGTGCATTTGTGCTTGGCATTGCCCTAACCCTAACTCAGATGCAATTCCTTGCACTTGGCCTGGTTTAACTTCATGGGGATGCACAGGTCAGCCTCTCGGATCTGTCAGAGTCCCTCTGGATATCATCTCTTTCCTCCAACGTGTTGACTGTGACACACAGCTTGATGTCATTTGCAAACTTGCTGAGAACAGCAACTGGGGAGGACAGTGTGACTGGTGTGGGTTTTGGCTGGGGGCATTAAAAGGGGAGGATTTATTTATGGGAAAGCTGTAGCAAGACCCAGAGTCTGCATCAGGGCAAGGTCTGGGTGTCTTCAAACTGTGCTTCAATGTCACAATATTGAGCAGGGAACCTATTCCATCCTATTATGAGTTAGTGAAACAAAGGCAATTTGTCACCTTTTATCTTGAATGATACTGGCTCCTATTTTGTTTCAGAGTTGGAGCCACTCAATAGTGCTGTTCCCTCAGTTACCGCTGATGGGAAATAAAGGATTCAGAGGACCTGGGAATGTGGCTCTGTCACTCGTGTTTTCTTGTCTGCTCAGAAGGAAGGCCTGTTTTAATGTGGGCTGCTCTGCCATTGGCTTCAGTGCTGCCAGGACAAGGGAAACAGCCAAAGGTTGCCTTTGCCAGGAGAGCTGTAGATATGATCAGGGCAATGGCAACAGGCACGGAATGAGGTCACTTGTTTGGCATTGCCTTTTTGGCATTCCTTTTTCTGCAGTGCTCAGATAACAACTGACACACTGTCTTGAATGGAGAAGTTATTTAGGTACCAGCTTCTTTTTCAACAGAAATGAACTGGATGGAAGGCTCGAAAAAGCTTGGGGGTGATAAATTTATCAATGAATGTAATGGCAAAAAGGTACAGAAGGCTCTTACAGTATCAAAGAACTGGAGGTTAAATGATCAGCCTGTATTGAAAATGGTAGAAAAGATACTGAGAAGACACAAATGAGTACTGGGTTTTTGGTACAGAAGAAAAGATTAAGCAAAATAAGTCTGTAAAGTCAAAGGTAGCACAGAGCTGGAAATGTGAATGTGATTATCTACTGTGTCTTGTAAGGCAAGAACTAAGACCAGGAAGTATAGCTGTCAGGTGTCATAAATATGTGGCTTATAATCAAACTGTGAAATTCCTTAGTATAAGGGATGGTGAAATCTAGGAGTATGAAATTCACTAAAAAGTGCATTAGTCTAATTCGTGAAACTTAAATCCATCAGAAAATATTAACTGTTGTGATTCAAATACAGTGACAGGGTCAGAAAGGCTCTGGTACACTTATAGCAGGAAAATGGAAAGATCTTAGCAAGGATAACACTGTTTCATGGGTACCTTCCATGAGCATGCATTACAGAGCAGTGACAGAGCCATGTATAAGATCAATGAGTCCATCAGTGAGCTTAGTACCTGTAGTTGTGACCAACCATTGCTTCCTTGGTTATACATAGCTGGGTTGAATTTAAAGACTTAGCATTAAAATGGATTAGTAATTAGCTACCTGACACGCTGTGATATTAAGTTTCATTGATGGCATGTTTGTTGTCCTGGCCTGACATTCAAGGCATTCTGAGCCTTGAATGGAAAGTTTTGGAAGAGGTGGATGGAGGTGCAAAGGTAAGTAAGATATGACAGATACCACTTGAGTGCATGCCAGTGTTTTTGCATGGCCATAGTAATTGCCAGACCAGATAAGCAGTCACGAGTATTGACTCCCCTAGCGTTTCAGTGGTTTCCAAATGAATCTCCTGTCATCCTACCATAGTTGGCCTTGTGGATTAATTCCATATGAAACTGAGCTGTATGATACACTCTAAACACCAAATGTATCCAGTCCACTGGACCAGAGCAGAGCTAGACTGTAGCTCCTCCCCCTTACTGTAAAATATGGCCTTTATTTCCTCAGAACCATTATATTCTGGGAATCTCCTCCTATTGCAGTGTTAATGGAAACATTGCTTAAGTTATCCTGCTTAGGAACAAGTTGTCACTTTGAAGCTGTGTTCCTGTGAGACCAGAGAGTAATACTACAACTACAGGCTTTAAAATTCAGAAAGTGGAAGCATGAAAATGGTGGGTGCTGAAAATCATATTGTATGTGACCTCTGTTTGCCCTGAGACAGGGTCACTGAGACTTGTCTGGTGTGTGCACTAAACTTGTAATTTATGTTTGTGGGGGATGTCAGGAGGAAGATTCATGTCTGGATGTGCAGGTGCTCCATTAGGACTTGGAAAGACATGGATTGATTAGGTGGTTATTGCCACATGCAAAATTAGCCTGGTCAAAGACCCCTGACAGGGAAGCTTAGGGCAGACCCAGTGAGCCAGGCTGCAACTGAGAGAGCCTCAAAATGTTAATGGGAGTTACTGCATCTGATGTGCTGGGCATGAACTTTGCAGATGATGTACCACACCTGTCAGATGTGATACTGACTTTTGCCATGAATTTTGAGTGGGATCAGCAGATGATAGGCACACAGTCCCTTTGTGTGTGTGTGAGTATGCCTGATACAGGAGGAAAAGCAGGTAGCCAGAAACTTGTTGCAGTTGCTTTGGCAGCAGTGTATAAATATATGCCAGATGTATAAATGAGACTTGGGAATTGAGTGTATCCCACAGGTATAACTGAGACTTAGGCTTCTGTCAGTAGGAGAAGATATTCCAATGGTTCAGAACAGCTTGAGGAACCTGGGAAATCCAAGAAAATCTGCTCCATGTTAGCAATTTATTTATATTTTGCTACGTGATCTTTTCTGACACCAACTCCAAATAAAGCGAGAGAGTTGGGAGCTCAGACACACAGTCATTCTCTGGTAAGCTAATAAAACTGGCTGTGAAAAGGTATCCTGTGGATCTGGCTTTCATTCACCTGCATATCCTGCTCTGGTTTTTTCCTGTTTTGAGATATATACTGCACAGAAATGGGTCCATTCGCTCAGTCCTGTTTCTTAATGATTTTCAAGGATTGGCTGAATGTTTTTGGGAAGTTTATCCTATTGTATGGGCACTTTAACTCACTCCAGGTAGGAGCACTGATTTGTAAGGGATGCTCAGCTGCCAACTTCCTCAACAGAAGTCATGTAGTGCATGGTTTTTGAGCCTGATCTTGAAAGCCTTAATACTTTTGGACTTCAGAATCTGACCAGGTGTTCCCTTATGTGTTTCTTGTTTGTCAGACAGTTACTCTTAAACAGGACTGAAAATATGGATCAACCATTGATAGCTCATGTGAAGACAGAACAATAAAGCTCATTATACCTGTAACAGGGTTGATCTAGGAGGCCTACTCTTATCCCTTCACTTTCTAGTCTCCAAGATGCATTTTTAAACTTCTTTTATACTTAATTTTTTTTTTCTAGGCAAATTTGCTGTTTCTCATTTTTTGAAATGGACATTTAGTGACTTTGTTTAGAAATTTTTCCTCTACTTTGAATGGAATTTTCAGAAAAGAAAGGCAAATGATACTTATTACAATATGACAGATTTGAAAACCAGGAAAAAGTACAGTGAGAACAGTGCTGGATGCAAGGAGGAGGTTGCACTCAGCAGAGTTTATGCACTATCAGTTCTGATACCAGAGTATTGTTGCCCTGTGGTGAAGTAAATTTGGAATAATTGGATAGTGTTCAAGGGAGGACAGCAGAAATGATCCTGGGGATTGTAAAAATAATTTAAGCTGCTGAAATGACAGCTATTAATTCAACTGTGAGAAATAAATGGATTTCGTATGGCATAGAAATAATTATACAAGCAAAAGATATCAGAAAAACTAGGATTTATCAGCAGTCCCAACAGAGATACAACAAGGCTTGTTGGCTGTGGATTTAAATAACCTGTAGCTTCCTAAAGATAATTAAATATGGTTTATAATTTTTGTTTAGGGATGACATAGCCTGAATCAGTGCTGTTAGATGCTACAGAGGAAACTGTCCTAACTGCAGTCTTGTATCTTGCTCAGCTGAGCATTAGGCTAATTGGATTTGGGACCAGGAGATGTTTTCTCCCACACGTATTTGGAAGGATTTGAGACCTTTTTGATTTTCCTGCAGTGTGGTTGTATCTTCTTGTTCTGAGCCAAACTACTTACTTTCAGTCCTCCGACTGAAATTTTTTAATGTGGCCCATTACTTCAATAGAATCATAGGACCTTCAAAGTCCTTCTAGTCCAACCACCTGCAGTAAGAAGGGATATCCTTGATGGAGCCATGCTGGCTGTCTCAAATCACCTCCCTGTATTCCATGTGCTGTAGCATAGCTTCTAGGAGAGTCTGCTCCATGATCTTCCCAGGGGTGAGACTGACTGGTTGGTAGTTCCCAGCATCCTCTTTTCTACCCTTAATGAAAATGGCATGATGTTTGCCTTCTTCCAGTCACCAGGAACTTCACTGACTTCCATGATTTCTCAAATATCATGGAGTGTGGCTTAGCAACTACATCACCCCATTCTCTGATGAGGTTCCATGGACTTGTGGACATTCAGATCCTCAGGTGGATGTGAACCTTGTCTTCACTCACAGCAGAAGGGACTTTTCCCTTGATGTCCCTCTAGTGTTCCTTCAACTTGATCATGAACTGAGCTGGTGTGCCAGTGAAGACTAAGGCAAAGAAGTTGTTGAGTACCTTGGCTGCCTCCTCAGCTGTTGTCATGAGTTCACTAATCTTGTTCAACAGGGGAGGGTACCCTTTTTTTAACCTTCTTTTTCTGGTTTATATAAAGTGTGCACCTGTATGAGATTTTCATGTGTGTAGAATGAAGGTCATTGGGAAATCAGACTTTATCTTTTCTTGGACTGAGGAACAAAATAAGTTCAGACCCTTAAGTTATAACTTGAGTTTAAACAGCTGTGCATGAAAATGTGAGTTTTCAGTACTAAGGTTTCTTGGGTTTTAATGGTTCTAGTATTTTTCCCTTCCTCAGCAGGGGACTGAGAAAATGTCAGCCGGGTATCAGCCAACAGTTTGCTCAGGTGGCCTGGCTTGTATTAGAAATATTGTGGCCAGCAGAGCTAGGGAAGCAATTGTCCTTCTGAACTTGGTACATTTGAGGCTTCACCTTGAATTCTATGTTCTGTTTTGGACCCTTTACTGCAAGGAAGACAGGGAGATGCTGAAGCATGTACAGAGAAAGACAATGAAGCTGGTGAGGGCTCTAGAGTGCAAGTCATACTAGGAATGGCTGATAGAACTGGGTTGTTTAGCCTGGAGAAAGGGAGGCTGAAGGGAAACGTTCTCACTCCTACAACTAATTGAGAGGAGATTGTAACAATGTGTAGGTTGGTCTCTTATCCCAGGTGACAAGTGATGGGATGAGAGGAAACCAACTGAAGTTGTACCAGGGGAGGTTTAGGGTCAGTTAAAATTCCTTCACTGAATGATTATCAAGCATTGAGACAGGCTGCCCAGGGAAGTGGTTGATTTACCATCCCAATAGCTATTAAAAGATGAGTAGATATGGTGCTGAGAGATATGGTTAGTGATAAAAATAAGTTGTCACTGTTAGGCTAACAGTTGAACTCATTGATCTTCCAACCAAAATGATTCTATGATTCTGTTGTTTCCATTACCAGCTGAATTTTCAGTAGTCAGTAGAACGTTTTATTAATGCATGTTTGCAATGTCCTTTTATCATGCCTGTTACTTGAGACTAGCTTTTAGGTGGTTTCTTTTCTGTTGTTCTTGTAGAGATTTAAAGAAGTACTTTATTTTACAGCATTGTGAAGGAAAAGAAATTGCTTTAAGGTGCATCTAAACCAGCTCAAACACACATAAAAAAAAAGTATAATTTATATTTGCCATTTCTATAGTGTTAGTGTTAACTGTGTTTTTCTAATCTCTTGAATTCTGAATGAAATGGAACACATTTTTTCCCATATTTAGTGACTTGAATGAGCTTTCAGTTGTGTTTGGCAGTCTGGGCTTGCTTATTCAATGTCATTTTGGCATCAGTTAACATTCTGCAGGAAAGGCTCTCTTCCCTTAAAGAGATGCCTAGAGGGGCAGGTGAGCCCACATTATAACTTAAAGAAATTAGAGTGACCTGTACTGCATTCTAACATCGCTGTGCAGTAGTGAGTATTGCATGTGGTCCCAATTTTTTTTCTTGGTAAAAGCTTAAAACAGGCCCTGTTGCTAAGAAAAAGGACTAGACTGCTTTTTGGGCAATGTGTACTACTTATCTTTAACTGGTTCTGTGGAATATTAATAAAACTTGGGTGATCATAAACTGCTGACATGATGCATTCTGAAATTAAACAGATTTTATTCTTTTTTTTAATGGGCAGAAAGAAAGATAGTTAATGAAAGATTCAGAGAGAAAGCAGGGGGAGAGAGCTGGAGTAAGACAAAAACTTATTGGATTAGTCTCTTCCTACCCTAATGCTGCATTTTTATGTTGTAATAGGATGTATCCAGGAAGCACTAAATGTGACCAGAATTAGGGTTTTCACTTTCTTTTTTTTTTTTTTTGTAAACTGAGAATGAGCACATTGTTAACGAGAGAAGAGACTTTGAGTTCATTTTATTTAAGTGTAGAATGTGGTAAATGAAACACCCCTAAATCATAGTGTTAGCCTTATTATGTTTTAATATGCCCGGTGATGACAGAATGTATTTTATCCTCTCCAAGTTTAATGTGATTTAATAGAAGACCTTGAATGAAGTTGCAGTACTTGCCAAGATTTTATTTTCATTGGAAATAATGATGCTCAGCCAGAACAACATGTATGACTGCTGGACATACTGATTGGGAGAGGAATAGATGATAGTCATCATAGCTGCAACTCAGTGAGAACTGAAGACAAATACTGATTTTATGTAGTTCTTTATTTGTTTTACTGGATGTAAATGAATGAAATTTGTGAATTAGTATGCCTTTTCAAAGAAAGGGCAAGTATGTTCTCTTCTGAAACCAAGAATACAGATAAAATCTTTATAGCTCTTCTGTAATGGTGGCTCCATAACTTTTCCTGTCTATAGTTATCACCAGTTTGTAATTTCTCATCTTCAATCTGATTTTGCTGTGGTCATCCATTTCCATTGCTGGTAATATTCTCTTCTTTCAGTGTGTAGGGAGTTTCTCCACCATGTACAGCAGCTTTTCAGCAGTATATTAGCAGCGAGTTCAAAGGTGAACTCTGAGGCACAGGTTCTGCCATTAGACCATATGAAGTTGTCTATTGTATTGTTTGTCAGCTTCTATAGTCTTTTACTTTCTTTTGTCTGTCTTGGAACTGAAAGTTCCATGTCACTTGTCATCCTGGCTCTTTGGATGCTAAGGAAAATATAGATTATTTTGCTTATGTTCTGTGTCTAACAGTTTTTATTTGAATAACTAAATTTTATTTTCTGATGTATTTGCTAACATCCAAAGGAAAAAAAAAGAAGTGGGAGGATGGCTTATATGATGGATGAGTGTTTGTCTGTTGATCTCTGTCGAATTTACTTTAGTATTATAGCATGGATGAAATTTTCTCTGTGGCAGCTATTCAGAATTGCATCCACATTTGCTCCTGGGTGTTGGGCTGCACCATATTGGACGAAGCTGATATACCTGAAATATGAATAGGGATTTTTCCTTTCTTTTCCTGGCCTGCAGGTCATTCCCATGTACAGGACACAGAAGAGAAACTAGTGGGAAGATGCAAAGAGATGATAGAAGAAAGCTGTGATACAAGAACATTGAAGTAGGGACTAGCTATTGTTCAGTGGAGACAGAGGAAAGTAGGACAGTCTGAACTCAGAAATTGGGACAAATCAGTTTGGAAAGAACTATTAGTGTCTGAGGAAAGATACAGCAGAAATGTTAATTTTGACAGAGAGCTATTTTGAGCCTGGCAGGACTGGCAGGGTGAGATGTGTGACAAAGGACATGACAGTCTGTTCTTTGTCATCTCAGGTGACAGATATTTGTATGATGGGTTTAAATGCTGCAGCCCAGGTAGAGACCGCATGAATGTCAGTACAGTTTGATCTGTTGGAATTCCAGCTTCTCATTTTTTTAAAATGATTTTCTACAAAATACTATAGAAATCTGTGAATGTTTATAAGGTTAGGTAGAAAATAACAAACTTGAGATTGTTTTGGTATCCTCAGGAAAGATCATATGTATTGTAATTCAATCCTGAGTTATATAAATCAAAATTTTTGTGTATAATATTTTACTTGTTTAAGTAACCTTTTAATTTTAATAAATATTTCAGAACTACTGTATTTTTTGCTTTTTTGCTGTCACTTGTCTTGGTACCTCATGATGATGTATCCAGGACTAACCTTTGATTATAAATACATAACAGCAAGTTCATTCCCACTTCTAACACATCTTGGCACATCAGATTTATCAGTCATAAACTTCCTGCTCTTGGCCCATATTTGTTCCTGTGAACTTGCAGACTGGAAGACTATTTTTCCTTTATTCTTATTATTGACTTTGTTTATTTTCATAAAAAATAATTAAAAAATTGGCTTAGTTCTTTTAAAGTTCTTCACAATGTGTGAATTTTCTGGAGAAGTATGTTTTCACACTGCTTTTGTGAAGGATTTTTTTTTGGGGTGTATGAATGCTAAAAATAGAGCTCTCATCTGAGGAGTGACAGTGTAAAACAGATCCTGGTGGAACACATCTACTTTTTGTGAACTCAAATTCATTGGTTGATTTAATGTGCAAATTCATGTTCATTGCTTTAAAATTTTCTTGATGGTGTTGACTTTGTTTTATGAGGGAAAAATTATGAACTTAGTTGAGTATGTTTTTCATAAGATAGCCTGTTCTGCTTGTGGTCAGGCATTCTTTGTAGGAACATTTCTCTTACTGCATGCCACTATCTGCTTATTAGGGACTGTTTGCAAAAGGTCACTGACCAGCAAGCAGTGGAATAAAACTACTCTCATTGACTTTATTGGAACATATTTATTATATAAAGAAATAGTCTTTCAACTCTTCCCTGCCCAGAGAGATGTGCTTTGGTTTGGATATCAGATGAGTTGCACATATGTCACTGGTGGCAGCAGGACAGGAGGGGGAGAGGACTGAGGATGCAGGAGCAGAGAAGTTAGCTTGTGGAAGCTGTGGAAAACTAGTTAGCAGTTTTCATCTTGGCAGTTGACATTTCCTCCCCTTCCCCACTTCTTGGCATTGAAACTCTATGTTAGAGCAGATGACATTCTCACAATATTACTGATGCAATGGGGTAGACCAGTCCTGATGTTCACAGTATTATGGAATATGCAGTGTGTTTTCTGAGTAGCTGTCTTATTGAAATTGCCCCTTAACTAGTGTATGGGGCTGTAGTAATATTGTTTGAAAATAGGCAAGTGTAGCATAGCTCATGAGTTATTTTCAGACTAAATGGGCATGGGGAAGTGAAGAATGATGCTGGCCATGCTTGAGATCCATTCAGTCTGGCCTGGAGGAACTTTAACATCTGGATATGGAGGCAGGATGAGAAGGCTGAGGCAGAGGAAGTGTAACAGTCACTCTGGCATCCTTAATTTCTTTTGTACTGTGTCCTGTGCAGCATTCTTCAGTAAATGAGATCTGACTGTAGGATTTAAATAAGAGTTTTAACTGCACTGTACAATATAAGAATATGGTATTAAAAGTATCAAACAGTGCTGTATTTTCACAAACATTTTCAGCTTTAGATCTTGGAAGAGGAATGGATGCTTTGCATTGCCAGCTTTTCCCTCTGTTTCTGTCTTCCATAAATCTGAAGCCATAGTGGGAGTTTTGTCCAGCCAAGCAGTGTTGGTGAATGGAAGTTAGAAAAAAGAATAAGAGGCCACAGTGGTATGGAGGAAATCATGTGGCTACAGCTATCTTCAGCAAAAATAAACATTCTTTTTACCACTTCCCCGCAAAAAAGTGTAAATATCTGGAAAAAATATGGAGCTAAAGCAGATAGAATACTGAAAGGAATTAACGTCTATACACAAAAGACATTCCCTCATGCAAGTGTAGCATTTAACATACTTTTTCACCTGAGAGGAAGAATTCATTGTTACAGATGAATCTGAGAATTAAGTAAGTGCAATGTCATGACTAAAAATTAAAGTGAAATTTCTTGCATTACTGTTCACATTCTGAAAGTATTGACAATAATGTGTGGAAAGTAAAAGGAAAAGAGTACATAATCTTACTGAAAGGGAAATATAAATGCTGTGTGACAGAGCTCAGGGCTGTCCCTGGCTGTGAAATATTTTCTTGTCTTAGTTTTTTGTACATGTGCATTGTTTCTTTTCTTCTTATTTTTTTAATGCAATGGAGTGTTTTTTCCCATAATGTAGGATTCTGAATGAATTTTTGATGGAAGTTTGAGCAGGATTCATTAATATTCACTCAGAACAAAAGAAGAGCTTTACTAATGTCAGCTCTCTCTCCATTTTTCTCTTGATTCTGATTTTCCTGGATGATTATTCCACTGGACGGCCCAGGGTAAATGCAGAACATTTAAGTTTATGTAGATACTTTTTGAACGAATGCTTCTTAGTTATTTAATTTATTTATTTTTTATATTAAATTAGAGATTAGGACACCTAGTTGTTCTGAGAGATGTGGTGGGAAACTAAGAAAATATATGGAAAAAAGAGAGTAGTCTAATTAAAACCAAGATATGTCCTCCTTTTGGTTCTTCAAACAAGTGATGTACAGGAAGAAATCTTTTCATCCTTGTGAATCTTAATTAGTCACCAACAGTGTTTAGCACGCTTTTACTCAAAGCCTATAAATTATTTTTCATAAGAAACAAATAGTGTAAAAATTTTATCTTTTTTCTGTTTAGTTTTGAATCAAGCCAAATAATACTTACTTTAGTACTAACAGGTGATGGGGGAACATTGTTCCATTCCAAATTTTTATTTCTCCTGGATGGAAACTATATTAATAGAATTCTTCTATACCATTGAGTGCATTTACTGGTTTTGGCAGAGTATAATTTGCAATTCAAAGTGCAATAAACTAAACCATATAGTGGAAAATATATCCTCTAAGAGAAGGAAAGGTGAATTTTCACAGTAAACTGAGACTTAATGAGCTCAGCTTCTATTTATACCTAATTTTTTTTAAAGTTTAACTACCTTTAGCCTTTTTTCCAAACTCTATCCTGCTCTGCAAGAACAAAAACAAACCCATTTTTATCCTGTACATATATTGGTAGTCTAGAATTACTAATTGGTATTGCAATTACCTATGCTGGTAATTAATACATGTAATCTACTGTATGTCTCTTTGCAGTTTGCCAGGAAAGATCTCATCTTAAAGGGTCCTAAAAATAAGAATGATCTTGTTATTGATAACAGGTTCTTCATGTTATTATAATCTGAGTGGGAGGTGTTTCAAAGCTGGCATGAAATGAACCTGTTAACAAGAATTGTTTGTCACAGGACTGTTTTTTAATGAGTTATTAAAAGCATTTATTGTTTATTCAGGATAGTCTATAAAAGAGTAAAGTCAAGTAAAGATCAAATACAAATTAATTTTGTGCAAAACTAATATTAACTCTATCTTTGCCCCACACAAGTAAGTACTAATTTTTTTTTTCTAAAACAGAGATTTTGAAACACAGGTAACCTCTAAGTTATTGTTTCTATGATACAGATACATGGCAAATTAGGAAGAAACATATCACAACATAATTCTACTGGTTTTCAAATGGAAGTAAAGCAAAAAATTCTGATGGACTTCGGCAATTTTTTTTCTCTCTGGACTGAAAGATTTTAAAATCAATTCTATGACATTCAAGAGTTCTGTCCTTGAAGTGACCAAATTCTTTTAAGTCTCAGAAAGTGGAGAGTCACTTCTCTAGGCTTTTGTCTTAACAAAATGATAGTTCTTTATTCTTATTTTCATATCAATACAAGTTTCCTATGAGGTACTTTTTGTTGTAGTTTTTTGAAACTGAGTAGCTATATGAATCTTTAATTTTTCAAATAACTAATATTATTCTTAAAATTTTTATTTAGCAAAGTTTATGGGCACTTAATTTGCACTTTAAAAATCTTGGTCTCAAAATTTATCTTCAGTGCTGGTAGTCTGATAAATGAAATCTCCATCTGCCTCTACCTCTACTTCATTAAAAAGTTATTCAAACACAATTCATTGAAGGAACTCTGCGACTGGTCCACTGATCCATCATTGTATATAAAGTTTTGATATTAAAAAGATTTTGCCTGCAATTATGTTGTAAAGTGCAGTCTGCTAATCTGACTTGTTAAATTAAAAAGCTGATGGTAATGGCATCTGCAAAAGATTTTGATACTGAAGTGAGACGTGCACAGAACATGATATTCTAAATTCTGTCTCATGATGTGTATGAGCAGTGTCTGCAGATTTATTACAGTATTGTACAGGTAGTCACTATCCTCTTTCCATAAACTACCTTGTTTCCTCTTGCTTTTGTGCCATCACAGACCCTATCTGAAGTCTTTAGGTGAAATTTGGAGCCTGTCTGCATCTCTGGAATTGCAGCATGTCACAAAAACACTTGCTCAGAAACTTAGGTGTTTAGAGAAGGGAAGGCTTATGGCTATTTTTCTGTTAGGTCAGGTGTGATGGGGTTTTTCTAGGAAATATCCCAACAGGTGTTTGAACCCACAGTTGAGTGGAGTTTTGCTGAAGGTGCACTATAGCATAGTACAGATCAGAAGGTTCATGGGTCAGAGAAGGGTCCTGGGAGAGAGCAGGGCTCTCTCTTGCAGGTTGAGTCCTGCAGTTGCCATGAGGCAGGGGCAGGATGACAGGATTCTCTCTGCTGCTCCAAAGGCTGTTTGTACATTTAATGATGGTGAAACAATAAGACTGAACTCATATTAGCCTTACAGCCAACATGAGATTAACACGACTTGTGCTTTCATACTAATTTTTCACCTCAGTTTGATTTTTAGCTGTAGAGAGTTCTGACATCTCAAAAAAAACCCCCGTGAGTAGCTTTAGTCAAGTTCTGTGCTGTGCTGGTTGTTAATATCCTAGGATTTAAGTATAAGCTGGAGGGAGCTGAATCAGACATATTTGGAATGTCTACACAGAGTATATTTTAGCTGTATCTTCATGTCTCAAGGAGATAGTTTAAAATTGTTAAAAGGAAGTGAAATACATACTCACTTCTGGGGCTGTAGAAGAACATCCATGTATGTAAGATTAGGCACTTCCCTCCTGCCTGGGGTTTGCAGTTTTGTATTACAGATTAATGTTATTATGTATACTTTTCTGATGAGATAGAAAAACTTCTTTAGCTGTAGTATAAAGCTGCCAAAATGCATTTACCATGGGCCTAAAGGAGAATATAATTCTTCCAGAGGCAGCCTCAGGCTTTGGGGTTTTTTTGCTGAAAGGCAGGCTCAGACTTCCCAGGAGATCATCAAAGAGATAAAAAGACTAAAAGCTCTTCAAAGCTGGGCCGTAGGCCCTAACATAAATTAATTCTCTGGTGATGGTTTATGTATGTAAAAAAATGAATAAATATTTACAAAAATGCAATTTAAATTGAACTTTACCCAACTAGATTTGAAATTAACTTTGTAATATTATCTTTTGAATTAAAAATAAAAATCTCTTAATATAACTTTAATTTAGATTTAAGAGTGCAAGGAAGGAACATGGTATTTTATCTTTCTTTCTATATGCCAGGTTTCAGAGAGATTATTTTCCTTGTTTTATGCCAAATAGTTACCCATAACTAAGTAGACACTGTAATTAATTTACATAACAGGAAACTATAACTATTTTAACTCTATTATTAACCTGGCCACTAATTAATTTTAAGTTACTATAAATACCTAAAATCACAGAATGTCAGGGATTGGAAGGGACCTCAAGAGATCATCTAGTCCAATCCCCCTGACTGAGCAGGAACAGCCAGATCAGGTCACACAGGAAGGGGTCCAGGCAGGTTTTGAATGTCTCCAGAGAAGGAGACTCCACAACCTCCCTGGGTGACCTGTTCAAATGTTTTGTCACCCTCACCATGAAGATTTTTTGTTCTTTATCTGGAACCTCTTATGTCCCAGCTTGCACCCATTGCCCTTTCATTGGATATAAGACATTACAGAAATAGCATGTGTTTTCCCCTTCTCCCCCTTTTTAATTTCATATTTTGAGGTAATATTAGCACTAAAATATCTTCTAAAATTTTGTTTAGCAAAATGTTCCAGGAAAAAAACCCCATATTGAATGTTGTGAGCACAGAGTATTGTGTATTAAGAGTTGGTTTATGCTGGAAATGACTTAACAGAAGTATCACAGTGAGAGAGGAAAAATCCTGCTGAGAAGTACTATGATATCAACATTAAAACTCTAAGGCCTGGGAGTCAGGAAATTATGATTCATTACAGACTTCCCTTCTTAATCTGTGAACGCTACTTTCCTTTGTGGTCCTTTGTTCTCCACCTTGTAAAAAGCAATTATAAGATAATCATGTGTATCTTCAGGTACAAGGAGTTATTTATTCTGGTCTGAATTCTCTTAACAAAATACCAGGGGTTTGAAGGAGGCTTAAGAAAAGCTTGTTCCCTGAATCAAGTCTACTGCATCTTCTAAACCTCTGTCTGTACTGTTATTATCAAGTAGCTGTGAGTCAGCAGTAGGATCTGGAGTGATTTTTTTTATTTTGTTAGGCTTAGTTAGAGCTACCTGTGGCTGGTCTTACTTGCATCTGACTCCAGCCTAGTCCTCAAATGCCTGAGGATAGGGAGATGACTTGGCCTGTTCTGTGTCAAAATTCTCCATCAAAGGTTCAACGTCTGTATTTATGAAATGCTTTAAAATCTTACCTCCAAAAAACCATATCAGTATAAAGTAGTATTGGTTTTAATGTTATTAACCAACAAGTGGTTGTGGTTAAAGGTGGTATTTCAGGATAATACAAAATATTGCTCTATTATTTCTTTTGCCTTCCTCCTCTCAGAAGGATGTTGGTGGTGCAGGCATTACCTTTCCTTTATTTGAAGAAGTGTAATTCAGTGTGCTTTTAATCTGGTAATTTACAAATATTTAGCACTGGCAGAGCTAAATGTTTGTTATTAATCTATAGTAACTATTTTTACCTATAATAATATATAAAAATGTACATTTTAATAAGTATTATGATGGCATTTGATAGACTGAGAAGAATGCTCACTTAGAAGTAACAGTATTCAGATAACTGCAAGTTTAAATTCCACTGATGTCATTAGAATTCCTTATTTTCAGGGGCAACCAGGTCCCAGAAATGACCATGAAGTAGCTGGAGCAAGAAGCACCAGTTTTGTGTCCACTATTGTTTTAGAGAAAGCCATTCAAACTAGAAAGAAGTAAGATGATGCTCTAATATGAAATCAAATTATATAACTGATAAAGCAGAACTGCCTTATCATCATTTTTTTGTGAATAATGAAGCAAAATGAGGGTAACTTAAAAGTAAGGCATTCTGCTAAAATCATCACTGCTTCTTTGGGAAATTCTAGACCAGCTTTTATTTGATCTATGCAGAAGAGAATCCATGGGGGAAATTTTTTGTAAGCTGGAAATTGCAGGTAAATTATGGACAATTACTAAAGTAAAAGGTAAAGCTTTATGTAACTTGATTTAAAGGACAAAAAAAATCAAGCAATGAATCATCTGCTTCAGACAATCAATTAAATCCTTAAAAATATGAAGTGTGTTTCTCAGAATATAAATACACATTACTAAATGTAAGTCGACATTTCTGAATTAGGTGCTTCATCAATGATATAAACATAAATGTAATTTTCAGGGGATGATGGAAGAAGATGTTTTTATCATCATGTCACTGTTGTCATGGAAACATGTGTATATCATTGTTAAACAGAGTGTATGTAAGGATCTAATGTTCCTGTGACTTATTATTGCTATTGAATCTTTGGTGTATTTTCTTCAATGCTGTATTCAATGCTTAAGAACTTTCAAGTTGCTCTCCTGAATTAAAATCATGAACTCAATTACAGGATTAGGTTGTCCAAAGAGCTCTTAGTATAGGGTTCTTTGCTGTGAGATTCTTTACAATACAGAGTTATTAACAGTTTTATTTTCAAACCCATTGTAGCCTATTATAAGCACTTCAAAAATTATATTTACTCTATTCAAGCAGACTATTTTGCCACAGCAGCTTTTCAGAAAGAATGAGCTATCTATCAGTCATGATAAACTGTCTTGAAAATTATAGGTATTTTCTGAATGTGCATTTCTAGATATCAAGTGCTTTATCTTCAAATATAATGCTAAATTCATAGCATGCCTCCTGAGTATAGTTGTCTTAACCTGTCATGCACAGAACAGCAGGCTAAGAGGGAACCTGACAATCTAGATTTAAACCCAACTGGACACAAAGAAAGTGTAGCTTGTTTTCTTGTTTAAATAATAGAATGGGCACAATTCACAAAGTAGAAAAAAAGGTGAACTGGTTTCTTCAAATAAAAACTGTTTAAGAATCAGGAATTTAAATCACAGTAAGGAAGGGTATTGAATTTTTCATCTGATTATGGTTTTATTTTTGTCTTTTTGGATCTGATGATATTTCAAAATATAACTTCTTCAGTTATTTATGACTTGAAATTGCTTGTCTTGATCAAAAAATGGAGTTAGTTGAATAACTTTTTCATCGTTGAATAAGTGACTTCTTTTTCTTCAAATGTGTTTGTTAAATTTCTTTTTTTATCCTGGCCTGCTTGCTTTAGTCTTTTTTGTCTTGAAGACTGTTATGAAGAATGTTCTGAGATTTAAAAACAGTGATTTTTAAAAAACTGTCAACGAAAAACTTATTTTTTCTGCAAGTACTGCCTGTCTGTACCAATTTGAGACTAAACTTACTTGAGAACCATAATGACACGAAATATTCCTGAATAGTAAAGTTATAAAAGTCAAGTAATAGTAAAGTTATAAGAGATTTTGTATAGATGTGTATTTCTTATAATATTGTTCCCTCCAGAGAGAACATTAGGTCTATCAAAACACAAGAAGAGAAAAAACACGGAGAAGAAAAAAGCCCTTTGTTAAATACTAGATAGATTGGGTATTTTATGTGAAACTGGTTGTACCATACATCCATCTTAACTGCTCTGTCACCAAATTTCTGCTGGGCTAGAGTTCTCTGTGAATATGTATTTGCAAAAAATCCCTGTATTTATATTTTTATTAGGCATTGAAAATAGATTAGGTTGTTTAGGATTCTCAAAGCAGTTCAGAAGTGTCAGTTTGTAGATTTCGCAAAAATATGTAGGTTTTGGAGCTGAAAAGTCATATTTAATACAACATCTTCCATTGTCTTTCAGAGGATGTAAAGTTCATAATTTTAGCTAGATATAATTCAGATTAGATTCAGTAATTTTACAGTGATTTTTAAAACATATGCAACAGTATGCTATTGAAGTGACCTATGTTTGTTCTTGACATGAAGGCTCTCATAGAACCACAATGCACTTCCAAACCACGCAGCTCCTAAATGGTCATAGAAAATTCTTCGCTGAATTATATCTGTAAATATTCAATTTTCAGGCTTGCTTTATTGCAGGGTGAGTGTTAACTTACGCTATTCATTGTTTTGAGGAAGATGAAGACAAGAGAGGCAGGCAGGCTCTTGTGTAATATAGTCTTTTATTGCATCTGTTATTTAAAAAGTGCCTTTTTCAGGAACTTGTGTGTGGTTAGCTGGTACTGTGATATTCTTTCCCCTGCTCCCTTTGTGCAGAGTATTAGATTTTTCTTTAATATGTTGAGTTACAGCAGTTGTCTTGCAATCCCTGTACTACAGAAGTTACATAGGACAGAGCACATTTGGATGCTCATTATGTCTGATCCAGATTATGTAAAAACAAGAAAAAAAAATTCCATCAATTCAGTTGAAGATCATGCTAAAGAGAAAACATTTCTTGATTATGCAGAAACTCTTATAGGAAAATGATCATTAATATGTAAATTTTGATATGTTCAGCTGCTGAAAAGCCACCAGATACCATTTAAGTATGTTAAAAAGCTGAACAGGCCCCTCTTCCCCCAGGAATCCTGAACAGTTTGATTTAGTCATTTTAACAATATTTGCTTTCCGGTGCTAAAAATAGCAAAAGATTTCCCCTTATTCAGCAAGCTTTGCAGCGACTAATAGCTCTTCTGAACTATCTTAAATATTTTTCAATGTCTCCACTTAAGATTTTTATTAAGTGTAGGAAGGAAAGGGAAATTAACTGCTTTTGAGGAGTGTGGTATTTGCCATATTATGACAAACCCCCCCCAAAAAGAACCCTCAGTGCTGCATTTCTGTCTGAACTCTTGTAGGTGCTATGTCTCCTTAACAAGCAGGCCTTGAAATCATGCATGAGTCTGTTGTTTATGGATATATTTCCTGTGCCATAATCTTCAAAAATGACCTATTACTGTGAATACCCATCTTGTAAGACTAAAATATTTGTTTCTACAAGTGTGAAACATTCTGAGCTCCATAAGTAGTCAGTACAAATTACAGGTAATCCTCAGCTATATAAACCAGACTTCTTGGTTTCAGTCTGAACTTCCTCAGTGCCAACTCAAATCATAACTTCAGGAGCTCACAATTGAGGTAATGGAATGGCAAATCTTGAAAATTCCTGTACTACTAAAAAATTCTGTCTCTTAGTTATTATAGACTGAAAGCAGTTTTTGTCTTTGTTCTTGATATTTCTTTCTAAATTTTCAGAGCTTAACTAAGTAAAATGATGTATTTGTTGTCCTCTTTGAAATGTTTTAAAATAAACTCTTAAGGGCGTTGTGTTTGACCACGAGTACTTAAAATTCTTTGATGAGATTTTTTTAAGAGAACACATTCCTGATAACTGCCAGCAAAACTGTGTAGTGGTGAAAAACTTTCCTAGATGAAATTCAAAATAATGACTACTATAGAATGAGAAGTATACAAGCTACAGTTTGGAAAGAAAAATAATGTTAAAATGCTGTTTACTCCAACTGGTCCTGTATTACCTCCTTGCTTCTTTTACAGGAACAGACACTGTAACACTCTATCCATCAGCATAAGGATATCTTTCAGCTTCATTGCAGATGGAATCAATGACTTCACATTGGAAAAGGACTACAGACCATGAGAGTTTTTAACAATGAAAGGACATTCATGTTTGTGTAAATACATGGCCATGCATACTTCGAAGTATAGAGCTGAATTTGCATCTGTGCTTGCAGAGGTTTAACCTTCATCTGTCACACTATGCAAAGCATTTAAGGTATCCTCTATGGAAAAGAAATGTATCCTGAAATATACATAAATATACTCCTGAAACATGAGGATAGAGTACTCTGTTACTGGACCAACATAATAAGTTTTTGTGATAACTGGTTTTGGAGTGAGTGACGCCTTGAATCATGGAACTGGGCAGTTTTCCCATAACCCTGGAGTCAATGCTGCTCTTTTAATCCTGCTAATTTTACTAAATTTACTCATGTTACAAATTAGCTGCATCACAGGATTTTGTGTTCATAGTAATTTTAAAAATAGTTGACTGGGATGCATTATTTATTTATATTCTATCTATATGAAAGCATTAGCTCTGCTGTAGCTGACAGCTAACAAGGCCATCTGCAATGCCTTTCAGTTCACTTACTCTGAATTGTTCTGATAAAGGCAGTAGAGGGCTGCCTAAATAAGGAAGGATCCTTGGTAGAGTTAAGTGCAGTGGAGGACACCAATGAGGCATTGATTCCAGGGGTGCTGCAGGCTCTGAGCTGTTTCCTGCAGCTCTCAACCTTTTTAGGGTTCTCATTGTTGTTTTCTCTGAAGTATTAAAATGCGAGTATCTGTCATTCAGGATTTCAGGGAAGATGAAAATGAAGATGAGGAAGAAGAAAAGGTGAGTTAAACCTCAATAGCTTTGAAAAGTACTTCTCTTATATTCTACACTTTCAGGACAGTAAATCTGGAATGATTACTTTCTCTTACAGGTCTACCTCAAGCCTGTTATTGAGGACAAAAGTATGGAACTGGCCCGAAAATGCAGTGAGTTAATAAGTGATGTAAGTGACTGTATTCTTGCATTTACATTTCTCTTTCCGGTGACTTTACATTTACCATGCTTGTTATTTTCAGATATGTACAGCACAGCATGTGCCCATACAAAGCTTCTGTATGAAATCACAAAAAATAATAGAAAAATAGAGCCTTAAATTATCAGCCACAAAGGGATGATCTTTTCATAGCTTTTGGGCAATATGAAGGGCAGGCTCCAGGAAGGAGAATGCTGCAAGAAGTGGGTCTCATGGGGAGGTTGTTGCCTGTAAGAACACCTTGGCTGATTAAATCAGCAAAAATGAAGTGTTTTTTCAATTTATATTTTTCAATTTTCAATATTAGGGAGCTTGATTGTTTAGAACAGGACTGGGTTCCAGTACATATAGCTGTAAGGGATGAGGATAAAACCAGATCAATTTTGAATTTTGAAGTCTGTGGTGATACTCAAAACTGAATAGCATATTATTGTTGACTTATGCTTATAGGAAGAATCCACTGAAACTTCAGAATATCTTTAAAGGCTTTTTAGCTAGAAAGTTCTTGTCTCACTTACTCTAGATTTTTAAATCTGCCAAGAGGATGTAGACATTCCATAAACATCACACATCAGATCCAGGACATTTTAAATGAGAGTACATCCAATTGCTTCATTGCAACTATGAAATTTACTTTACTGGAAGCTTATTTATTTTGCCCTCTGGGAAAGTGTGTCTGAAGAGTAACTTTGAGTGAATAAGAGGTAGATACTTCCTTCTCCTGTGGGGATGGTGGCTGTCAGCAGAGGAGACATTACTGAGAGGGACTTGCTTTAACCAATGCTCTTCCAAAGAAACCAAAAAATGATGTCTGGTTCATGTTGTATCCTAATCTGCCATTTAGATTTGAGATGTTGTTTGGGGTGAATGAGGGTGCTGAATTTATGATAATATACAGAATCTGCACCTAAGGTATAATTTGCTAGGGACTGCATTTTGGAAAAAGAGTAGGTAATTCAGATGCATCTGGGATGTGTCGGGTGTTATAGTGCTGGTTTGAAAGTGTGGCATAACAAGGTCAAAGTTTCTCCTTTGTCCATACATTATCTGACAATACCTCAATTTTCACAGAAAGCGTGCTGAAAATTTGTTATATCCATGAGAGAAGCTACCAACAGGGGCTCCCCTGTTATGTCAAGCTACTTTAGGTTGTAGCTGTTAGGTATTAATATCTTTACTGATGATTGTATACATTCTTTCTTTGAGAAAAGAATGGCATATGGTACAATAAGTGCCTGTCAACTCGTGTAAAGGCCAAAATGAAAACGGACCTGGAGCACTTATCTGACCCAAAACACTTTTATGCTTGCATGCAGCTCATTTTGAAGCATGATTTCTCTTCTTAAAGGCAAAAGCTCCCTGGAAAATGCAGAAGAAATGTTTTCTTTAGTTGAAAAGGAATTGTTACTGTGCTTTGGACCAGTTAAAGATAATATTGTCTGTTAATTAACTGATAAATGGAGCAGCTGTACTTTCTTTGATTTTCTGCAGAGTCTTGGGAGCTAAGATAAATAAGTCAAACCAGGTTTCTGAAGCCTGTGATAGTTTAGGGATGTCAGTTTTGCTGAAAACTCTGTGTCTAAAAATGGTGTCCACTTCTGGGGCTTTATTCAAATTCTTCTGAAATCAGCAGGTGTTTCTTCACTGTCTTGAATGAAACCACATGTATGTATAGGGGATGGATTTAGTTTCCCAGAATTTTTGCTATAATTGGAATTTCTTATGACCAGAAAAGTCCTTTCTGCTAGGACTAGTCCTTTGTCCTAGATTCCTCACTCTTCACTCTTAATTGAGGAGGCCAGTAAACTAGAATGAGTTTGCATTTATGCCTTGGATTTTTCAATGATGAGTGTTCAGCACTTTTGTATATCCTTCATCCTTTTTAGCATGAATGTATGCACAAAGTGTGGTTTGTGTGGCTATGTTGTTGGTGAACAGCTGTGCATTTTAGGTGTGCAGTGGTTTCATGGGGATGGCAGTTTGTTGCTAAGATGACCTTGGGACAGCAGCCTGTGTCCTTGCTTATCATGGAACTGGCTGATTGTCCTTTTCTGCTGATAGGTCTGTCAGCACAGCTCCTCCATCAGAGACCAGTGCCAGGACTACTTATGGCTGAGATACTGGTGTTGCTTTACTCTTGCCCTGCATTCTTTGCAAGCTGACTTTCATTTGGCAAGATGGTTTTCTAGTGATGGCTGCCCACGGTGGATGTGTAACCATCAGCCTTGAACTGTACATAGGGGAAGCTGTGAAGTATTTTACTGCTCCAGTTCTTGAGGAAATCTGTGTTTTCATTTTGAGGCTGGCAAATGCTTTGGTCTGTGACTGTGATACCCCCTGGATAGCTGTGCTGCTTGCTTAGACTAGTTTTAGTAGAAGTCAGGGAAAAGGAAGGCTTTGGGAGAGAGCTGATAAAAGTTGGAGATTTAGTGAGCTATTGGTCTCCAAAAATAAATCAAAAGGTGGTGGTAGTGGCTCCAGGCCATCATTTACAAGCTTTTCTTATCATCTGGGCAAGACTTACCAGGTCTATTCAACTTAAAAAGTGTATTTTGTGGTGAAGAGTAGGTTGCTCATAGGCAAAAGGGTAGGTCACCAACTTCCTATTCAGCATGTCAGATGTTTGAATTTGTAACTCTGCTTATTCCCCTGCTTATTCCTTCTAGCTATGAGTTATGTTCAGTCACAGCCAACCTCTTAAGCTTCTAGATTACATAATTTATGATGAATATGCTTTAAGAGTATGGTTCTCATGGCTTCATCATACTTGTCCCATTTTATCTCCCATCTTTCTGATCCCAAGCAATGAAGACACTTCTGGATCATAGTGGAGTGTGTTTTGATCAGAGCTCATCCACATGTTTTCTTACATGTCTTCTTTAAATTGCTCATTTGAGCCTGTGTGTGCATTTTGTGTCCTCTGTTGGATACTATAACAAATGTGAACAGTGAAGGAATAAGGAGGTGGATTTGTCTTTTACTGTTCTCAGTTATTTTAAAAGCGTGATTTCTGCAGCAAACTGTTTCTTCTGGTTGTGTTGTGGTGTACCCTCCCCTTAGGAGGATTTCATGTTTGATTATGAAATGTAATTATTACTCTGTGATTGAAATGCATGCCATTACAGTCATCCCTCAGTTATCTTTGGGTGATGTATCTAATTTGGGAGCCACAAGATTCTCTCCTCTATGAGAGTTGCAGCTTTGCAGCAGTTCCTACAGGGAGCACCATTAGAGAGAATAGAATACCATCATGGCTTCTCAGCTGTATCACCATAATTCTGTGAAGCTTTTTTAAAAGCTGTCCATGTACACATTCTCTGGTCTTGCAAGTAAATGCATGCTTGCTGCTATATGTGTGAAGGCTGACAGGAAGTGCCTGCTCAGGCTTATCATAACCTCATTCTTATTTTGTGTCACTTTGTGATTACCTGGGAGTACAGTATCACACACACAATCTATGAGCCATTGGATTTCTGTGTCTCTGAGAAAAGCAATGATATAATTTTGCACCTGTTGATCACCAAACACTGTGCTCTACAAAGGCAGATAGTGTGATTCAGTAAAGGGATCCCTTCAGTAGTCCAAACCTGGTTGAGCTCGATTGTAACCAAAATATTTCCTGTGTGAGGATTGTGTAGCCATTCATTGGTTTGAGATGAATTTAGCATGATGAAATTCATTTTGTGCTGGGCAAAAAGTTTGCATCAGAAGGCAATTTAATGTGAGCTACTATCTATCCTTGTGAATTTTCCTTGTCCCTATAGAGGGGAATAGGCAAGAACTTGTGATATCTATTAAGGATTCAGAGAAAGAGGATATTAAGACTGGATATTTCTCTACTGCTCAAATGCAGATCATACTGCTTCTGTCAGTGCTTGTCCACAAGTTCAGAGTGCAGGAATGAAGGCTGCTGTTGTACAGAATGTGAAAATGAGATAGGTGAAATGATAGCAGACAATAATGGTGAAAGCTCAATAGTGATCAGTTTACATTGAGCAAAACTATTATGTGCACAAAGAAAGCAATATTACTAGAATTGTTGAAGGCTGTCCATGTAAGCTGTCTATCTTTACCATGTGTCTAGTCCATCTCATCACAGACATGCTGTTCTTAAATAATTAAGGTCCTTGCACATTCACTGTGTCCATGACTTTCATCCTTCCTGCAGTCTCACTAATGCAAACTACTGAAGAGTTCTGTGAATTTCGTATCGCCCCAGTAGCGTGTGAGAGAACTGGGCACTTCCCTGTGTGGCCTAATTTATGGGGTTTGTAATTCACCCAGCGTTGTATCCATAAATATTGCTGCAACAATAACAAAAGTAGTAAGATTTTGTTTTTCTGGTTGTTTATTATTTAAAGAACAATTAAATTTTTTTCTACTTTTTTATAGGTACACTATAAAGAAGAATTTAAAAAGTCTAAGGGCAAGTGCATATTTGTACCTGACACCCCACAGCTAAAACATGTGAAAAGTCTCGGTGCTTTTATTTCTGAGGTAAGGCCTATAAGATTGAGGATTGATGACTCTTTGCTTCTTCTGCCTTCTGCAAACTCTCTGAATTGAACCTGGTGGTTTTTAGTGGGATGAAGATGGATTATTTGAAATAAAAAAAACTCTGTTTAAAGCTGAAATTTCTTAAAGCACTGTAATTAGTGCTAATTGTATATCTGAGTAAAAATAATTTTGGAACTATGCAACACTTTATTCTGGCATAAAAAGACATTTTATTAATGGTTCTGCAGCAGTCTTAGCTGTATCATTTTATGGATGGATAAAATGAGGAGCAGGAGAAGGATTTCTTCTTAGAAACCATCTGCATTAATGGGCTTTCCAAATTATATCTGTGTGTAGTTTTCCTTTGTGGGGAATTCACAGCCTGACCATGAAGCAGGAGGGAAGGATACAGTTCCCCTGTTATCACCTGGTCAGCTTTCATCCAGAGGATGGGGGACAGAGATCTGCCATCTGTAGGTCACCTAACCACTTGCACCCACACATCTATATCCTCATGTCCAGAGTTTTTAGTTCTTTGCATACACAGGGACACACAACTGTGGTGGCAAAGAAAGAACAGTGGCTTCCAAAATGCCAGAGCAGAGTTTGCTGCCAGTTCTTTCTGCCCCAGACACAAGCTGATAGAGGAATGCATCTGATTATTCTGCACAGATGAGAACAGCAGCAGAAGTTTTACCTCTCAGAAAGTTGCTTTTGTTAATGAACTGTTGGTTCTGATGTATTTTCTGTCCCTGTGACCCTTAGAAGACTTAAATTTTTGATGCCTCATTTTTTTTCCTTTCCTCTTTCCTTCTTGATTATTGTAAAGAATATCTCAATATATCTGTCTGGAGTTCTGTAGCTTATGTTTATTCAGTTTCTGGTATACATCTGTTTGCTTTGTGGCTCCATTAATTATAAATGCATCTGATAAGTATTTATGTTATATTAATTTTTGTATTTTCTGAGAAAGAGCAGCATGTCCCATGGGACATAGATGTGATAAAATTAAGTGTAATTCTAAGAGACAGACTATTGTAGTTTACAGAAGTACAATACAGAGAATTTAATGAATTCACAATTAAATATTTAGAGATATAAAGGAATTTCAAAATTCAAAACACGTATGTTTTAAGATACCATGCTGTTGAGCACTCTGTTGCAGCATTGCCTGAAGCCAGTGATGTGATGGGTAGTTTATCTTGTAAGTTACTGACCTCTAGTGTCCCATAACCTGTTTGTGCAAAACCTGAACAATGAAATTCTTAACAGCATCAATTGCAGTGAAAAAGTGCCCTCTGTTTTGTAAAGCAGCAACAAAAGTTACAGCAAATTATTGCTATATAAGTAATATATAGAGAGAACTTGTCTCACATGAACACCTGTATATTGCACAGTAAATAATTCACATTAGGCTAAGTCTTTGATATTTTTCATCGCATTCACAGCAATACTTGACATTATTGTTTTATGAATTTGAAAAATTTAGATCTGAAGTATAAGCCTTCCAGATTTTGCTTCTGGTCTGTACCAGAAAAAACCTTTCTTGAGGAACTGCTAGTGCTGAACAGTAGAAAGTACATATAAATAAATAATACTTAGAAATAAGTCTGAAATATGAGAAGATTATCTAGAAATTATGTGAGACATGGTAATTTGGTGTTCCTGTTCTTCCCCGATTACTTTTAGTCAATACTAATTAATTGGTAAATAATTTTTTCTTGGCCTTTCATTGCTCCCATTGTGCAAAATGTGGAAAAATGGTAAGAAAAAGAATCCTGTTTTTTTTCTTTTTTAATTTTTAAAAAAATAGGAAAAAAAAAGCAATCTTGCTTATTTTATACTCCCAAATAAATGAATTTGAATTTGTTTCACTTTTCAGAGCTTCATGAATTAGAAGCATCCACCAAAAGTATTTTAAAGTTCTTATTTAAAGATCTGGTGTTGTTGGAAAGGTTATGACAGCATTAGATATTAGATATTTCCAGTTCTAATGGTCTATGTCATTTTATTTAATAGACATAATAGGTTGTATGACTACTGTGTCTTAATGTTTGCAATGTATGTCACCTTTTTCTTCCCTGTAGGTGAAGTATAAGGGAGCTGCTAAGAAAGACCTTTCCAACTCTCTCTATCAGCAGATGCCAGCCACGATTGACAGTGTATTTGCAAAAGAATTAACACAACTTCAGAGCAAGGTACAATTTTAGAATCACAAAAACTATTTTAAGATGAATTGTGTGACAGAATTTGACCACTTTGAACAATATATTTGAACAGATACTTGACTGCTTGCTCAATTAATTTGGGTGGTTTATCATCCCTAGATTATGATCAGAACTTCTTTATGGCAAGAATTGCTCATTTTTTAAATGTTAACAAACTTATTGTATTTATTAAATAGAAATATGAAAACTGCTAGTGCATCTGTCAATACAATCAAATCCATTAGGGATGGATCAACACAATAAGGAATTATTGAATTCTGTGACATTGCACTCTGTTCATAATGTCTTATGTAACAAGTGTTTCAATTTGGGTGTTGTATTAGCTTTATAAAATGTTTGATGCTGAAGGGAAAAAAATATTTAATGACTTGCTGGTAACATTAAATGTATTTCCGATGAACCACACACTAACCATCACACCAATTTTTATAGAATTAAAAATATGAAATCAGGTATATTGAACATAGTATAAAACATGCAAGCAATGATTTAAATAATGAATTCTAGTTTGATTGCCTCCAGGGGCTTAAAAGTGTAATACCCTTAATGTAGACACCCTTCACTTCCATTGATCTCAGCAGAATTGTGGGTATTAAGTATGTGTAATGTGAATGAAGTTACAAATTTTCATTGTTTCTCATGAGAATTATGGCTGATAGATGGGCATGGCTTCCTGTTCACCAAACATTTCTACAGTTCTCATATTTTGTCTTTCTTCTCTCCTACATACGTTAAGTACATAGAGTTTAATACAGCAGCTCTGTAAAGTGAACACAGCCCTAAATCCATATTATTGATTGTATGTCAATATGCATTCTTCTAATGTAGCGGGGTTTATTTTTTTTTTTTTCAAGCAAAGGAAAATATTAATAAAAAAAGGAAGCATTGAAATCCCAGGACAGCTTGTGAAGCAATGACTTTGGTTTGAAACAATGTGTTGATCAAAGCTATATTAAGTAAATTTAATAGCATAAAGAATATTTCAGTTATCATGATTTGAAATGGAACATACACGGTCTCAATTTAAAGCAGCACAGTAACTGAAATGATATTAGTGTGACATTTCATTGTTAAGTGAATGATTAGGAGAATTACAGTAGAAATAGATTGGGAATTAAACTTGTATAACATTTTTAAACCGTTAGCTTGATTTATAAAACATTAGTTAATTAGTTTGCCACAGATTTACTCCTGGATTCATTCCAAATGAGTACATTCTACATTAGTTTACGCAAATGAGGTTAATTAACATCAGTGACATGGCAGAAAAGATAAATAACAGACTAAAAATGAAACCATTTCATTAATGAGAAATATCCACAATCCTTTTAAGGAAAAGACTGACATTTTAATTTGATACTTTTTGGAGATTTTCTTCAATTTTCTTCAATTATTCCAATTCAATTCTCACAGAAAAACAAATATGCATATAGGATGAGTTATATTTTAGTAGAAACCTTTCCTGTAAAATTTATGCCACTTAGAAATAGATTCATTAGAAATCATAATCTACCATAAAACTTAAAGATAAGCTGACACATTTTTCAAACTTGTGGTTACTGTTGCAGTGGACCTGAATTAATGCTACTTTGAGAGAGATCCTAGAGGATTTTCTATCGGAAACTCTTCTCCACAGTATTCAAATATAATCCATATTGTGCCTATCACCGTGGTACTTAAGTAGTAGCTAATACAAGGATTTCAGATTTCAACTGGGTCAGGAAATGGCAGAGGGGATTTCTGTTAAATCTTCTTTCTAGCTGAGAATGTGAGTTTCCAGGTCACCACTTCAGCAAGAGGGTACCAAGGGCATGCAATAGGAAGGGGAGAGAACAGCACCAGCTGGCCATTGTGCCAACTCTTCTTCAAAAAGGCTGTTGTAAGCACAAAAATGCAGTTTGTTTGTCAGTTATATAGTAAGTTGATTTAAAATACATGTTGATTTCCTGAGAGATAGAAATAAAAGTACGTGTCCACTTCCTCATCCACATTAGAAAAAATTTATACCTTTGACTCCCTTTTCTTGCTTCTTGGAGGCAAGAGTGGCCTTGAATGCTTTTGCAGCCAGATTGAGCAGGTGCTCTCTCTCTCTGTGAGGCCACATTTTTGGCAGGATCTGTAGTGTTATTTGCCAAGCAGGTGTATTGGGACTAAGGTATCGTGATGTGGAAGAAAGAGAGCCTTTGACTTTCCCCATTACTGCCTGCTGACACAGCACAAGTGTGTCCTCAGCAAATGGTCTCTTCCACGATTTGAAGTTTGATTCTTTTAATGCTGCCCAGCCACTCCATTTTCAACCTTACTAGTTCTTCCCTCATTTATTAATTTTACACACTGCTTCAGATTACACTCATGATTTAGGAACTTGAGGGGAAAATAGGGGAAATTTCTGTTTCCTCATAAGAAATTATTCTCCACTTGCACTTGCCCTCCACTGTCCTCTCCAGAGTGAACAGGCTGCCATAGGTACAATGCCTGCTCTAACTGATACAGCAAAAGGTCTTCTGCAGAGGACTTTTTTCTGCAGGGTTCCAGCTGTCATCACTGACAGGACTTTGCCATAATGGAGTCTACAACACCAGTTACAGTTCTTCTCCTGTGGAGCTTTCTCCCCTCTATTTGTTGTATTGATTTAGACTCAGTTCCCTCTTCAAAATACAAAGGAAGACACCACTGCTGACTTGCATTAAGCCCACATTTGCTTTACTGGGTTTTACACAGAACTGGCAGGAAAGTGGAAATAAATACCTGCAGAGAAGGAAATTCTTTGGCGAAAACTTAGATGGAAAAATTGCTTCAAGAGATCAAAACAGAAGTTTCATAGCCCCACATACTTTGGTGGCTTTTATCAGTTTTGTTTTTAACTCTACACAGAAAATTTGACTTGCCTTTTTGAATAGCTTGTTTGTGGGTCAGCAATTAGACTTTCCTCTGTTCGTGTCTTTTGTCATAGATGTGCCTGGGGTAAAGTAGACAGAGCCAGGAGAATTCCCTTTCCTATGTTAGTAACTTCAACTTAAAAATCCCTGACCAGTTTCTCTGTTCTCTGCAAAGAGAAAATAAAGTTGATGAGGGCAGTCTAGTCAGGGAGCACTCATTCTCCTGAAAGGAAACAGACTTTATTTTTTTTTTTTAATTTTCCTAATATTTCTGAAGGGAAATTTCTGATCATTGCTAGCTTTGTGAGTTGTCTTCTTCTTGTCTGAAGACAAGTACACTCAGCTCTCCCTTACATCGAACACCATTTTTAATAAGGTGTCACGAACAATGATAAAGATATTTAAAATTCTGTGAGGGGGAAACAATGCTGAAAAAAAAAGTATGTGTTTCATCACTTTATTTCTCTCATAGGAAGAGATTGCACTGTTTTTCTTCTTATCTGAAAGGAATAATCTAAAGAAAACTGAAGGCAGTTTAATTTTCTTCTTTGCACAGGGCAATATCTCAAATAGTAGCTGTATGTCAGTGCTCAACACTTTTTTCTCTTTGTTTCTAAAGATAATGACCCAAGTGAGTCTTAAGTAGTATTTTTAACTTCCAGAGAAATTTCCTGTTTTTCTTACCTTAGGGCCTTTTACTTTTGTATGTATGTTTTTTATTATGATAAAACTATTTTTGTGGTTTGCTTCATCATTTACAATCTTATTACACATTTATTTTACTTTTATATGTTTGTATGTATTTCTATTTAAGATAAAGCTATTTTTGTGATTTACTGCATAAATTATACTTGCATTACACGTTATCAGACTGTTTTATGTAATATTTCATTTTGATGATATCAAATCTCATGTTCAAGATTTCCTCTCTATTATGGTCACAGGTATTAGTGTTCTGTACTTTTCTAGTTTTACACAAATACATTGGACCTGGGTGTGTAGCTCAGTTGGGAGAGCATCATATTCCTAATATAAGAGTCAAGGATTCAACTTGCTGTCCAGGTACAAGGCTTGTCAGATTGGGGTTGATGGTTGGGCTGGATGATCTGAAAGTTCCCTTCCAACTTAGGTGACTATTAAACTATTAAATAATGTAATTCCCTGTCTTGAGATTAAAATGACATTTTCTGTCTCAGTGTATCCTCCTACAAAATCATACACTGTGGATTTTAACTTGGAAGCTCAGCTTACAATCTATGAAGGGAAATATAAAAAGAAAAAATTAGTAGTGTTTAAAGTATTCCAAACTGGAAAGGCAGTCAGTTAAAAGAGTACAAAGCCTTCCTCAATGCAGGTTCTTATTGACCCACTGTTGTACAAGAGAGATTAGAAAAATAAAAAATGAGTACTTACAAATTAGTTAAATCTAAATTCATACCTACTTAAATAATTGCCTTGTATTTCTGGAGTTAATAAATGATGGCACTACCAAGTAGAGGTTGTGCTAGTGACCTGTAATACTTAACCCTCTGCACAGTAGCGTCATATGTAGATTTGATGAAATTCAGTTTAGCTAATTCTTGAAAATCAGCATGAAAGGAGAAGTGTACAGATGCTAACATGTAAAATAATGGTTCTAAGTATTTTGATGAAATAATTAGTTTTTTTTGCCAGGTTTCCTTGGAACTGGTTTACAGATCTGGGAATAGTTTTGCTCTAAACTACCCAAAACTAAACTTGACAGCTGTTGAACTTTTCCTAGCTTCAAGGTTACTTAAGTCAGTTAATAAGAATAATGTGAAAAGACAGGAAGAACACAGCTGACAAACAGCAAGCCAAATATCCTACATTAAGCTAAAAACCAGTCATCTTTGCCCAGAATAGTGGCAAATTACCCAAATGTAAATTCTATTAATTTCCTCTTGTTGGGAGCGGATGTGCTTTTGTTTTTTGATATCTTGGCTACATACCCCATCTGCTGACAGAAAAATATGGATGTTGAACCAGCAAAGTGGCAGTGTAATAAAATACTGGTAAATTATTAGATTAGATGTGGGTCTGCTTTTCAGAATGGTATTAAGTGAGGAACGTCTGAAAAGTGACAATCTGAAGCGGTTGAAGAAGGAAGAGTTTTTCTGGCATATGTTGTTTATATAGTCATTACACTTGCAGGGAGAGGATCATTTGTTAGTGATGCTTCAATCTTCTTAAAGCTTATTTGCTTTGCTGGTTGCAAGATGTAATCAGTCTAGGGAGGTTATAAACTGGTTTTTGTTTCAATTTAATTTGTGTTTCTTTCCCCAAAGGCCTCTGATAATGCTGGGTTTACAGTGTATAAGGAGATGGCACATTTTAAGTTTCCCAATTTGATGCTTTCATTTATAGAGTAGCACTCTAAGAAAACCCATCTCCTTTTTGTCTTAATTTCTCAGACTGTCTATCATTTTATAATCTGAGATAGGGCAGATTCTAATATATTGCTCAGGGCACCCTGATCTTGCTGCCTTAAACACAAACATCTACTCACAGTTCAGTAGTAATCCTTTCCTAATAGAATCGAAATCACCACAGTCAGGAGTTCCCATTTCAAATTTTTCACGAAATTCTTTTATTGCTACTGAGAGTTTTAGTTTCAAATCTTTCTCTTCCTGGTCAGCTTTCAATCTCACTTACTATTTCTTGGTTGTTTTTTTTTTTTAGAGATTATTTTAATGCTTGCTCCTGAGAGCTATTAGAAAATGAATTTAATTGATGCTTGCTACTTCTTCAGGCATCAAAACCTGGTGAATTTTCTTAATGTAAGCCTAAAAGCTTCTGACAAGGATAAGTGCAAGATCAGCTTATCAGGCAGTTTTAGTATGTGAGTGTGTGTATATGTAAGTATTACATGGCATAGTCAAAGCTGGATGAATGCCCAAGATTGAGCTCAGCTAATATTATAAAAATAATTTGTTTATAAACTCACAATCTAATTCCATTTTCCTTTCCTGCAATGACAAGTGAATGTAAATATTATTTTTCCTTGTGGACTTGGGGGCTACTCAAAATATATATCTTGCCAGTGTCTTTCTAACAGTGGAAGAGATAGGTGTTTGGGCTGTAAGTGTCTAATTTAAATCAGTTTAATTATGAGTAATGCACAAAATACTTTTTTTTTTCCCTGTGAAAAAAACCCAAAAAATCCAACAAGGAAGATGCTTAGCAGATAGATTCAAATGCATTTTGAGGAAGAATGAGCCTCATGCTTTTCCCTGGGTTGTCTCCTCACTGTGTCAATTTTCTGTTTCTGCATATTTCTTTTTCTTCATTCTGTCTACTCATACCTCTGCTGCAATAACAGAAAGACCTCTCTGCTCAGTGTGCCTCATATGTCTATGTTTTAGGTAGAAGCTACTCTCATTTTAGGGTTCCAGTTCCATTAGTTAGCTTAATTATTTATTCTATTTCTTCCTGAATACAGGCACACAATTACAGTAGGTTATATTATTACAGCTCATGTTATTGTACAGTGTAATAGTAGTATTATACTATTATATTGGTATATAGAATCATAGAATCATAGAATAGTTTGGGTTGGAAGGGACCTTAAAGATCATCGAGTTCCAACCCCCCTGCCATAGGCAGGGACACCTCCCACTAGACCAGGCTGCCCAGTGCCCTGTCCAGCCTAGTCTTGAACACCTCCAGAGATGGGGCATCCACAACCTCCCTGGGCAACCTGTTCCAGTGCTTCACCACCCTCACTGTAAAGAATTTCTTCCTTATGTCTAGTCTAAATCTATCCCCCTCTAATTTATATCCATTGTTTCTAGTCCTCCCATCCGATATTATGTTAAAAAGTCCTTCCCCTGCCTTTCTGTAGGACCCCCTCAGGTACTGAGAAGTTACTATGAGGTCCCCTCTGAGCCTTCTCTTCTCCAGGCTGAACAACCCCAACTCCTTCAGCCTGTCTTCATAGGGCAGTTGCTCCAACCCTTTGATCATCTTCGTGGCCCTTTTCTGGACCCTCTCCAATAGTGATATTATACTATTATATTAGTTTACCAATTTTATGATTACATTAGTATATATTAATATTATTATATCTGCTAAGGTCACAGAAGTATAATGCTGCTCTTTTCAGGTTCTCTATAAACAGAAACATGATGCTGAGAAAGGAACATCAGACTATGCACATATGAAGGAGCCTCCAGATGTTAAACATGCCATGGAAGTCAATAAACACCAGAGTGGTGTAAGTATTCTCCATTTGGAAATGAGTTTCCTTGTTTGATGCAGATAGATCAATTGTACCTACCTGAAATTACCTGTGCATGGAGTATTTTCATATTTCATTGGTTGGATGATTTTTTAAAAATTTTGAATTATTTACTCAAGTATTTAAAATATGCTATGGCTAATGGAATGGGATTTTTATTCTGAAAAGCACTTATTGTTTATTAGTAATAATTGTTATTAAGTGCTATCAATCTGAAACAAGATCATGAAGACAGGTTCTCTGAATTCCTACTTATATTTAAAGTGTATTAAAGCTTTTTGTTTACATACACTCAGAATGGTTTCAGGGTCTGACACTGTCAATATTTGTGTAGTTCTCCAAGTGTTCTGTTCAGAGGGGAGTGTGAGGCTGTTTCTGCCCTGCACTTGCATGTTTTCATGGACAGGAATAATTTTGTTTCTGTCTCACAAGTATGTATGAAATGAATTTCCAAGTACATTTTATTAGTGATTGTAGAAATTCTGAGCCATAAAATTCAGTCTGATACCTGGTACTAGTTTACACCATTGACCAAAGTAATTATTCTTGAAGTTTTTCTTAAATTATCTATGAAACAATTACAGCATTAAGCAATATTGAGTTTGACTTTTTTTTTTTAAACATCAGCTTGTTAACTTCTGAAAGTTCTTTAGGTTTTCATAATACAGAAATCTCAATAATAGTATTTACATTTGGTATTACTTTCAAATTTACTTGGATTTCAGGGTTAAGCTAGCTTGTATCCATTGCTGTGGGTTGCCTCAGCTGTTCCTTGTAAGGGAGATGCTCTAATCCCTTCATTATCTCTGTGACTCTGAGATGGACTCTCTCAAGCAGTTCCTTGTCCTTCTTGAACTGAGGGCCCCACAACTGGACACAATATTCCAGATAGGGTCTCAGCAGGGCAGAGTGGAAGGGGAGGAGAACCTCTCTTGACCTACTGACTATGCTCCTTCTAATACAACTCAGGATGCCCAGGTTGGTTTTTTTTCTGCTAACAATATAGAAAATTATCCTTGGGTGTTAATTTTAAATTAACTTAAATTTATCCTGTCTTCCCTACTGACAGTGTAACAAACACTATTAGGCTATGTTGGCTGAAAGCTAAATGTCAACATTAGATGTATTTCTATGTCTGCAGAATCTTGACAGCTGGCTGCTGATTAAAAGGCTGCTGAAAAACTTCAGGGAAGCATTATATTTGAAGGATAACTTTTTTTTTCTGCTGGGAAATACCTGTCTTGGAACTCCCAACAGTAATTTGAAACCTGCCTTGATTACAGAATTCCCTCTTCCTGTCAAGCTCCAGTTGTCTCTGCTGTTGGCAGTATCAAGATGTCAGATTGATGGAGGGTAGGATCTAGGAACATAAACTTCTCTCCCAATAAGCAAAAGGGTTTTTCACCTAACAGTGGGAATGATGGTGGGCTAATAGGGACGGAAATTGTGTTGGGAAGAGAGATGGGAATCACCCTCAGGAAAGCTGGTTGGACCAGGAGGATTATAAGACAGATGTTTGAATCAAATTCTTTATGATCCAAGGTTTAGTACACTAGTGCAGAGCCCTTTTCCCTTCTACAGTTGTACATCACTTGTTAACAGAATTAAGGAAAGCAGAGTACAGATATGAGAATAAATAAAATTCAGTTGTTTTGTCTTATTTCACCCTTAAAGCAAGCAAAAAAAAAAAAAAAAGAAAATGCAAATTTAGGAAGATGCATTGATGAATCAGAGAATTTAAAATCATGTTAAAAGTAACAAAATAGTATAAAAGAAATTACCTGAGCAAACTTCAAAAAAATGAAACAAACCATCTGTACCCAACATAAAACTCAAACCCAACATAAAACCCAACATGAAACAAATTAGATTAATCACAGTTTTGAAAGTGCAAGGGAAAAGGAGGGAAAGTAGTGGAGGAACAGAAGGACAAAGCTCCTTTATCCACCACTCACTCTGTAGAGGATATACCTATGGGAGCAGAGTGTGTTTACCTACAGTGCTCTGCCAACTCAGTTCAACCTTTGCACACAGGGTTTGCATCTAATGGGATTAGGATGTGTTTAAGACTATTTACTCAGCCTTATTTTAAGGCTGACATTTATACTAACTCTGTTAAATGTGTGAATTCCTTTAAAAATTAAGACTGTATTCAACTTACAATACAATTGTGCTGACATTTTGAAACTGTCATGTGCTGTAGGCCTTCACACCACTTTGAGTATAATTAACAAGTTGTATAAGAGTGGGCTGAAGTTATATAATAGTGAAATACTGTAAAATCTCCTGAACAGTGTCATCACAGATAAGAAAAACATTTTTCTCTTCTTACTTAGACTGAAGAAAATTGCTCTCAAAAGAACAAAAGTGACTTTTTAATGATAGGGAATTTGCTTGAAAAATAATTTAAATACAACATAATGCTTGAACAAGCCCATGTTTATCCAAAACAGAGAACTTTTCTCTATAAATCATGTTTGTTTTTTTGTGAAGCCAGTATTAGTGTGACCTTTGGCACAAAAATGCATTTGGAGAAAAGTGAAGTAAGGACCATCAGCTTGCTTTATGTCTGTCATTTAACAAACTTTTAGTGTATATGTATTCTTTTTGCAGTCCATATATAAAGCCAATATTGGTAATTTATAATGTTTCACTGATGTTCTGAATTTGAATATTTAAGTCTTTTTTTTCAGGTTCAGAACATTGTGCAGTCACGATCCATACACACAAAAAAATTGTTCTTTCTGATAAGACCAAATCAGCAGATTTGTTGTGCTTTAAGCACTTGATGTGCTTAAACACTATCAATAAAGTACCAAGATAGCAATGTTTGTTTTGATGCATATTATATTAAAGTCAAACTTCTCCTGGCTCTCTCTTCAGAATCTGCATTAGAAAAATCACCTTTCTCTGGCTAACTTTCTGTTGTCAGTGGTTGTCAACGGCAGGTCCCCCTGGACCACTTCCAACTGGTGCTGAAAATGATGTGTTTACTCCTGATGTAATTGGGACCAATCAATTTTCAAGCCCATTACTGGAAAGGATGACTGCATTAATCTGTGATGGGCCAGAAATGTGTTTGTGTCTTCTACATGAGCCAGGAAACAGTTTTCAACAGCATTTGAGTGGGGATCAGAAAGGCTGCTGCCAATGATGATTGTCACCAGCTAGTCATTTTCTTAGTGTTGATGGACCCCAAAGTGCAGATGAGAGAAAAGGGGGCAGAGACACAGTTGACAGGCCATTAGTTAGTGGACTTGCAGCTCTGAGATAATACTAACCAGGGACAAGCAGTAAGAAATGAATTCTCTTGCAGAGAGGTGTGCCCAGCTCCTTACTGACTTCTTTGTGTCCATCTCAAGAGGGCAAATTGTGCACAGAGCTGCTTGTGAATATTTTAATAATTGATTATCTTTAACTTTGGAATTTGAATAGGGGAGAAGATAAAAGACTGCAGGAAAGGTCTGATTCCTTTATACTGAGGTGTGCTTGGGTCACCATGTAGCAGAAGTGTTCATTTGTTGATTGACAATCTGCAATGTTTTTCAGGCTTGGAAATCTGTTTACTTTGCAGCATTGTAGTGCATTCCAGTGCACTGACACCATCACAAAGGGGAAGCATCTCAGGTCCTTCAGATGGAGTAAATAGTCTGCTGTGTTTATCCTCAGGGAACATTATGCCTTTTTAAAAGAGCTGGAGTTTTGTCCCTTTTTTGGTTACTCCTCTAATTATGAGCAAGCCCTCAATATTTCCCATGTTTTGCGAGAACTGCTGGCAATTCAGAGTATGCAATTACATTTGAGATTAAGAGCAAGAAATGTCTTTTATTAAGATTTTTTTTTAAGATATTCAACAATGTGTTAACTTACTCTTGTAATTTCAAGTTAGGCTAGAAATATACTACAAATTTAGGTAGTATTTGTAATTTACTATCTGTAAATTAAAAACTGGAGATGGTACAGTCTTTTCTTTTTGTCCCAGCCTCTTTCTTGCTTGTATTTCTCACTGATCTGCTGTAACTCTCCATTGAGGTCTTTCAGTGCTGCTCCTGTCAGCATCTTGGTTACTTTTTCCTATACAAAGGCCAGTTTGTGCAGATGTTTTGTAGACCTGTGGTTCTCATAAAAAAAGAGTAATTCTTGAACCTTTGGTGATATTTTTTGGTAGATTCTGAGCAATCCTTTGAAGTGAAGATTGAGTTCAGAACTTTGTGTAATAATGCCTGGAGGTTCCAATCAGGATTTGAGCCTTCTGGTAAGGGGCTTAACCAGCTAAGGAGAAAAGATACCATTTTCCCTGGGTGTTTGTGCTGCTTCTTTTGTTGCTTGACTGGGCTTTGTCTTCTTCCCTCCAGTGGGCTTCTCCACTGTCCATCTTCTTGGAGGCTGTTGATGCTGGTTGCTTTGCCCTGCCAGTCTAGAGCTGTTCTCCTGCTTTCTCAGAACACCTCTGATTTTGCTTGTTTAACATAGCACTAAAAACAAACAAACAACAAAAAAAGAAACACTGGATGGTACAGAATAGCAGCTGTGTAACAGAGGCCAGCACTCTGTCCCAAAGGGAAAGGGTCAGCATCCAGGGATTGAGGTTATTCAGGAAATGGGAAACATATTTTTTCTTTCTTTGGCCTACCTCTGACAAACTACTGTTCTGCTGCATAACATTTTTATTCTCACTGGAGTATGACAAGCTGCAGAATGGAGCAAATATATATTGCAGACATCTGTAAAATGCTAGATGACTTTCCCTCAGACAAAAGTAATAGGTATACTGGTTTAGGTGCAGGAAGAATAATAATTCACTCAGGGAAAGCTATAGCAATTGGCCTTGCATCTAATATAATTGAAAATGGTGAAATATAAAGGACTGTCACTGTCTTATCCCACCCCCCCTTTCTCCCTGAAATTAACCACAATCCATTATTTCATGTACTATATGATCATGTCATTTGGGAGCAATAAGTGACCACATTTCCTCAACTTTATCGCCACTATTGTTAAATTCACTCCATTCCTAATTTCTATTTTGAGCACATATGCTGGCCTTTAATTTGCAATTTACCTGCAAGATAGGGTGCTATTCAGAAACCTGTTTCTGCTGCTTTTGTGGGTTTCACCTCATGTGGTCATTAGGATGAAGAGCATATAATTAACTAAATTCATGTAAAGCCCTGAATAGCGAATGCTTGTCTGCACAACTAGTTTCTTTAAAAAACAGGAAAAATATGACCCTGACCAAAACAGTGGTTTTAAAAAGCTAAAAACCCAGTAAAACTCCAATTTCTATTTTCTCAGAAGGTGATAATTTGGGCTGTATTCATTCTGGATATTTATTTTTTTATTTTATCTGTGCTTACACTTGTGTGACACTCATAGGTTAAAAACTGTAAGATCTGTCTGTGGGCATGTGGCCAATATTGTAGCTTATTTATCTTGTTTTCTTAGCTGAAGCCATATGGGTGCAAAATTACTTTCCTGATGCCTGTAAAATTTTTGCCAAGAAGTACGATATTTTTCTTCTCTTTTTATAATAATATTTCTACAAATTATTTTTTCATTGGGTGCCACACTTCTAGTTGGTTGCTTTGTACCCAAAGTAAAACTTTACATTGGAAATAGGAGCTAGATGTGGAGATTATAAGTGAAGCTTAAAGCTGAGGACTTTTATGATGGTGAAAGACAATCTTGAGAGGTTGGTTAAGTTTGTAAAATGACAGTAGAAAACCTAAAAGTGTCCAGTAAATCAGTAAGTGTCTGATACTTTCCTGCAAGCTTTATTTTCTGCTTTCTAACTTTTGCATGAAACTTCAATTTCACTTTTGAATATGAGGGCTGATTTTCTTAATCATTCAAAGTAATTCAGTAAGACAGCTCTTGGCAATTTGCTAGATTGGCACATATGCTACAGCAAAGGAGAGGAAAAAGTCTACAGACCCTGGAGAGGAAGTAGAAGGATAACTTGTGGTCTCAGAGCTCTGTAAGGTCCCTGAGGGCTATGCTGTTTCTGTGATTGCTTTCCTAAATGGAGGATGTTTGGACTTTCCTACCTGTGGTTTAGCCTCCAAGCCAAAATTTTCTGAGCCTATTTGTTATAGTAGTGGCTTTTGCACAAGCAGAAAGGTTCAGTCTTGTACTCCACATGCTGGAACACTCAACCTTCTTGTTCTCATGACTGTGTAAAGGAGCAAATAAGTGGAGTTGTAGGGAGTGGGGGATGCTGGGTTGGAGATGTCATTGAATTACACAGCTGCCCATTACTGAGAAAGACACTCGCTGTGGTAGAGTTATGATTTCTGTTCAGTGTAGCTGCAAACTGCCTGCCTGCAGTGCTCAGTGTCACAGGGGGAGCAGTTTACATTGAAAAAGGGTACAGCAGAGAAAAAATGCTGCACTCCTGAAAGTCCTCTGAAATGCAGTGGTACTTGGGTTTTTGCAGTGCTTTAATTTTCTTCTATGTTTCTAAGCAGAACAAATTTCAATTTTAATGTTGAATTTTATGCTTCTGAATTTCTTCCTTATTCTGTTAACCTCTGTTACTAAATAATCCCTGTCAAGCAGGACTGTGTTGGAATAAGTTAGGCTGGCTTCTATTGAATTTGATATCTGAGTTGGTAGGTCATTCAAAGATTATTTATAAATGCTTTTGTTTGTTTTAAACAAAATTATTTTCTGTTTGACAGGTATCCTATAAGAAAGATGTGCAAGATACTCATAGATACACTGAAGTGCTGAACAGGCCAGACATAAAGATGGCAACAGAGTTAACAAAGATAATAAGTGATGTATGTTCACATGTTACTCTATTTGTATGTTTTAGTCATATTATTATGTTTATTCCAATTTCAGTCACGTTGTTTAGAATGCTGCTAAAACTCTGAGTAGGAAGTCTGCAACTCCAAATCTGATATAGAGGTTTAATTAAATAAACCCACCAAATCCCAACAAATAAACCTCCTTTCCCCTTATGAAGTTACATCTTTGTTGTTTTCACGTTGTCACTATGACCTTTGCAATTATTAATCATTAATCTAAAGACAATATTAAGCTCACTGAAGTTGGTTTTGTTTGAACTATATTTATGAAAACCATTCTCAGAATAAGTCATATTGTCACATCCTTCAGAAGATATCCCAAAGCCTTTTAACAGCTCAGCATAAAGGAGGCTTGCATCACAGGACTCCCCTTTCTCCCTCTCGTTTTGGTCACCAGCAAGAGGGAAATGCAACTCCCTGCTGTCCTTCTTTCTGAGAGCTGTGCAAACACTCTGCCTCTTGCATGAGAGCTTTCCTCCCTGACCTCCCCTCTCAAATTCTTTTCCCTCCCACTGTGACATCTGCTAATGGATAGGTCAAAGAGCAGTTTGAGAAGCAGCAATGTGTGATGCAATTTAATATTCTATTGTAGACCACTCAAACAGTATATATGTTAAGAGCCCTCAGCCAATATTTTAAGTAACAGCTAGTAGTTTCATGACTAGGCACCCATGGAGGGACATTTTTAAGAGACTTGAGTTTCACCTTTTCAATAGTGAAAATTTTCTGAAAACCAAGAATTTCTACTAAGTCTCGTGTTCAACACCCAAATTTACTGATTGCAGTTCAAGCTTCATTTGAGTTAGAGTGGCTTTGGGACTTTTATTTCTCTCAGTCTGTTGTTAAGACTTGTCCTTGCTGATTCACAATGCCTGAGTAATGCAAGAAGCCTATTTTAGGCAGTGGGTAATTTAGTGAATATGGCAAAGCCCCTGTTGTCGATTCATCTGTGCTGATTCCTAATGCACTGTGGAAAAAAATTGCAGCAATTTGCATGAGAAGCAGTTCAGCTGGAAAGATCATGTTAGCACCAGCCCTGTGGGACTAATTTTGCTCTGTTACAGCAATGCAACATCACCAACATCTAGCAAGATTGCAGTGGTGAAACAGAGACTGGAATTTGACCTTAAATTTAAAAAATGCTGTCCCTCAGCCGGGTTTCAAGACTAGTTTCAGCTGCTACAAATAATCTTGTGTAAGCTGCAAACCATGTTGTAAGAAATGCTGAGCCACTGTAACTCCTGCCTTGATTGGGAAAATGATATCTCTCAGGTGTTTTGGTTAAAACTGAATTTTGTGAATACTATGCATTATGTTTTACAATAAATAAATACGTTGTTAAGGAGCTGAAGCCTGAAAAGGTTTTTTTTTGGAGTTGATTAGAAAAGCTTTGAAACTATTTTCAATGCAGGTCACTAAGTGAAACTTTCTGCTAGCTATAATGCTCATATTTCTTTTTATAAAACAAAAGCAAACAACTTTATAGTGATTCATATTCTTTTTTTTTTTGAAGGCTGCATACAAGAAAGCAAGGGGAGAGATGAATAAGGAGCCTGCTGTGCTTGGAAGACCAGATTTTGAACATGCTAAAGGAGTTTCAAAACTGCTGAGCCAAGTAAGATTCTCTGTCATTTTACAATGACTTCATTCAGATATCTTGTTCCTAGTAATGCAAGAAATTATTTAGATTTTTAGAGGATGATCTTAATTGTAAGAGTTGCATTCTGTTCTCAAAGGCTTCTCGTAGAATATTGCAATGACTGGTAAATATAAGATTCTTAGGAGATAGAACATACATTTTAATGCAAAAAGGCAACTAACTGTGACTGTCACAACTTGTCTTTTGTGGAGATGGTTTATATTTCCACAGACTGTCTAGAATTCTGAAGATATTTTCTGTATATAACTTAAAGGCAAATTTTACTACTTGTTCAGTTTGATTGGAAGCTTACTCTGTGATTAATCCCACTGAAGTAACCAGGATCTTTTGTGTAACTGCTTCCTAATGTGAATTATGGGATTTAAATTTGGCCTGACATGCAAACTGCTTCTCTTCCACATCCCTGAAAACAGAACCTTTTATGTACTACTTTGTTATATATTAATCTAAAGAAAAATAACACTAGAAGAAAAATGGAGGGATCACTTTAGTCAATAAATAAAAAAGCTGAAAACACAAAAATTCTGTTGTTTCCTCTTAAGAGTTTTCTACTCATAAGACTCTACTATATCAGGCTGACTTTGTGAGATGGGATTTTTGACTGCTGACTTGTTGTTTTTATTTTTTTTTTTCCTTTTTTTCTGGAGTAGTTCTTTAACTGTGCTGAGCATAATCCTCACTAGTAGTCCTGTCAGGCTACACTTAAAGCTTTTGTAAACCTAGGAACAAATTCTGCCCTCCTAAAGGAGGAGAATAATACCCTTTGATGGGAGACCTCATCTCTCTTCCCAGAACTAGAAAAAAATCCTAAGTTTAGTAGTGTATACACTGGAACTGTGTATACAGTTGCTGTGCAGGAAATAATTGTGATTTGGCTAGAAAGTAAACACCTTTTTCCAGAACTAGAACAAAATGAGAATAATGTGTCATAAAGATCAAGTAGCAAAGCAGTGCAGTGCCTGCTTGCAAGAGGATGAGCTCCTTTTGCTGTCACAAAATATTGTCCTTAGATATCTGCTACTAGATTTTCTGTTTTGTACCAAACCATCATTCACTTTTGAAACATTGATACTGCACAAAGGGAAAAATGAGGGAAGCAGATTTTTTAATTGGTTTGTTAATGTGTTCAGAATCAAAATATGATTGCATTTTCCAAATAAGTTTGTTTATTCCATTTTTTAATAGATCATGAACTCATTCCTCGAGATCCTTTTGTGTTTAGTATTGTGCAGGCTTGGAAGTCAACCTGTGCTTTCTAGAAAGGGCTTAGTGCTATGATGCTGGTGATTATAGGAAAGAAATCTGTCTTTTTGCAAACATATTTAATGGGTTAAGTGGTATCCTTTATTTTTACTCATCAGCTTTCTACAAACTCCTTGCAGTCTATTTCAGAATTTAGTAGGCTTGCAGCTGCCTCTTGTTGCAAATGGGGCCACAGCAGCTCCCAGTCCAATAGCCCTCTCCTCACTGGGGCTGGTGCTACTGGGGTTGTGGCCAACAACTGCAACAAAAAATCCCAGCTGAATCCTGGGGTCCTGCAGGCTGGTGCAGAGCCAGCTGCATTGTAGGCGTCATCAATGAACTTTCAATCTCAGTTTTATTAGATGTGCTTTTCCCCTTGGACAATGCACACTGCATCTGCAAAAGCTTTCTAATAGAACATCCTCACTGCCAGGGACTGAGTGGCAGCAGTTCCTGTTGAGATCCATCTGCAGAAGGGAATATTTGGTGTGGAATTTTAACTTCTTTAGAAAGTCCAAATAATGCAGAAGGTGTAGCAGGAAGTGGGGAATGGTTGAAAGAATATTACTTGCTTGCAGTTTTTAAAGAAGAGCCTTAGTAAACCTCGGTGCTCCAAATTTCACAGATACTAGATTTTGAACCAGGTTTTGGGATCCTTTGTTCTCTTGTCCTCTTCTTGGTCTACACTGTTGTGGCTGCTTGCAGTGTGTATGAGGGGCCATATAATTCTAGAAAGATCGGCAGTGCTCCAGTGCATTACAGCAACATAAAGGCTGTAAATACAAGTCTGCTTTCAGTGGTGGGGAGGTGTACTCAGCAATTCCCCACCTCCTCTGAAGGAAAGGCAGTGGCCATGAGTTGTCTAATGTTTTTATATATTATTTGAATCATCATAATACTTAGACGTGCTGATCATAAATCAAGAGCAGAGAGAAATGAAGATGACCCGTGTCCAAAGAGCAGGATGAGGAATGCACCTGTGCTGCAGGAGAGGAAGAGCCCTAAATGTGGGTCTGTTGTGTTAGTCCTCTCCAGGCAAGGATTGTGAAGCAGGCTTGTAACAATTACAAGATGTAAAAAATAGTAAAGTTGATCTCTTTATTGTCTCCAGACTTTGTAGCTTTTAGGGTTTCCATTTGTTTCTTGCCAGATGAGAGTGATATAAACTTTTTTTTGTGCTGAAAGTTGATGATATCCCTTAATAGCATCAATCTATAAGCTGTGACATTCAGAGAAATATTAGTTCTTTGACCCTCTCAGTAAATTTGCAAAGCTGACAATTCTGATGGATGTAATGGGAAGAGAAGATGATAACATCTTTTAATGTGGTGCATATGGGTGGGTTGTTTAGGGAGTATAGAGAAGAGGAAGATGGGGAGGTCAGGCATTGTGGGTGTAACGAAGAGAGAAAGCAATCAAGGCAAGCAGGAAGGCAAACAAAGTGAAAAAAATAACGTTTGACTGGCGCTGAAGGAATTACAGAATCAGTAGGCTCCCCCCCTTTTTTTTTTTTTTTTAATTTAACAAAGCTTTTGACAACAGCAGCAGCAAAAATAATAGCTCCCAGGACTAGTATATTTACCCACAGCATGCAGTAACCCCTTTCTGTTGATTTTAAACCAAATTTAAAACAGAAACTGTGTTAGCCTTTGTGAAAACATGTAGCTTGTCAATTTGCTGAATGTACATTGTATAAATTGTTTGTTTTTCTTTTTTATTAGTATTCTTTATAAAAACAAGTCCTTGTTTAGATTTTCTTTGTGTCTTCTAATGATATTATTAGCTTTTCCAAAAAGCTGCTGATGATATTCAATACCATGAGTATACCTTATGGTGTTGAATAATTGGTTTTATGAAGAATGACTGGATATTTGTATTTTATGCTGGATCTGGTGCTTGCCGTTCCAAGAATTAAAATTTTTAGAGGCAGAATGTTTTTTAAAGTTTGCATTTATTGAGATTATTATTAAAAACACAGCCTAGGATTTTCTTTTTTTGAACTTTACTTGTGCTTTTACCAACCAGTATTTTAATTATCACCATGTTTGTTACATTTCCTGCAATATCTATGTGATCTGACAGTTTTTGAGCTTTCAAATGTTTTCCTGTGGTCATGAGGAAACGCTTTAGCTGCAAGTGTCTGCCACATCCTGGGAGGAGAGTAGTTGAATGATTCAAATTTTGTAGTTTCTTTGTAAATCTGTACATTGGATGATGTCATCCACTTCTGAAACTGAACACTCCCTGTGTGAACAGCTTTGAACTACAGATTTGATTTAGGAGTGTTACTGCAAAGCTTCAAAAGACACTGCTCTGTCCGGCTGCAATTCTGACTTTTATAGACTTTATGTAAAGCTGATGAGAAGTTTGTTTATCCAGGCCTTATTTAATTCCACTTTTGTTTTGGGATGCTTTTGTGTTAAAAGCTTGCAAAGTCTGCTCTTTCTTCAGCAGCAATTAGAAAGCAGCCTATGCACTTTTCTTTCAAATTACCCCCCACTACCTAATCTCTAAAAAAACCAAACAAACTTTAATTAAGATGGTAAAAAGCAGCCATCATTTTAAACCCTCATTAAAGTAAAGCTTTTGATTAATGATGAAATTTGTAGATAAGCTTCCTCTTACAATTGTCATTTCTACTCCCATTTTTGGTTTGCTCTCCACCATGGTACAGCATTGCTAAGGCTTCCCTGTCAGCTGTTGTAGAAAGCACAGATATTTTTCATCCTTGTTTTTAATCACAGCCCTTTCTCTCAGGTATATTTTCCCATCTTTAAACTGCATCCTTAACTTTCTCCTGCTGAAAAGAAGGATAAATACCATGTGCATTACTTCACAGTGACTCATCCACAGCCTCGCTCTTCTCTTTTCTCCCTCTCACCCCACGCTTTCTTTCAAAACAGGGAAGGAAATAGGAAAATACTGATAACAGAAAGTAAATGTGTGTTTAGTTTTCAATGAGCTGAATCTACTGTGATGAGTCAGAGTTAAATTACTGCTGCAAGTGCTCTTGAGATACTGCCTGGGTCAGCTGGTATTACCATACCACCTCTGTTTTGCCCCAGAGTGATGTGTGTGGTGGGACTAGGGAGGAGAGTGAAGGAAATTAGAACAGCCAAACCAAGCCTCAGCAAGGCCTAGAGGTGTGGAGAAATCCCTCACTGTGCTGGGAATGTTTTCATTTGGGTTGGTGGGTGAGACCCTGCTGCACATCAGCATCAGGACACCGATCCCTAAGAAGACTGGGATCACTGTCTCTCCCCCAGCTTTCCTTCAGTATAAATGATATGATCTGAAATGACACTAATGAGGATTTATTGCTGGGTTCTCTAGATTGAAATATTCTGCTTAAAAGGTCTTATAAAAAAATGGCATGAAACAGCTGCAGCTGGAAGATGGCAAGCCACTACTGAGGAGAGGTCCCTTTAGCAATGACATTTCCACACTTAACAAGTATATCAAGGGCTATGTTGTGCATTCAGTCTGTGTGCACAGTTTGAGGCCATTTGTTGACTGGGCAGAGGATAGCCTACAGCAGTTGGATATTTAAAGCCTTCTACACAACACTGTTATGTGAGCTGGTGCCCAAGGAGTAAAAGACAATTTTACTTTGCTGACTTGATTGCTGGTTTTGGGGGCTTTTCCAATCCCATATTCCAGCACTGCCTGATTTTTATTAGAAGGCAAGCTTTGGATCTATCCTTTAAAAGAGAAAAGCACTCTGATTTATTCTTTCACTCTCCTACAAAATGTGGATTTGCCTTTGACAAAGGCAGTGCCTTTGGATTCAAAAATATGCTTTTGCACTTGATCTGAAGCCAAGGCAAATATCAAACAATATGAACCGTATGAATCTACCAGAAGGCAATAGATATTCTTTTGAGTTAGTGTGAAACTTTATGAAGTTCATCATGTGTTCAGATAAAGTTTTACTTGGTAGGTGACAATATTTTAGAATATCCCTCCTTGGAATCATAATACAGTTCTTGAACATATTTGGTTTGTTTCTGTTTGTGTGCCTTTGTTTTGGATTCTTGTTATACCAATTGATGAAATATTGGGCATTGAGGGTAAACACAAGGAGGCTGTATAAACTACACCATGTTGAGAACTTTTGGAGGTAAGGGAAAATAAAAATTCATCCTACTAAAACTAAGAAAAAAAGAAAGGGAGATTGTCTGGGGTGGTTTAACCACTGGGAATAGAGAAAAAAGGAGTATGGAGTATGTGTATTTATTTAATGCAGAGCATGGCAAATTATAATGGATGCTGCATAGGCTCAGATATCAGGTGTCTGAGTAACGTTCATGAAAGCAGTATAATTCAGACTGAACTTTATTCTGCTCCATTATACCCAGCTGTTGGAAAGAAGAAAGGCTTGTGTGCAAAGTCTCCAGATGTTTGATGATCATGCACAAGAAGGCAGGCAATGGAAGGAGATTTACTACTTGTTCTATTTAATTTTTTCAGATTCTGAATTCAGTTATTTGCAATGTTTTTTGGAATTTTGTAATTTGTTTACTTCTAATGTCTCAGAGTTCAGGTATTGCTCATTTCTTCTTTTGAACAAAAAGAAAAGAGTGTAAGTGGTGGCAGACAGTTATTTAATTATGCTTTCTAACACACTAATGAGATGGGCATTGTCCTGTGCTGCAGAGAGATTCCTGGGGGTCTCTTGGGAAATTTCTGGCAGAATTAAAAATAGACTGAGGGGCTCTGGTGACAGCCTAGCACAGTGTGGGTGACACATGGATCTAGAGGTGGGAAGACAGCTGAGTGGGAAGTTTCATTCTGTATTCCCACTTTCAAGTGGGTGAAAAATTTAACAGGGATTTAATTTGCAAGTTTTACAATTTATAAGTTGATTAGAATTTTTTTTTAAAACACATTTTTGGCATTAAATATGAATGGAATGATTCTCAGCGATTAGATTATTATTGCTAGTCAAAAAGTTCTGGTTTATTTGATTACTCAGATGAGTCATATGGTTTTGCTTCTGTTTGCTTTTTATACATCCTTTGGGATCAGTAGTTGCATATGACAGTCTTTAAGATTTTCTTTTTTTTAGTAAAATTCAGATACATAAAAATTACTTTGAAACCAGTATGAGATGGTCCCAGGTGTGGCTAAATGGAGCTTCTTTAAACGTCTTCATTGTTTAAAGATTTATGGAGAAGGCAATTGCCTTTAATAAGCTCCTTTGTAGTCTGAATTCTCTATGCCTTCTTTAACCACTACATGATAATACTGGATATGTTTGTTCTGGTGGAAGGTGAAATACAAAGAGCAGTTCAATAAGGAAATGAAGACACACCAATACAACCCTCTTGACAGTGCCTCCTTCAAGCAAGCACAGATTGCATCCACCTTGGCAAGTAATGTAAGTGAATTTGCTTTGTATTTTACATCCTGAAAAACCTAGTGTTTGTTCTCAAGCAGAATTCCTTTTTCCATCTTATGAATTACTCTGATCAGCAGTCTGTGCTATATGATGTGTCTATATAGCAGGTACAGCATTTTACCCATTTCTTCCTCCATTTGTGACAGACAAGCTCTTCTCCAAGGGCCTGCAGAACTTTAAAGAAACATTTTAGATGAAATCCATCCTGCTTAACTTTTTGTGACAAAATTTACAGCTGCTTAGTCTGAGTTGATCACCTTTCTTTAGAGAAGGGCTGGCATCTCTCTAACTTCTGCAGAAAGTGGTTACAGCAGCTAAGATCTGATGTTTGACTTTCTGAATGGTATTCCAGGTACAACAGTTACTCAGCAATAGCTGTTGGAGCTGGATTGTAGAAAAGATCTATATTCAGTGGTATGTTGTTGGGTGATATATTTAACAGGGTGTCTAGTGCTGAAAATGTGAGCTACTCTTTGAAGTCATGATGCCAGATAGTCAAGAGCCTAGCCTTCATTCTGTAGTTCAGCACATCCAGAGTATGGAGCACCACCCAATGGGAACAACAGAGGTCAGCTCTGGAAAGAATACAACAGAATATATAAGTGTTTACAAAATCGAAGTGTTCCCTTAAAATTTCCTTGAAGTGGTTATTTTGAGAGATGTACAAATTGAGTATTGATGATTTGAAGTCTGCCTAAAGAACACTTGTACATATGTGGAGCTGACTAAAGGTATTGGTTTAAGAGATCTGTCATCCCATGCAGGTAAGATGGCTAGTCTTCTTCTTATAAAGATGGGCATCCAACCATGGAAAGTATGGAAAATCCTACTATTGGCTGATGGGAAGTTACCTTCAGCTACTTCATGAAGTAATTTTCTTTTGTCTTTGTGATTGCCTTGCCTTTGATTAAAGCAATCTGTGTTGAATAGAATATCCAGGAACACTTCCTTTTAAGTTTTATGTATTCAGCTTTTCTATTTGACCAGTCAGTGCAATTCCTGAATCAGGAGAAAAAGAACAAAAATTAGCAGTTTTAAAAATCAATAAACTGATAGTATTGAAGAAGATAAACTTAACTTACATCTTCTGTGAGAATAATTAAAAAAATTATATCAATTCCTTTTCTTTCTGAAAAGAGCCCTTTTTGAGGAAAAGTTTGAGTAGTCGCCAAATATTTACTTGGTAGTATGAATCCTATATTGATTTTTAATTTTCCTCCAAATAATAGTAAGTGACCACCATCTAGTGGCTGGTAGAGACTGTTGTGGCAAACACATAATGCTTTCTTTTTCTGGATAGACACAGTGTAGTACAAAGCTGTTGTTTTTTCTTAATCTTTATTTACATAGCCTTGATTCTCTTTCCAGGTGCATTACAAAAAAGATTTGGAAAGCCTACATGATCCAGCCTCTGATCTACCCAATTTGCTGTATTTAAACCATGCTTTAAATGTCAGCAAAACACATAGTGATGTAAGTTGCCTTTATGGAAATGATCTGAAAAATATATCTAGTAAGCAATGCAGTATGTATAATCACTGGGGAAATATATAAATTTTTGGTGCTTGCTTCAGTGTCTCATGTAGTAGACTGTAGTGTTGTAACCCTAGTAGTTTGGGAAATGTAGAGTTTTTAGTGGGAGATATTTCAGGTTTTAGAACAACTAATATAATAAGTAAGAATTGCACAGACTTATGGTGCTTAGGCATTGTTTTCTGTGTCTGAAATATTGTCATTATTTCCTGTGTTGATCTAAGATACTACTTGCAAATCTTGTTCTGCCTAAGATCTTACTTCCTGATTTCATCTACAAGTCAGAAATGACCATTATACTAGTTTAATATTTGGATTTCTGCCATCAACAGTCCCATCAACTGCTAGTTTCACTTATATCTTCTTTGTCTGAACCTTTTTCCCCTCCTCAATGTCTGAGGCTTACTCTGCTGAATCTGATAAGAGGCACATATTCCATTCTGACATGTAACAAGACATACTCCTTGATGGGCTTGATGGTCTGACATAGGATAGTGATGAAGGTTGAAATGAGGAGGAAAAGCCAGGAAACCTCTGGCTTCTCTGCAATGTTGCAGCTTCTCTCCCAGTCCAAGAGCACCAATGCTACAGGTGCAGTTGTCTTTACTCCTGAAACCACAGAGTGGCTGCAGAACTGCTGTAGAAAAGCCTGAATGGGTGTTTTTGGGACAGAGGATTGCTCATGCTCAGTAGGAGACAAGTGTTTAACACACAGAAAATTCACCCTGATGAGTAGGAACATACAAGGTCATCTTCTGAGTCAGTGGCTGCTTTGCGAAGCTTATGTCTGAAATAATCAAAATAATCCAGCCTTCCTGCCTGTGCTTGCTTTTCGTTTTACTTTATCATAGAATCATAGATTGGTTTGTGTTGTAAAGAGCCTTAAATATCATCTTGTCCCCCTGCCATGGACAAAGACCCCTTTCACTAGATCAGACCCATCCAGCCTGTCTCTGGACACTTCCTGGGATGGAGCAACCTGTCCCACCACTCTTGGAGTGTCTCATCACTCTCAGAATAAAGAATTTCTTCAGAATATCTAATACAAATCTACCTTCTTTCAGTTTTAATCCATTGCCTTTTCTCTTGCCACTATAGGCCCTGATAAAGTGTCCTTCCCCATCTTTTTATTTGGACCACTTTAGGTACTAGAAGGACTTGATAAGGTGTCACTGGAATCTTCTCCAGATTGAATGATCCCAACCCACTTTGCCTATCCTCAGAGGAGAAGTGCTACCTCTGATCATCCTTATGGCCTTTGTCTGGTCTCACTCCAGTTTCATAAAATTGGCATTTTGTTTCTGATTAAATTAATGCCCTCAAAATGAAATTCTTCAATTTGTCATCTTACATCTAATGAAATAGAAACCTGGGCTGTTCCTTAAGGCAACTCACTTCTTGCAGAGCTTATTTCTTTCTGTTGCCTAGAAAAAGTTGTTTCATGTTGTCTTTGCCTTCTTCTAAGGACATCATAAATACTAAGGCTCTGATTTTTGCATTGTCCAGATGATGGTGGATATTTTTTCTTGCTGTAAACCGGAAGAATAATGTTTTGTTAATTCCTAAGGTCCCCACTAAATATTTGTCTAATACAGAAATCCTGTTTTCAAAATAATCTTCCAGAGGAATAAATTCCAGCATTTAAGAAGAAAGTTTGATGGTCATGCACACTAATAGGCTAATTTGAAAAGTTGGAAATTATAGTTTCCAACTTTTGTTTTGTTGAAGAAGAATGCTCAAAAGGTGGAACTTTCTCCTCATATGGCATAAAAGTAATTTGCTTCGTCATGAACTATGGAAACACAAAATTTATCACTGATATAGTAACAGCTATTTTTTTGTTTTGCACATTTAAAATCTGTTCTAATGTCCATACTTTGAACAGCAGGCTAAAAATGAGGGAATTTGGATGTGTTTCATTTTATAGAACGGGGTAAATAAATGGGACTTAACTGGGTAAATAAACCATACCTGTAGCTTAGTGTGGCAGAAGGTTGTTTGATTTACCTGTGTGATTAATTCTATAGAATAATTTTAAATAAAAAATTTTGTTCCATTAGTTGAGAAATGGAGTAGAAGTATGAAGTCTGTCTGTAGAATATTTTAATTTCAATTGCTGAAGTGAATTTGTTGTGTGGCACTTATAATTATTTCCACTAGGAGGCAAACCCAGACCATCATATGTGTTTCCTTGCACTTGAACTGCAAGTAATAATGGCTACTTTCTAGTGAACAGAGCAAGCATTTTCTCTAAGATTTTAGGAAATTTGTTTTTGTATGATATCCTGTTATAATTTCATAAAAAAATTAAAATGAAAATTTAGAAGTAGATATAGTTATATTTTCTTCTATGCTTTTTTATTCCATAGTTATGTTAAATTGTATTTGCATTTCTTGATTCTGTTTGTGAAAAAAATCTTGGATATACTTTGTTTTTGTATAAGAAATCATTTAAGCAGAGCAAGGGCTTCCCTCATTTCATCCCAGTTACATCACCTGACCAAATCTATTAGGAAGAAAATGTAGTGCTTCAAAGTCAGGCATATGCAAAAATAAATCCACTTTGCAAAGTGAAAAATGCAGTGTTCTGACTATTATTAAATTGAGGCACAAATCTGCATGACAGGTTACACTGAGGGACAGTGCATCATCATTCAGAAGCAACCCATGAGGAGTGGAGAGTGTTCTTGTAAGACCTGATCCTAAACCAGGGAGACTGACTCTTTCTCAAGTTGAGACAATGCTAGTTTTGAAGAGCCAAGTATTTTTTGAATGCCATTCTTTGATTTGTAGTTAGTTGCTTTTTTTTTATGGCTTGTGAAGTGTTTATTTTTGTTTTCCTAGGTTAAATACAAAGAGAATTATGAAAAATCTAAAGGCAAATCCATGCTGGAGTTTGTGGATACACCAATGTATCATGTTTCAAAGGAGTCTCAAAAGATGCAAAGTGAGGTTGGTACAACTGTGTGCTTGATCTCAAAATCAACAGAGAAGCTAACAGACAACTGGTACTCAGGAAAATGAAGCAGATCATAGAGGTTTATAATTGAAGTTAGAGTAAAATTAGTACTGAGTAGTTCTCTTTGCTATCCTATAACTCCATTCTTCTTTGAATTTGGGTGTTTCCTTTTTTTTTTTTCCCTCAAAAGGCCACTGGTGCCAACTCTAGATAGAGATTGTATTTAATGTCATTTAATTGACAAGAACCTCAAGAGGTCATCTTGATCAGATATTCCTAACTTTTTTACTTTCTGCTTTTTCCGTCATTAATGAGGGAGAATTTTCAGGTGGGAGCAAATGAAGCTGCAAAGGCCAGTCCAGTTCTGTGCCTTGACTGAAATGTGCTGCCTTTTCAGTCTGAGGAGCTCAGCAAGGGGAAAGGACCATTCCTGTGCTCCAGGACAGCACTCTCTGTCCTAAACCAGGCCATGTTTTTCCAACTTTTTTCATTAAAATCTTCCAATGGTGGAGCTTTTGTAACCTCCCAGATGACCTAGTCCAGTGCTTCACTATACATCCCAAGAGTGTTTCCCCACCTTGCTTGCTGAAACCTGGTTCCATTGAGTTTCCTTTTTGTCATGGAAAGCATGACAACATTTCATCCTCTTGGTAGAAACTTTTTTGTGATTATATTATTACCTTGTGTGCCATTTGTTCTCTCTTTTTTCTCTACCAAGCTGATTGTTCCTTTCATAGATCAGGTATCAATCTAGTTGGAATTATTGTATGTGTGCATTTTATCTAAATTCTATATGTCTTGTGTAGATAATCTAGGTAGTGAAATGAGTAATGAAGTTGCTTATTAATATGATAATTAAGGTATAACATGACTAATTTCTGGATGTGTTTGCAGCATTCTTTCAGAAATGTGCTTAGAATTGCACATGCATTTTGTTTGTTTTTCTTAAATAGAAAATATATCGCAAAGATTTTGAAGAGGAGATCAAAGGAAGACCCTCACTGGATTTAGACAAGACCCCAGAGTTCTTGCATATAAAAGAAGTCACTAACCTTCTGAAAGAGGTAGGAGATCTTTGATTCTTTGTTGTTAAATTGTAGATGAGCAGTGAGCAGCATCACTACAAGCTACTGTCTGCTGAACAAATCATAATTTGGTAACTAAATACATAAGGGACTTTGTGAGTAAAAATTGTGTAGTGTCATGTAGTATTCTGAAACTATCGATTCTATAGTAAGAATCGATATGTTTTGAAGTTTCCCTATGAACATAAGGACATGATGAAGCTCAGCATGCCTGAACCAGAAAAATGGTTAAATGAACAAATTGGTTGTTTCCATAGAAAATGGGTTGTTGGCAGGACATTCCCTCTGAGGGCCTCAGTTTTGAAATTTGATCATCCCAGTTTTCAAGTAGCCCAAATTTGGTCATCTTACACACATGCTGCAAAAGGCATCTATTTGGTAGGGTTTGGAGAGGACCTGGAGTTTTCTTTTGTGATAGGTGAAGGGTTAGAAAATAGAATTTCTGTTGGTGTCCGGTTAGCAGTTTTTCTTTTTGGGTAGTTATTTCAGGTTTATGGTACTTTTTTTGTGGTTATATGGATTATTTGAGCTCTGTGTAGTCACTTTTAAACTCATTTAATTGAAATAATTATCTACCATGTGTGTTATCAATTAAAAGGAAGAGTAAATTACTGTAATATAGCTATGATGTTACGTAATCTGGTTTTAGCAAATGTTAAAGGTGCAGAGTTTTGTATGCCCACAAGATTTTTCCAACATTCTTTAGTTGTATATGGTATTATATATCAAATAATTTTTTTTCCTGTAATTGAGAATCTTTTGATCTTTAAACTTTTCATATTATTCAGAACTGTTTTCACATCAGTTTTCAGTATTGATTGGTTCTGTGAGGACAGGCTGAGTGAGCTGGGGCTGTTCAGCCTGAGGAAGAGAAGGCTCTGGGAGATCTCATAGATGCCTACCAGCACCTGAAGGGGACCTGCAGGAAAGCTGGGGAAGGACTGTTTGTCATACCATGTAGCTGTAGGATAAGGAGCAATGGTTTTTAACTAGAGCAGAGTAGGTTTAGGTAGGACTTTCAGAAGAAATCCTTCACCATGATGGTGGTGAGGCCCTGCAACTGGTTGCCCAGAGAGTTGGTGGAGACTGAAGACTTTCAAGACCAGGCTTGCTGAGTCTCTGAGCAACCTGATCTAGTGCAGGATGTCTTTTTTCACTGCAGAGAAGTTGTACTGGATAATCCTTGAGGATCCCTTCCCACTCTCTGACTCTCAGATCTTTATGGGAATAGAGAAGAAAAAGAAGCAAATGTCTATGAGCATGTTCTAGTGTGCTTATAATTTTGTACTGGCCATTTGAGTACTCAAGCAGCTGTAGTTGGTGAATTTTGATATCTCATGTGCAGTGTCTGAGGTGCACAAAAGCAATATGGTAGAAATATTACTTCTACATTATAATTTATCAAATGGTCATTTTAACAGATCCTAATCTAGTATTCGGGGCATCCATCTTGTATGCAATGCCATTAGTGGAACAGAGGTTAAAAACTGCAGCACAGCATATATTAGTGTATAAAGCAAATGTTACTGCTGTTACAGTGTCTGTAGCCTCTAAACAGTGTGCTAATGCTATGTAGAGGACTGTTTTTCAAGAGAAAAAATACAGGAAAATACATGACTACGTTGAAACATTTTCACTTTTTCAACATTGTACCTTTTGATTTCATAATTTCTTATTCTGTTTTAACTCTGAAACCTGTTTTTCAGCTAAACCATATTTTGTAGAAATTTCAAAGTGACCCTTCAAAGTGCAAAAATCAGACATTTAAAATGTGGCATTTCTTTTCCACACAATATTAAGTGGAAAAATCTCTCTCTGTTTTTAAATCCTTAGAAAGAATATAGAAAAGATTTGGATGAATGGATGAAAGGAAAAGGAATGACAGTGTTTGAAGACACACCAGATTTGATTAGAGTGAAAAATGCAGCTCAGATACTAAATGAGGTATGTTGTGAGGTAGTCAAGGTATTGATGTCACAGAGAGTTCACTCTTTATGTTATACTTTACTGAAAATATTTTTTTTTTTTTTTACATAATCTACAGTGAAGTATGCATTAAAACTGTTTTGGTTTTGCTTAAGAATATAGAAAATCTCTGGAAAAAGAATCTAAATTTAATACAAACATTTCAGATTTTCAGGGAATGGAAATTGTTAAAGAAATCAGTAGATACATCATTAAAACTCAGCTTGTTTTAATATCTTCTCACAGATGAACATACACTTTTTGTAAACAAAAAAAAAAGTTATTTGGGAAGTAGAGAGTTGTTTTACCATATTTATTTCCACATCAGAGTGAGACAGAGATGGAAGGCTGAAAGTCTTTTCATTCTTTTACTTGTAGCTTTATGCTGTAAGTGATGAGACCATTGTATTGAATATGAGGATATCTTCCCTCTGTTTTCTAACTAATGTACAACCTAAAAAGCAGTTAACAAACAGGAAAAGTAAGAAGGAAATATTTTAATTGTATTAATAAAATTACAAACTTTTTTCCACTGGCAGAGATAATCTGTGATGGAGTGATTAGGACTAGAAATAGCACTGCCTGAGAATAATTTATTGTTTTATTATAAAAAAAAAAAGAACTATTACATACAATAATTCAGTATTGCTTTATAATGTAATGTACTGATGAACAAGAAATTTATCCTTGCTTGGATAAGATGAAATATTAATTTTGTTTCCTGGTTATTGGTTATTTATAATTTATGTTGTGGGCAAAAAGCAGCAATCATAGATGAGTACTGCTTCTTGCTTAATGGCTGTAGTTCAGGAAAGACCTAATAAATTAATAGATTACAGCTTCCTGCTCTGAAAGTTCACTGGAAACAATGCTGTGTGATATTAAATTTCTAACTTGTAATCTTTTCATAAATAAAATATTTTCTTAAAAGTAAAATCTATTTCAATTAGTCTGGGACCAAGTACCATCTCATTATACTGCAGAGCTAAACTTCCTCTCTGCAGGATAAGTGTGTAGTAAGCTGTATGGACTGATTACCCCCATCCTTTACTAAATTAAAAATTCAGTGGTAGAACTTTGTGTATTTGGTGAATGTCTCCTTGTTTTCTTGTAGTTTGTGTTTTTCTGATACAATCTTTACAAGACTTGAGAGCTGTGACTCTTAACTTGATATTTTTGATTGACTCTGAATCCTGAATTAGATCTCTTATGCAAAAATCTACCTGTAACTCTCTAGCTATTTGGAGTATATAACATTTGAAGCTTTATCTTTGCAGAAACAATACAAGAAAGACCTGGAAACTGAAATTAAAGGAAAGGGTATGCAAGTTGGACCAGACACTCCTGAGATAAGGCGAGCCAAGAGAGCTTCTGAAATTGCAAGCATGGTCAGTACTGCACCTAGTGGATGCTTTTAATTTGACAGAATGCAGGAGCTTATTGTCACTGAGAATTCCAGGTGGTGATGACCAGTCTGTGTCTGTGATTGTGGCTGCCAAAGCTCCAAGATGGTAGATGTGAAAAGCGATGTGAGATTTGAAGCACGCAGTCTATTACAAGTAGCTACGGCAGAGTTAGGTCCTGCAAAGTTAATGAACCAAAAGTTATTTGGTGTTTTAAAATAAAAGTAGGAACAATTTAAGAATTTGGCTGCCAGACATGAATATTTCCAATGCTATACATTTCAGAAAGAATACAAGAAAGATCTGGAGAATGAGATTAAAGGAAGAGGAATGGAAGTGGGCATGGATACCCTGGATATACAAAGAGCCAGAAAAGCTTCTGAAATTGTAAGCCAGGTGAGTACAGAATGAATCTCTTACAATTACTTTGGATGTAAACCACAATGGGATATTAAAAACATAAAATCTTCTCAAACAGACTTGGTCTAAAAGGAAAAGCGGTGCACAATTAAATAACTTAAAAAACCCAAAGAATTTATTTTAAAGTGTGAGAGGTGTTATCAGAGTAACTTTTAAGACAGCACCTAGAATTGACTGTATAAATAGTTACGTAGTTTTATTTTTTTAATTAAAAAAGAATATAAAAAGAATCTGGATACTGAAATCATAGAGAAAGGAATGCAAGTTGGCCCATATACTTCTGAAATACAACAGGTTAAGGGCTTCAGAATTTGCAAGCTAGGAAGGCATTGTTCAAAGGCTGAATGTTTTAGTTCTGTGTAACAATATGTGCTTGACATACATTACTCAAAATACTTCTCTAGCTCTGTGGATGCTTCAATGTATTAAATTATATGTAGTAAACAATCTTACTCTCAGATTATTACTAATGTTTAAGCCTGTCATGCCACGTAAATATGCTTGTGGTCTTTTAGTGTTATCTAATGAACAGGGTTTATGTATTCTGACTGTGAAGGGAAAATACAAATATTTGTGAGAATGTATTTTATACATATAGTTTATATTTTCAGTAGGGTACACTGTGTCTGGTGTCCCACACAGACAATTATAGCAATATCATGTAGAACAGAGGCTGAAATAAATGCTGTATGAGTTTATGGAGACTCTTATGTTTCAGTTTGGATATTCTGAGCCCAGTAAAGCAGAAAACAGTAATTTAAAAATATTTTTCAGAAAATGTACAAAGATGAAGCAGAGAAGATGCTCTGTAACTATTCTGCTGTTGCAGACACTCCAGAGATGCAAAGGATAAAAAGTACTCAGAAAAACATCAGTTCAGTAAGTAATGGTGCTCCTCTCTTTGCTTGCAATTTTTTTGATCCTTTTCCAGTTTGAACAGGCTCACTTATGCCACAGCAAGAAACAGGGAACTTCTGAGTAAATATCCTTTAAACCATTTGCATAATTTTTCTGGCAAAAGCTGTATCTCTCTCTTCTTTCTGTAGAGAAAGTGCAACTTTTCTAGACATGACACAAGTATTTTGAATTGCTAAGCCACTTATATCACCCTGCCAGGACACAGTTATTTTTAGATGAAGTGGTTTTTTTTTCCTTTTTCCATCAAACTCCAGGAAGTACTTTATTTCAAAGAACAAAAAATAATATCTAAGACTTGTTGCTATTCATGTAAGGTTTTTTAATCTGTTTCCTATCACATGTAATAAAGGTACATCAAGGTTTGGATATAAGATGTGAGATCAGATTTCATAAATATGTGTCTAATGATCTTATATTATACTCTATATATTTTTTTAATTTTATGCTAGATTTAATTTTCAGTCTAGCCCTAAATATAAATTATGGAACTTAGATTTCTAAAATTGCCCAGTTTGTGATGCATTTTGTTCCATTTTCTTTTTGATCCCATTAGTTCTGCTCTTTGTAATTCTAGTTTTGCTTGTAATATAGCAGTAGAGTAGATACAGCCTCCAGAACCAGACAGAGTCCAGCTACTGACTGTTTTTTTTATGCTGGACTAAGTCTCAAAGCCAATGACTTGAGAGAAAAGAAGATAAGTTCCTTGAATATTTTAGTATTATCTGACACTTCTGCTTTCTGTTTTGAATCCAGAAATGAAAAAAATGCTTGACTTGGATTGCAGCTCTGTCCTGTTATTCTGTCATGAAAATTTCAATTGTCTAGTGTGTTAAATTTGAAATAATATCTATTCATTTCTCAGTATTTTAAGATCTGAAGATTAAAAATCCCAGTTAAAATACTGGATGTACATATGTGTTCAAATACATAGAAATGAAGGAGATTACTCAAATGTAAAGTCACTTTTACACAAGTTTATAGATTATGATCTAAATTTTAATGTTATTTCCAAAGTCAAAGTTATCATTACAAATACTTACAAATATTTGAGGTCAGTCTAAAAGATAATAGTAGATTATCTGGGTTACAGTTGGAATAGATACTGTAGTTATTGATAATCGGTCCGATTTATGTAAAATTAAAGTATTTGCATTCTTCTCAAGATTTATGATCAGACCAATTTGAAACATGGAAAATTGCCCAGCCCTTTTATGAGAATTTGTACTTCCATTGCTAATGGTCTCATAATTACTTTTTCTTTTGGGGAAATGGAGGTGTTCTATAAGAAGGAGGTAGGAGCTGGCACAGCTGTAAGCGAGACTCCAGAGATTGAAAGAGTAAAGAAAAATCAACGTAATATTAGCTCGGTAAGTGTTATTAACATTAATTATTCTTACGTGAGTAATCTTACGTGTTCAATGTTTTTTTCCTGTCTTATTTACTAAAAATTCTATTTTTTAGTTAGAGATCCACTCTAGTGTAGTTAATCTCTGTCAAACCTAGATTTTAAAAATGAAAATTCACGGAAAACAGGAGAAAAATTTAACTAAATATTTGAGGAAAGGCTTTTGTCTTTCAAGAGAGGGATTCATGAAATGTATTTCCTAATATAGAAGACTGAATAATGGTTGTAATTCACAATTTAGAAAAATACTACATCACAAAATAGTACATGTACGCAGTTCTTGTAGAGTCTGCATGTATTACACTTTAAGAAGAGGACAATTATGTCCAGACCCAAGCTATGAGATAACACAGAGGGTTTGTGCCTCTTTCTGATTACAAGTTGATCTGTGGATCTGATAAAGCTGGCTCTAAATTGATATTATTTATCTATGATGCTATATGTCTTTGATACTTTAATGGGCAACTAAAAAGAAAGTATCAAAATGAGAATATTTTACAAGTGGAACATGCTCTTTTAATAAATAAATGGCAAAACTTGGAAAAAAGTTGAGAAGTGACTCCCAAGGAAGAAAACTTTTGAAGCTGCATTGTTAATTTCTTTGGAATTTTTGGTGTGGAGTCCACTGGGGCTGTTTTAGTGTTTGTGATGTGGATTTTCTGATGACCATGTGCCTTATTAAAATATCAAGTTTGAAAATAATACATAGATATGGCACTAGATTGTGTTTATATATTAATTGAAATCTATACTAGGGACTCTGGATATCTATCTTTACCAAATAGTGTTGAATACAACATTTCCCACTGAAATAAGGCCAGGTAGGAGATTTCCATAAAAATTAGAAAATCTCATATTTTCCTTGGAATTTTTCTCTGCTCCATCCATCACTTTTTGTCTTGTCACAATGCAATTTGAAGACTCAGTACAAGCTAACATGTGACCTGGTTTGGGTCCATGCTTCTGGTTGGGAATTGGTAGATTTTCTTGACTTGAGAGTTAGAACTTTTGTTGTTGTTTGAATTCTTGGTTTTTTCCCCTCTCCCCCATGCACTTATGTTTTGGTTGATTTTTGTGCTAGTGTTCTAAATGATTGTTTTCCAGTTACCACAGACATTTCTTATGAGACTAGTGACATGCAAACATGGAGAGTCTTACTAGGAGTAGTCTTACTCCAATGTTTTTTCTCAGTGCTTTTGAAAGTAAGATGGAAGAATAGTACACAGTGCTCTTACTATTTTAGAAATCCTAAACAATAGTTAGGAGGAGAGGAAAATGAAAGGTGGATCAGAATGCTAGTAAATACACTTGAACAAAAGCATACCAAGAGAAACTCAAAATGATGATTTAGTGGCATGATGTAAGTAGCATGGACTTTGCCTTGCTAGTAAGAGTGTAGGGTTAATATTTTACAAAAGATATTGTATTACATTGAGCATACTTGTGATATTGAAGTCCTCTATAATATTTATTAACAGTGTAGAATGCCAAATTTAAAGGCAATACGCAAGAAAGTTTTAAATTATGTGTCAGTGAGAGGGAAACCATATTGTGGACTCGAATTTCCAGAATTCCCAAAGGAAGAGTAAATTACATCAATTTTAGCAGCATTAAATTAATAAAATTTACATGTGTATGAAGTTAGGCAAAAGGACTTTGGACAGCTTTAAAACTGTTCGCTGATCTAAATACAACTGTGGAATGTTAACCACAAAAATAACATTCATTTTATGACCAAACCATGCAAAAAAGTCAATTGCATCATGTGTTGAAAATGATCAAATTCTTACAAATGACATATGTTGGAGACAAAGATCATCAGATTGGTCTGTTTTCAAATCCCAAGAAAACAAGGCGTTGACAGCCAAAGGGGCTGACCTTATCTCACCTGTTGTGATGATTGGCTTGAAAGAAGCAATTTCCTAAATAGATGGAATCAAGATCTCATCCAAGTTTGAAAGTAAACATCAGACCCATGGACTATAACTGAATCTGAGTGGAGAAGATACAAGTAACTAAAACTTTTTAAAAAAAAAAATTATATTGAGGGACAGGCAGGGCTGGACACAGCACTTAGAAGAAGAATTCTGGGGGAATATGTGTTTTTGTGTGCAATGCATGAGGAAACCCCTGTGATATGTCAGTCAACACCATAAATCTAGGGTCTGAATAAGACTTGAGCAATGGACATTTAGAAACATTTTAAGGACTAGTCGCACTGCCAATTCTTAAGCTTACATAACACCCTCTATTAAAAGACCTTTTTATCCAGTAGTTTAATGCTTCTGCCAGTCCTAACCTGTCTGGACTGAAATTTTCCAATCCTGATCTGTGCTTTGGGCTTGTTCGGCTTTATGTATTTACTCATAAGATTCAGCCAAAGTAGTTTCTAAGTATGAGCTGAGAGAAAAACAAGTTGTTTTGTCTGTCTTAAAAATTTCACACTCTTCAGAATTACTATGTCTTGAAGGAAAATTAGAAATTATTCATCCAAGTGATATTTGGTTTGGTGGATTGGGAAAGAAAGAGGCCAGGGTACAGAATTGAAAGTGTCAAAGGGCTTGGTCAAATTGGGCAGGCCAAATGTTGGGAAGCAGTTCAGAGTAAGTTGCTCCTGTGCATAGGATTTCCTTCCAGAAGAGCTGCAAGAGAAACCAAGATCACTTAGACTTACCATACCTTTCCTCTCAGCTTGTATCTGAGTTGCCCTTGCTGAAATATTTTTCCTTTCTTTAATGATGGTGTCCAGGTACGAACTATGATTGTTCATGTGCGTTTGGGCAGTCAGTCTGAACAAAATACAAGGGGCTTAAGATGAAGGTGCACCAGAAGTAATGTAAATCATGAGAAATTGCATCTCTGAGAGGCTTCTTGAGGGCATGTTGTTAAGGTCACTCAGTCATTACTGGAAAAAGAACCTGAGCTTAAGTTCCTGTGTCTAGACCTAATGATCCATTTCCAAAGTGTATGATTTTAAACTTTGCAATGAAGGCAGATCTGCTCTGCTTTTCTGTGTATGCAAACATTCAATGAGAGTTCTCATTTGAATGCAGGTGCTGTATAATCATATGATTTTAAAAACGATGTAGACAGAGTAGCTGTTACTTGTCTGTGATCTGTTGTAAAAATAGTATTTTTCCTTGTCATAATTCCCATTTTCCTCATTTCACAGCAGAATTAGTAAATTAATCTATGTGAAAAACTCAGAAGCTTTAGCAAGGACCAACATAGAAATGTTTCTGAAGAAATTTGTTTCTCCGTCATCAGAGCAAGGCCTTAGAGCAGTTAAAGAAAAAGTACAACAATCATCAGTCATGGTCTGCATGTGAACTGTTCACTTAAGGGTCATTGGGTATGTGTAATGAATGAGAAAAGCAGCTTTTAGTTATAGATAAAAGAGATTGCAAAACACTAAAAGAATGAAGTAGTAAAAAATACATTAAAAGCTAGTTATGGAGCACATGTGTACAAGGGGCAAAACGAAGGTTACATTTAAGTTAATTGCATTATTTTCTGATTTTTGAGTACTTGATTTTGTAGCCTTAATAAAAAACTGTACAAATTGATTCATTATGCTGTTGCGCTTTTCTTCAAGTACATTTCCTTCTTTAAGTCTTGCTAGTGAAAAATGTTTTGAACCATTTTGTATCCTTGCACACACAGTTTTGAAAGGTTTTGTGAGCTTTGCTGATTTGTTACCATTAATAAGAAAAATGAAAGTGTCCCATAACGCTGTAAAGCATGACATGGTTTACAAGTTTTGCTTTTTTTTTTTGTGGTGGCATAAGAAATTTGAAGCTGAATATGCTGAAGACAGGTCAGGAATTTAGTAACGGTAAGCCAATGAACAAATATGTCCAAGATGACTCTTTTGGACAGCATATGGAAAATGAGGAAAATGATTTCTTTTTAGTAGTATATCCACTTAACCTTACAATTTTTTTTTCTTGTATTCCAGCTTTGATACTTATGGTGTATAACTGAAAAAATTCTAGTTCTATGCATCTTTCAAATTCTGGAGTCTACCATATCCAAACTTTCTGCTGTTTTGAAGAGATTAAGTGTGAGAGTTTGAGGATACAAGGCTTTTTATATGAACTCTCTGCTGTATGATATCAAACAAGATGTATTATAGACCCTGGCAGATCTGTGTGGTCTAGCTTTGCAGTATGTGTAAAGGAAAGATTACAAAATGTGGTTAATTCTTGTCTGTATCATCTTTAATTGCTAATGTTTTATAATATTTTTTGTGCAGATTAAATACAAGGAAGAAATTCAGCATGCAACAGCTATTTCTGATCCACCTGAACTAAGAAGAGTTAAGGAAACCCAGAAGTATATTAGCAATGTGTGTCCCATTTTCATTGCTTGCATACTTTTCTCTGATGTATTACATATGTTTGTGCCTAAGTAAATGTCTGTGGTGTTTGTGCCAGTTTTTTTGTCCACAAAGACTAATTTAATCAATTTATGATAAAATGATAACTGCTTAGCCTTGCACTTTAACACCAATGAGAGTGAGGTATTTATGTTGAGGTATCAGTCATCTGTGTCTGGAATAGAAAAACTACCAGCAGGTGAGTAATAAATTTTGTGTGGGAGGATGCAGGTGTTTATTGAAGAGTGGTATTTTCCATGCAAATGCAGTGTGCTCTTTGTATTTCTGTTACTTGGAAATCTCTGTGTAACATCTTCTACCATATTTGCTAGGTTCAGTACAAAGAACAGCTCTCCAAAGCTACACCCATCAGTGTCACCCCTGAGATGGAAAGAGTCAAGAGGAATCAAGAGAATGTCAGCATGGGAAGTTGCTCTCGCTTAATCCCTTGTATAATTTTTGAGTGCAGAGGATGAGTCTAAAGTTCTGCCTTCAGATCTTTGCCTGTTATTTATTTAAGTAATATTCAAGTAATAGAATTGCTTGAAAAACCTTCTGTTTTAGGAAGCAGTAGTGAAAAGCCATTGCTTGACATGGGAAATGGTACATGAAACATCACATATTCCATTAAAGAGAAGACTATCATATTTTGAAATATAATCTATATTAGGTATTTGCAGACAATCTTGACATATACTTTTTAAAACCCAGAATTTTTCCATCTTTTATTTTTATGTCTTAGATATTTGCAGAAAGTCTTGACTTTTTTTTTAAAAAAAACCCAGAATATGTTTTTTGTATCTATCATTTTTTCCTTTGCTTTGTAAAAAAATTGGGCTACAATTGTCCTGAAACTCCAGCCCTTTTACTACTTTCCATCTGGTTCCTTAGTCATGTTTCTATCAGTCTGGCACCTGATGTAGCCATTAGAAAGTCCTGCTGTTTGGTGGAGTGCAGGGAAGAAGGCAACAGTCCTTTTGATACTGATCCTGCCTTCTGTGAGTGTTTGATTGATGTTTCAGTGCTACAAGCATATTTTGTTAAAAAATGATAGAGGGGATATTTCTCCACTACATCTAAATAACCACATGGTAAAACTTAGGCAGTTTTATTCATTGGCAGTTGCCTGATATATTGCACTCAATGTGTTTAATAACCTTTGAATGTATAGACTATAAAAGTTAGAGCATGAATAGAATCCTTATGGAATTCCTGTGTCTGGGTAATTTACATTTGCATGCATTTACAGTGGGTGTTGCTCAAATCCAGTTTTTCATGTGCTCTGCCTGACTTTACTGCATTGCTCATAACATTTTTCTGTATACAAACAAGGGCCGATGTGGTAAATGTCAAAATGTCGTGCCTTTTTATGTATATATGCACACAAATGCATTAATAAGAGGCCTATACAGAAAGAATTCAAGGTTATGCTTTAAAAGCCAAGTTTTATAAGCTTTAATAAAGTTCAAATGCATTTTAGCTTTTCAGTTGTTTCCTGGATGACCTTTTAAATCATACATTTTAATGAAAAGGAATGTGATACTGCTTTAGCTGATGTAGTATGTATCATTTTATTCTGTTAAATAATAGGTTCACTACAGAGAGCAGCTTGGCAAAGCTACTGCTGTGAGTGTCACTCCTGAGATGGAAAGAGTCAAGAAGAATCAAGACAATATCAGCTCGGCAAGTTCTTTGAATTTTATTTTCATTTAGATTTTAGAGTCATTGCAGAAATATAACAAGGATATGCTTTTCTATTTAGGTTTGATGTTTCAAATGAATCCAGCTGCATCATCTACAGAATGGATTTATTGTTTTTTAATTCTTTGAGTACATTCGCTGCACATATGTACAACAGAAATATTTAGATTTGACTGATTATTCTTGCAAAAAAAGAAAGAGGTTGTGTTGATGCCAGTACTTTTCAAGAAGAGAGTAATTCTTTTAAGAATCTTTGTCTCTCGTTACCATGTTTTAGTTGATAGATTGCAGGAATAAAGTACAATAAAGACAAAGGAAATGAGAATTTAACTTCAGTGCAATTTTTTTTTTTTTTTCACGTTTCAAATCATATAGTCATCCATTCCATTCTGTGACATGCTGCATATATTACAACTAAATAGTCCTCAATAGATCCTATTACTAAACACAAAAGAGTATTTTTTATTTTTTAATTACCACTGTGGTAGTTTAGGACGCAGAAGACAGTTCTAATAAGAAGGGAAGAAGATGTCAAAACAGCATAGTGAAGTGAAGGACCAGTTGAGGACAGTCTGTGTCCTCAACACTGAAACTACATCAGTGACAAAACCCCTGCAGGTGGTAAATAGAACAGGCTCCCTGCAGAGACACTGTTTCAAGTTGGCAGAAAAGGATTAATAGTAGTGAACACTTAAGAACTGAGTGTAGGAGTGAAAAGTAAAGAAGATTGAATTTGTCAGAGGGTTTGTCTAAGGGCAAAGGAACATATTCTGACCTTGTAACTACACACCTTAAACACCTTGAAATGCTCATGCAAAGATAATTAGTTAAAGATAAGAGAGAAAAATCCTGACAATTCTATCCTTTCAACATTTTTATATTTCTGAAAATTAAGCTTTTTTTCCCCAAGTGACTCCTTTACTTTCTTGGTCAAGAAAGTAAGTAAGTAGGTATAACTACTCCTCAATGCTATTAAGCATTAGATGAAAATCAAGCTATCTTGGCTGTAATTAATCTGTCCAGAAGTTGCCCTTTGTATAGCATATGTCTCTGAATATATTTGCTAAGAAAATCCTTAATAAAGAAGGTTTTGGAGTATATGCAGTACCATATAACTCTGTTTCCCCTTGCTTTACTTCTAACTTACCTACAAAACACTGTCACCAAGGCTCACATTTTCACAGGTATGTTGTGCTTAGCTAATGTGTGGAATTTTACAGTTGTTAAGATAGTGTCAACACTTTGTTTCTCTCCACACAAAAGCATGTTGAAATAGATTTACAGATTTGACTTGAAAGGTAGTACTTTGAGAATATATAGGTAAATCTAAAATATTTACTAACACTCCGTGCCCAATACAATGTAGGAGCTAAAAGAGTCCGTTAGTAGAATTCAGCCAGCCAGAAGAAACTGTGAGTACTCACTCTAGAACCAACTGCTTTCACTGTTTTATAGTTTTGAGTGTGGGTTGGGGTCTTTTTGCCTTCTCTTTTTCAAACAGATAATTAACCTTGCATGTTTATAAGCCTGTAAAATACCACAAAAGAAGCTAGTTAGGAGAAATGTGATGCAAAAGGTTCCATGCTTCCTGATGCACAAATCCTAGGGGCCACATTTTCTCTTTGAAAACAGCACATTCAGCTTTGCCACAGACATGTTGCTTTTATACAGCTAGCAATGACCAAGCAACTGAACAGGAGTAAGAAGGCTGCCAAAGGGCTAATCTGCTGTAAGAGCTGAATTCCCTGGGGACTCCAGGGTTCTCAGCTAATCTCCAGCTGGAAGTAGACTGAGGACACAATCTAGATAATAAAGAGGTAGCTTATCAGTCATACAAATATATTTGAAACATGTCCAAATCACAGTGGTGTGTTCTTATTAATTTTTTTTTTTTTTCACTTGATAAGTGGATTGTGTAATTTATGTAATTTAAATAGTCAGGAGTTTTAGCTTTCAGGTAAATACTATTTTTTTGAGTGATTGATGGAGAGTAAACATGCCCTTTTGACTTGCTAGTGTGTGGTTATCTGTATCCTCCCTCTGAAATAAGTTACTGTTAAATGAGTGTAAAGAATGAATCTAGAAAAACATTGGAACTGAGATTTGGAAAGGGCACCATTGCATAGTGTGAATCCCACCATCCTTTCTGCTGTAAGCAAAATCTTCATGTATGCTGTTGTTGCTGTTTTGCAGGTCAAGTACAGCAGTGACCAGAGGCAGATGAAAGGTAGACGTAGTGTGCTTCTAGATACACCTGAGCTAAGGCATGTCAAAGAAACACAAAACAACATTTCAATGGTAGGGTGCTTTCTTCCTATAACCAGAGTATACTCAAGAATGGCACTGACTTCCACTGGATTTTGCCTTCCATTAATATAGGTAACTAATGGAACTCTCTGCTTGAGTATGGAAGGAACATATTTCTTCTTATGCTTGTCAAGGGAGTATTTGCTAACTGCATATGACTGTAATGAACATTTTCAAATACTAATAAACAGTTTTCTAACAGTTCAATGTCTGTTCTTTTGTTTCATTATTTTTTTTCTTTAAAGAAGTACACACCTCATTTGAGCATTACAATTTGACTGGACTAGGTGACACACATCACCTTTATGCCTGTGCACGTTCCTGGTTTCTGTGTGACTTTTGTTCTTGGAATGAGTTGTTTTGTGTGCATTTGCCTGGGTGAGGATGTATGTCAAGTTAATTCTTTGATGATTAAGACAATATAAAAAGTAAATGTGCATAATCAATGGTATTGCCTATATAACTCTTACTAATACTGTTTATTTTCCAACACTTGGTTATATAACACTAATGTCCTTGTTTTTCCTTTCTTTTTTCTTGTGGAGGGAGGGAAAGCAGGCTGCTCTGGAATAACTGTCATTCTATCTGAAAACTGATGATTAAAGCCACTTGCAATAAGATAAAACAAAAGAACAAAAAAGTACCATTTCAGTGAAACAGTATAATCAAAATTCTCAGAGAATGAAAATACTTGAACTCTTTAAAACTACTAATGCTGGAAGGTTTTCTAATGACAGATGTAATTGTCTGCATCAGTAGAGAACTATCCTGTCTTGGAGAAGGGATGGCATCCTGAGGGTCTTTTCTGTCCTAGGTGACTGTAAGATGATAATTTCCTGCTTGGGTTTATGCCCAATTCGGTGACATTGGAAAACAAGTGCAAAAATTATAATATCACAAAATAAAATTAGGGAGATAGAAAAGAGTTATCTAGACATCCAGCCCATCTCATTTGTGTAACAATTCTATTATGGTGCAAACTTCAAAGAGTATTAGTGCCTCATAAAACAAATATATATGCATTCCTGCATAGGATAACAATTTGCAGTCAATTGCAGCTTGAGGAAAAATATATTTTTTCTTGTTTTCCTAGGTAAAATACCATGAAGATTTTGAGAAGACAAGGGGCAGAGGTTTCACCCCAGTGGTGGATGATCCTATAACAGAGCGTGTGCGGAAAAACACCCAAATTGTGAGTGATGCAGCATATAAAGGTGTGCATCCACATATTGTTGAAATGGATAGAAGACCTGGAATAATTGTTGGTAAGTTGTTAAATACTGTTGCTATTGAAAACATTGTGGGGAAGACAAAAGCCTCTGCTTGTGTTCTCCATTGTAACCAAGATAAAGTACCCTTGGATTTAATTTTCATGCTTTTCTCAGCCTGAAACTTGTGCTGAACTCTACTGATTCAGGGCCAGATTCTAGTGAAGTAAGAATGACAATGAATAGAAGTTGTTATAATTTGCTCTATAGCTATTATACTTTTTAAAAATATGGATAGTTGTGACTACTTTAAGTTTGAAATTTGACTCTTTGAGAACTTTTATAAAGTATCTGCAATAATCTTAATTTTTGACAGAGGAGAATTGATCAAAGCTTTGATTCTCCACAATTTCAGCATTTAAATGTTTCAGACTGGTTTGCAGTTTCACCTTCTACCAATTTGTATTTTCTCCAGAGCTACATAGGCTCCATTTGCCTCTTGTTTTAGAATTTCAAAATATCTCAAGCTTATAATTCTTCAATAAGTCATTAGATCTCTAGTAAACAAAACACCAGCGTTCAGAAGAGATGTTCTAAAAGATGATCCAAGATGAGACCATAGGGGTTTGACTGTAGAGACAGTTATTGCATTTGCATGTCATTTGTGGTATTCATAATAAAAGGCAGTTGAAATTCAAAATGAATATTGGAAATTTCTTAGAAGTTAGCAAGTTTCTTATGGCAAAGGAAATGGTAACCTTACTTTTTTTTCCCCCTGCTTTATTTTTCTTCTAGTGTGCCCTTTTTCTATATTTCTGTGATTTACAACAGTGTAGACCCCAGTGTATAGCCCAGCATAAGGAAAACCAGACTAAGATTGCACTCTAAAATCCTTCATATGTAATAATTATAGCAAGGGTTGATTTTAAGTGTGCCTCTCAAATCAGCAAATTGCAGGTCAAAAAGGACAATTCAGTGGCTCCTACCTAAAGCAAAGTTAACTGTATCTGTATTATTCATGCTAGATGCTTCTTCACTCTTTTTTTTTCTTAATGTCTCCAAATGTGTCTTCATCACTTAAGGTATTATTGCAACTATTTAAAGTAGAGAGACCATGACAAACCTGTCAGCCTAGTATCCAATGAATTTTCAGCAGATCTGCTTGTTTAATAAGAAATGATGAGTTCCCTGCTCATGAAATATCCTTGGCAGCTAGAAAAAAAATCACAGACTGAGAAAAACAACTGTGCCTTCTCATAAGTTTCCTTCCTAGCTGATAATTGTTCAGCCAGTCAGGAAAAGTACCTCTGTGTTAGAGTCCATCTGGTTGATTTTTAAAGTGAATCTGTAACAACTTTTTCAAGTGCCTGATTGCTGAAATTAATGCCTGCCTGTGCTTTGGAAAATAGGCAGTAGTTTTAACCATGCTAAAGCCATTCTAAACCCAAGATAAATGAATCTAACAGCTTTGGATCTGTGACTAAAGAGGCTCCATGATCCTCCTCTAAGTATAAAGACATTTTTAATTGTCAGAAAGTACCAGAAGTTAAAGTTGACTCTTGTTAAAAGTTGCCACAAAGATAGCTAAAATCAACCCAAATCAATTACTACGGCACTGGCACTGCCATGAAGCTGTACTTACTACTAACCAAGACATGATCAAACAAGGAAAAGTTGGGCATTAGCCAGTTCCCCCACCCCCCTCATGCCTGTCAGTGCTTTACATAGTTGCATAATTTATCACTGTTAGGACTAACATATAGTTTATCAAAAGATTTCATGTTGGCTTTTATTCATCTTGTCAAGAGAGAGTTAGCACTGTGCCTTCTGGGAGCTGCAGTAGATAATATAATGTACATACACTGAATGTATTCTAAAGCCATGGGATTTACTTTATTAGCTCTGTCTGTTCTTTCCATTGCATGTAGGCTATTAATCATTTGAAACATGACATATTTGGGGTCCCCACAATCCTACTTGACCTACCAACCCATTATTTAGCTTGGTACCACTCAAAGCAGCAAAAGGACAAAGTTAGCAAGGCATTTATTTTTCCCATTTTCAATGCATTGAGTAAATCTTGCCGACAGGCCTGCCCAAGAAACAAACCACTAGTAAAAAAAGTGTGACATAGTAGATCTGTGCTTTAACTGATTGTACCTTACATCAAGGTTTTATTTTGAAATGGTTTGGAGAGATTAAGTGATTATGTCTTTTCAGACATAGCAGAACTGGGGAAAGAATTTTGTAGCTCTGAGGATTTTTGTTTTTCTAGTGGAAAAGAGCTTGGGTATGTGATATGTTTTTGTTTATTTAATCTCAAGAGTATACTATGGTCATACTTAGGAAGGGAAAACAGAAATTGTGAGAAGTTTCCTAAAGCTAAGTCAAGACTTAAATTGAATACACTAAGTTTTTTAAGTGGGAAATTAATGCTTTACAGGAATTTCAGGTGAATATCTAGATACATTTGGTTAACTTCTAGATGAAGAAAGTTGGTTGCTAATTTTTAAAACTCATTCCTTTCATGCTTTTACTTCCTTTTTTGTTTGTCCGTCATACGATTTCTGTGCTTTGTGAAAAGATCTTAAAGTTTGGCGCACAGATCCCGGCTCCATCTTCGACATTGATCCTCTGGAGGACAATATTCAGTCTAGGAGTCTGCATATGCTCTCTGGTATTGCTTATATCCTGACTTTTCCCCTATGCAGGTTTTTATGTTTATGAGACTAAGTTGATACAGTAAATTTTCAGGTCAGTGTGCCAGCCATGTATTTTATAAGTATATATGTGAGTGTATACATATATATGTGTGTTATATATATAGAACTGTTTTATAAGCTGTGTCTTATAGAAACTTCAGCTGTAATCACATGTGCAGATAAGAAATAGTGAAATAAATCTAATCCTAAACAAAGTTATTCATATCACTTACAAGTGGACACTTAAAAAGCATTGACCTACTTAGTCCTCAGTATAATTAGAATTTTGAAATAGACCCTACTGAAACTTAAGAGACATAGATAGTAGTCTATTTCTGAAATTTTTGCTTATATGGCATGTGAGATTTTGCCTTTTACTACTGCTTGCAAGTCCATCCTTTTCATAATTTAAAGGTAGATAGAAAAGGAGAGAAGGCAATATTTAGAATCTACATGTCTTTGAATTTTTTTCCTCCCTAGAAGTGGTTGTTTTGAGTGTGTATTTTGCACATGAATTTTTTTGCTATTAATAGTAGCAAAGACTACTATTAATGTTACTATTAAAGTAAATAAAGATACTAATACTAACTTTAAATATTTCAGATAGCAATATTTCCACATGCCACTTGTGTGCATGATGGGATAAAGGAACATTGTGATTTTCTACTGGAAATTTCATATGCTTCATCTTCATCCTTTTGTTCCCTGGTATCTCCATCCTACCTTCAATTTCTGTTGTTCTTTTAATAAAGAACAAGCTTAGTTTTATCTGATTTTGAAACAACCTTTTGAACTAACGGTGTACATAATGTATGTAAAGTTATGGAGAATTCACTTTTTTCTGGTTTTAAATGCCATCAAAATATGAATTTCAGTGTTAGCAGTGTTAGGTTTTTTGTTGTTTCTTGTCATCTGTCATCTGTTTACTGTGATTTTCTTTCTTTCTACCATTGTAGAAAGAGCAAGCCGTTACAGTAAGCAGCATTTACATTCTACAAGTTTGGGAGATTATAAATCAGATGGCTCTGACACGAACCCTACCTTTTCTTACTGCAGTGAGATAACAAGGCCATCTGAAGAAGGAGGTACCCCATATTCCCATCTTTTTCACTAATGACACAGTCCTGGTGTGCTGAGACCTCACAGACCTGTATTAACTCCATGCCCTTGTACAGTCACAAATCATTAAAGGCTATGATTAAGACTTCTGATTAAGAAAGCAAAGCAAAATCTCAAGACTGCTGAGTTTTTTGCATGTCTTACTCCTTTATCCTGTATTCTCTTTCCCCATTTTAGTAACTCTGTCAGTCTGAAAACCCTACTAATTACCTTTTACAGTACTCAAGAGAATGTGTTGTGTTCTTGCAAAATATCCATTATTTTTTTTTTTTCCTTGAAAGACAGTGTAACTAAACTATACAAGTGCTTGAGGCTCTCTGATTCTATCCTAAAAACAGAAGTGTACCAACTGGCAACTTTCTCATGCATGAAATTTCTCTTGTAGCATTCTGGGAGCTGGGGTTAATATTCATCTGGGAAGCTTACAGAATTTGATATAGTTTAACTTGTATTAATATTAGTATTCCTTGATGATCTGGCTTTCCCAGATACTAAGCCACATCTTGCATCTGTTTGATGCTGTAGGTTGGAACAGAATTTATTGAAGTGGTTAATGAGGATCTTGTAATCCTAGTGACATGATAGTCCATGCTAGATGACTGGTGAATTGTAAATATTCAGAAACATTGCAATCTAAATATTTATTTTTAATATTATTGATTTCAACTTTTCAATTGTTAAAGAAGGTGCTTCAAAAAGGTTATCCAAATGGTGACTTTTTTTTAAATTGCTAGAGTAAAAGATACTGTGAAGTTGCCTGATATCCTTGAATTATCCATGCTTTTAGATTTTAAGTATTTTAATACTATAGTGAAGCTGTTTATGTTCTCCTGCTCACTAGACTAATATGTTATTATAGTGGCTAGTGTTTAGGGAGTCTAGGTTGTGTTACATACTATATAAATGCAGTCAAGCAACTCTGGTTAGGAATGGGTAAAGAAAAAGTATTCATACTGAAGAATTAATTCTGAACAGAGAAACACTTGCTTTTGACAGAACTGCAATCCCTTACATCATGTCTGTCCATCTTTATTTGATGTTTTAACTATATTGCCAGCTCTTTTCATAAATGACAGCAATAATGTATGTCCTGCAGATTTTTATGTCTCTTGTGATGGTGCAAGGTAGACTTCACAGTCCAGTGCTTATTGTCTCTCTGTATCTGTTCTGATCTTTCTTGGCTCTATTCCAAGCAGTTTTAATATTGTTTTGTCAGCTTGATTTGCTTGTTAACAGATATTTTTTATTACTTGCCATATTTAGAATAGGAAATGGGCTTTATTTTCCTTGTTGTTTTGGCACTAGCAAGCTTGCTTTTTGTGTCTCTATTTAAATGCATTATTATGGTGATGTGTTGAATAGATCCTTGTCAAGATCAACATATTTGAAGAAGATAATGTTTCCCTTTTTGACCCAGCTGGCTAGCCAGGGTTTGAGGACTTGCAGACAGTTCCCATTGCAGGGGAGAAATAAATGCCAGAGCTAAGTAATTTGACATAATCCTAATGCTTTACAAGAAATTGCCATTCTTGTGAACATGGGAAAAAACATCAGAAGAGAGCATCTTTGTGCAGAAATACCAAACTTTTTAATGGCATCATCCCATCCAAAGTGTCATTGAGCACATAGCTGTGAGGTGTGTTTGCCCTTGGCATACCATATCTCTTAAGGTGTACCACCCAGTAAATGAGAACTAAATCCATTTTCTTGAAGATTTATGTTTGTATATCATGAAGTTTGTACTTAGAAATGTATCTCACTGGTAATTGTTCCAGCTGATGGCATGCCAACATGAAAGACCTGTGACAAGTTTTGCATCCTTGTCTTGTCTTGTCATCTTTCTGTTACTTCTACATCATTCAGTTGCTAATTCTTTGTAGGTACCTTCACTGGTATTTACAAGTCTTTCACTGCCACTGCTGATGGAATTGTTCTTTAAACATTGTTCTTGAGCTGCGTCCCTGGCTTCATAACAGATGCTAAAGGCTTATTCAGATCTAAATAACTCTCACTTGCTGTGGGGAATTTCAGTAACATAACAGGGAGGCTACTAACATGGTTCAGTAGAATTGCTTCTTGCTATCTGAATCCCTAGCCATTATTTTAGCTGATGAGGTTGAACTGAGCCAAGTGTGCGTCCCAGGGAGCTTTCTCTACAAAATCAGTAGATTTTTGCATTGTATAACTTCAGGAAAGTCCTTGTACTCCCTTTTACTCTGCTGCAGTTAAAAGTGGTTTGGAAACTATCAAAGCATTCCGTGAAGGCTGATGCAGGTGATAAACTTTTATTTTTATGTTATTTTGAAATTACTTTTCAGATTCATCGGTCCTTTTTTGCAGCTTCTCTTTGTTAGTGTTTTTGAAGGCTGACTTTTTTACTTTATGGTATCATTGAATTTTTTTTTTCTGTACTGGAAAGCATAGCACCAAAGGTGTTGCACTACAGCTTCTCAGTCCACCTGAGTGCTTTGTAATTGATTACTACCCTAACAAAGATCTCTGTTTTCACCTGCAAGCCATTCTGTAGCACTTCCCAGAAACAGTTGGGTGCCACATAATTTCTTGCAAAACTGTCAGTTATTTTTCATGTAGTTATTTTCAGCTTGGCTAAAGAGGAATAAAAAATAATATTTCCTCTCTTTCAATGGTGCTTTTAACATTGATGTTGTGGCTTCTCAGACATGGAGCTATTAATTCAATTTTGGAAGATTTTTCAGACTATTTTTGTCAGAAAGAGAAGCTGAGATACATGGATGTCAGATTTATTTTTGTTTATGAAGACAGAGCAGACAGTCCCTCCTTCACAGAGCACTGTAGAAAAAAAGGCTACAAGGCAGTTTCTTTGCTTTTAGCAAAGGTCTTTCTAGACAGCATTGCATCTGACAAATTTCTCAACTATTATTTTTGGAGTTTGTTTTGTGAAATATTTTCTGTCTGCCCTGATTTTTTTGTGTAGATTTACACACTATTTTCCTCACAGATGTTTTCACTCTCTTGATCCCCATCCTTTCCTACGAGTAAGGTTCCTTCCTATTATTTTGCATTCAAGTGCCAGGAGAGGATGATCTGGTTAATTTGACTCAGCATCTATTCCAGTCTTGCATTATGTTGGACAATTCTGTTTGTATTTTAACTGTCTGCTTCATAAAGGAAATTAATTGCTTTTACATGCAACTCCCATTTATGGATAATTATGGATTTTTTGATGGCTAGTGACAGGAAAGGAGCATGAGAATCACATAATTAGACTTCTTGTATTTGATCTAGACAGTGTTTCTCAGAAGTTGTGTTAAAGCATGTATTTTTATAAAGTTAATTTATGATCTCCATCTAAAATTTATCTTCCATCTTCTGCTAATAATACACTTCAGTGAGTTGAATATGGCATTAACTCATAATCTCATGGCTAAAAACTGCTTTTGTTCCACAGACATTTTAAACACTGATTTCTCTCCCCATAGCACACAGCAATATCTGTGGCTCTGTATGTTAAATGTTTACTTGCAGGATTTCCCTGAGGCTTTGACACCTATCAGTATCTACCCCAGAAAATCCTAGAATAACAAAATGTGCTTCTGTTCCTGGTTAATTCAAAGCTGATCATACTTCAAACTGGTAAGGTGAAATGGAGAAAAAATTAATTAATTTCATGCACAGGAATTGCAGAGATGTTTGGTGGCATGGAGACCTAGGAGCCTACTTGTGTTGGGACAGTGATAGCACTCTTATGCCACTAGATGGAAGAAGAAAAGGAAACAAGATTTGGTTCCCTTCTTTGATATGTCATTCCCACCAATTTTTATAAAAAGCTTTCTGGTTTTGAGGATGAGAAAAATCACCATTTGTAGAAGACAAGTCAAATTAAACCTAACTGGTCTTTATATTGTAATGTAGAGATCTGTCCTCCAGGTGCAGCTGGCAAATGTAAAGAGGAAAAATCCTTCACCCTTCTTCATATTTGTATTCAGTTGCCAGGCTCTGTCATTTTAAGGAGGTCAAGCAGACTGACATAGCAGTTATATTTTCTTACCTGACAGCCAAGGAAGAATAGTTCTTTTATGCTAGGTAGCTGAACTCTCTTTCCATAACCTTGTTCCCAAGATTCTGGTAATCAAATGTGGCAATTGGATGGAGAGGAACTGTAAATTTCACAGGAAGAAGTATAGGAGTTTGAGGGTTTCTTGTCCCCTCTAAAGTGCATCTGTGGGCTGATACACAGAAAGCTGCTGCAGAAAACAATGATCTGTAGACTGCCTCTTGGTGAAGGTCGCATCCACCAGGCTCATACAACTATTTCTGACTTAGTTTTAAAAATTTATTTTGAATTAGGTGGTGCTTTGGTTTTGCTTCTTTTACCTGCAAGCCCCCAGCATGTTTTCCAATCTAAAAGCTAATGTGTGGGGAAAAAAGTAGTCTCCCAGTCAACAGTGTCATGATAAAACTGCTTTTCTATCTTGGTAATCAGATGACTTTCTGTTCTTTTAAGCCATGTAAGTATAGGAATACAGGGTGACAATAGGACCCCACTTATGCACTGTCTTGAGCATTGTTGGATTGCTTTGTCCAGTCTCGACTGTTGGACTCTTAGTGTCCTCTGCTGAGTACTGTGTTACTGCAGAACGTGAAAGAAATTAGTCCATGTATTAATTTCATTCTTTTCTGCTACAAAGAGGTATGAAGGATCTGTAAAACCTCTTTTTTTGATGTAAAACTTGAAACTGCACATAGCACTCCAAGTGAGGGCTTAGTTAAGTTTTGATTTAGATTTGAGTTAGGGCACTGGGAATAACACTAAATATCCCACATTGGTTGTAATGCATGAAGATATAAATCATGATTCATCTGAAAGCACATTTTTGTTCAGTGTGTGCTTGCTGAGGATGAGTTTATGTTCCAAGGAGAGCTTTACATTTCACACTTTGAAAATATTTTTGTGTAGATTCCCTCTGCACATCTTCAAATCCCGTGATTCTCTCAAACACCCTTGACATCTGCCAGTATCAAAAAGTAATTCCCACACAACCAGGTGGAGGAGAATCCAAAGAGACCCCATTTTCAATTTCTATAGCATGGCAGCAGTCCAGGGCATTCTTCTCTTTGCCCTGATAGCTGAGTTTGATGTTCCTTTCTCCTTTGAATAGTGGGCTGAAACTGGAAATGAAATTTCCAAGTGACTCAACAGTTGGAGGTACTAATTGCTCCCTCGGCAAGCAGTTGCTTTGGTTGCTCAGTGTGATTCACTAGAGCAGCTTTTGATACACTTTGGAGGGTAAGCGTCAATTAGTAGACAATAAGTATCATTAGTAAAATGATGTGCAGTCACATAGTTGATGCTGTCCTTCCACCATTGCTCAGACTGGTTATACCCACTATGCAAATAACAGCTGCCCGAAAATCAAAGCACAGCTTCTGAAAAAACTTTGAGGCTTCTCTCTTTAATGCAAATGAGCAAAAGTTGATGTTCAGTAAATGTGAGTTCAAATTGTAATTGAAGGCATGTGAGTATTGTAACATGTTAACATAACCTTCATTTTACTAACTTTCCATTTATGAGGAAGCCTAAAGCAAAAAACAGTCTACTCACTATTTAAGAGGGAGCTGGCAGCTTCCTGTGGTGTGCCACAGCCCCACTAGGACCAAGGATGCCTCAGGCTGGCTTCCAGACATTTTGTGCCTTCATAAATAAAAGAATGGATGGGGTTCAGTGTGTGAGAAAAGGAAGGGTATATTGCACTCTGTTTTCTCAGCTGAGCCATGCTACAGCTTTGGAATGTCAGGCAAAAGCTCAGTTGGCAATTAGGTTGGTTTGTCAGAGACCCCAAATCCTGAATGCAAGTCACATTCAGAACTCCACAGCAGGTTGAGTCCCAGTTACAATTCCAGAAGGAGAAATGGTGACTTGTACAAATATATACCAGTGGTTAATGGATACACAGACTAAACTCTTCCAACTAGTTCCAAAATAATATTCATAGAGGTTTCTGTTATTAGCCACATACTTTACAACTCTGTGATGCTTTACAACAAAAATGTGTAAATGATCACAAATGCTATTGAGTTGTGACTCAGTATCTTCCACTTGCTGTTCCACAGTAGAAAAAATGCTCTAAGGAGTGTCCACAAGCACTTACTGGCAAGAAATATTCCCTAGATTATTGCCTTGTGATGAAGAGGGTGGATATTCAGATGACTGTCATCATAGGGTTGGAAGGGACCTTCAAAGGCCAACTAGTCCAACCCCCTTGCAGTAAGCAGCAACATCCTGCACTGGATCAGTTTGCTCAGAGCTTCATCAAGCCTGGCCCTGAGTGTCTCCAGGGATGGAGCCTTCAGCAGCTCTCTGGGCAACCTGTTCCAGTGTCTCGCCACGCTCACTGTGAAAATATTTAGTATATGCTGCCAGATGTGGCTTCGGTAGACTGTACTAGCCTGGACTTTTTTGTGCAGTTCCTCTGAAGGGGAATGAAAGATGTACTAATTTTATTTAAAGGACAAAGTGTCCTTTTGCAGTGCATAGATTTAGACGCCTCAAAGAGGCCAGTGTGTGCCTCGAGATATACATTGGCCTGAAAAAGAGTATAATGTAATTGACTGATCCACTCTTCCTCTAAATATGAAGAATTAAGAAGATCTGAATGACCAGACACATGGAGCATGATGTACTAGAGGCAGTTTGTCTACCCACTGGGAGCTAGGACTTCCTGAATTCCTACTCCATCTGTTATTGGATGTGTGATGGACTTATACAACAAAGACCGGTGCCAACAGCATTAATAATACTGACTATTTATAAAAATCAAGAATTCTTGATACAGGTGGAATTTTTGTGACTGTTTTTTTCTCAGTAGTAACTGAAATATGAGATAATTTCCCCCTAAAAGGAAACTAAGGCATGTGCAGGAACAGAAAACAAATTATGAATAAAATACAGGATTCCATGTGGCATGAGAACATTAGATATTAGTTTTGTCATTCCTTTTAACATTTCTCAGTTTGACATGTGCTAGACAGCTACATGTGACCTGCTCTAATTTAATGTAATATCAAATATTAAGTTCTTATATTGAAACTGCTTTGAAGTGTTATATGAACCTGCATTTCCCATAATAATCTACTTCAGTTTACATGGTGAGTACATATAGTTAGGCATAATTATCACTACCTGATAAAACGATGTTATAAATTAATGGTGCTTAAATCAGTCTCAGTCTAATCATGACAGTAATGAAACTTAGTTTAAAATATTTTCTTTTATCCATTGTAGTATGTTAATAAGTAGTTTAGAGATTAGAGACATTTAGATTCTTTTGTAAGTTCTTTAAATACAAGATTAATAATTTTGTTGATCCTCCTCCCTCAGTTTTTCCCAAGTATTTTAAGATTATATCATGTATTTCTTGAATCTTTATAATTTAGGCCATGGAAACTTCCTAAGCTTGTAATGTTCTGAATTTAACACTGACTCCAAGTAGTTCAGAGCTTCAATTATTATAAGGTCACTGAGCATGGCAGATATATATTAGCACCCTGTGTGAATTAGGCCATACTTTCAGGTTGTTATTTCAACAACCTAATTATATCTGGGTTTGATATTCCAATTTACTAACTAATAGTGACTCCTGTAATGGATAGTGCACAGACTAACTGCTGCTTCTGACAGCACCACTGAGAGCAGCAAACTGGGTAGCTGTGGAAGCAGCTTAACTGACGAGTAAAAGGGCAAGAAAAAGAGAAAAAACAAAGAAAGAAAAGACATGAAGGGAAAGTTACTGTTACAAGAAAAAATGCCAAGATGCCTTACCTTGTTGTTTTCTACTGTTCTGAAAACAGCACTCTTCTGTATCAGGTCTCAACATCTGCAGTCTTCAGGTTAGTGCTGTTTATATCCTTATTCTGTCTGCTCTATTCCCCATAAATTTAACTGTGCTGTGTGTTTCTGACTAGAAAGTAATAAAACTCTAGAATAGATAAGAGTTATCACTCTATACTCTGTGTTTCCACATTCTAGCTTATTTGAAAAGATAATGCTGAGCAATTTAACTTCAGATATGTCTGGGAATTTTTCAGTATTTTTCAGCAAAAGGAATGCATCTTGTGATTCATGTCTTAATTCCAAACACTCCATTTTATTCAGTTTTGAGGCTGTTAAGCTTACAGCTTGGCTTTTTAAAAACAAAGAATCCAGCTTTATGTTAAAATATCTTTAATTTTGAAGAGTCGGATAAATATAATAAATACTGAAAATTATCAAAATTAAACCTAGGAATTTTGAAATGATTGCCATAGAATAGTTTCTTTATCTGATATTGAGCTATTGGAGAGGGTCCAGAGGGGGGCCACGAAGATGATCAAAGGGTTGGAGCAACTGCCCTATGAGGACAGGCTGAAGGAGTTGGGGTTGTTCAGCCTGGAGAAGAGAAGGCTCAGAGGGGACCTCATAGTAACTTATCAGTACCTGAGGGGATCCTACAGAAAGGCAGGGGAAGGACTTTTTAACATAATATCGGATGGGAGGACTAGAAACAATGGATATAAATTAGAGGGGGATAGATTTAGACTAGACATAAGAAAGAAATTCTTTACAGTGAGGGTGGTAAAATACTGGAACAGGTTGCCCAGAGAGGTTGTGGATGCCCCCTCTCTGGAGGTGTTCAAGACTAGGCTGGACAGGGTACTGGGCAGCCTGGTCTAGTGGGAGGTGTCCCTGCCTATGGCAGGGGGGTTGGAACTCGATGATCTTTAAGGTCCCTTCCAACCCAAACTATTCTATGATTCTATGATTTTTGCACAAGCATTTGGAATTTTTTATTCTTTTTATCCCAGTTTGGGATGGGAGCATTCTTGGCAATCAGTTGTGCAGGGGGAAATTATTACTGTTGTTTTACTAATGTTATCAGTATGAAACATATCTATACTCTTCTGTCGGTTCTCTGCACTCCTCTGATGCTCTTTTATCATGACCTTTAGAGATTATCCCCTTGTTTTGTGCCATGGGGATGCTGCAGGGTACTGTACCTCATCTCAGTCTCTTTACCATCTCTCTCTGAGCAGTCCTTGCATGCTCATTAAAGTCTTCAGGTTCTCTGATATCTGTTTTTACTATCAAGTTTACAGCTCTTGCTGGCTGCATTAGGCTTATCATAGTAAAAGTTTAGAGAATAATATTTTTCAAATACTGTGGAGACATGGGATCCAAGCAGTGTGTGCCCTAATGTAGCACACAGGAGCATTGTTCAATGCATGGGGTGCATTGATTTGAGCTGGATGCTGGGACATCTGGAGGGGAGGCATTTGTGATAGGCTCAGCTTTTTCAGGATTTGAACTCAGAGGGAGCTTGCACAGAAATAAAGTGCTTGAGGAGGAGGGAGGGGGACATACCTTGGTGCAGCTGAGCTGATACTGTGGTTTGCTGCCTTCTCCTGCCGGTACCTTGGGTACCTGTTCCTGCCCGATTCTTTGAGCTGCATCTGTTACTGTTCTGATGCCATGCTGAGCTGACTTAGCTCACCAAGCCAGCAGAAAAATTACACAGCTGAGAGGAAGGGAAAGGGTGGTAAAAGTGTTAGATTGGCTCAATCAGCTCATGGGGCATCATCCTCAGATGTGCAGTGGGAATTGGGGATGGACTGCCTCTTTGAGACATCACCTCATGACTCCTCTTGAGTTTTTCCAGCACTCTCTAGTGGAGAATGATTAGCACATCATCTTTAAACAGCAGCTGAAAGCTCATCTGTCATAGCATTCAAGTTACTTCTCTTTCATATCTTTCACATCCAATCCTCATGATATCTGTCCTTGCTGCCACAGTGTCAAGATTATTGCTTTTGATCAGTCTCTGATACTGTCCTTCTTAAAAATGCTTGTTTGATGATTTCTTGGTTGATGAAAATTATGTTCTGCTTATCCTGGTGTTCATGCTTGGGTAGGTTGTGAACTTTTGCAGACAATGTGTTAATCATCATATCTCTCCATAAACATGTTTCTGAAGATGTTTGTATGGTTAGCACAGTTCTGGGCTGAACTGATGTCAAGAAAGTGCACAGGAGTATACACAGTATGGGAAATAAACAGGAGGAATGATAGATATGCTCGGAGTTGTTGTGAAAGCTCCATTCTGAACTCAAAATTGACAGGACAAGGCCCGAAGAAACCTAAACTAATTGTGAATTTAGCCCTGATTTCAAACAAGTGACAGACTGTTACTTCTAGAGGTTTCTTCCAATCCAAATCACTTTAAATATTTTAATAATCTGGAGGAAATAGCGATAAACAAAAAATGAGTCAGACTTTGTAACCAAATTTACCACTGTGACACATTCTAAAGTAGACTTTAAAAAGTCTTCAGTTGTTATTATTCCCCAGCTTCAACACGGTAAAAAGTGTTTACCCAGTGGTTGTATTTCCTTAGTTAAGTGTTCTTGGACTGGGAAGCAGTCAAGGGTGTTGTGCAGTTCAGGCAGTGACCCATCCACATGAACAACACATGGAGTGAGTGTACCTGAGTGCCCCACAAGTGCACTCTAGCTGCACTTAGCTACAGTGCTCTCTGCTGCACGGGATAAAGCTGAGTAATTTGTAAGGGTAGAGCAGCAGAAAGCAGGAACTGAAGGCTGTGGGAGAAGTTCTAAAGTAAGGCTGAGCAGCCTGCTCTGGATGTTGCAACCTGTGGAAAATAAGGCAGCAGCAAAGCAAACCAGGGAAAGGAATATGTGTGGAGCACCATGATTTCTGTAAGAAGCATCATTTATGTCAGAGTTACTGTATTCTGGTTCCATTGCAACTTTTGTTGACATTAGAGTTAAGCACATAATAATCATAATCTTTATTTTTAATTCCTGCTCTCTTATGTTATTACAAAATGTTGCAATATTCTTTGTGAGTTCTCTGATGTCTTAGTACTGAAACCATGAGTTGAGATAGCTTCAAAATTTTTAAAAATTTTTAAAAAATGTTTAAAAACTCATGATGTCTGTAAAGAGACTGAAGTGATTGCTGTTTTACATCTCATGCAGTAAGTGGCACATATGGCAGTAGATGGCAAAAGCACAGTAGTTAGCATTTTGGAATGTACTGTTTTTCCATGGATTATTCAGGATCTGCTGTATGAAAGAATGAAAGGAAGTCTAATTATGGCTTTCATAAAATAAATGGAAGAAAGTCTAATTATGGCTTTGATAAAATATGTCTTGGAACCTACCCTTTAGATCACTTTTCAGCTTAAACCTTTTTTAACCTTGTAGTTATACAAGGTTATAATTATTCCTCTTATTCCTCTTATAATTATTCTCTTAATTATTCCTTTCCTGTCTCCAGAATCTGACCTTTTTATTTCCCACTCCTCAAAGCCTGTTCTGATTGGTACACACTCTGACCCCATGGTCTGCTATAGGAAGTTGATATTCACTACTGCTCTTTCAGATTCTTCTTTCTTTTGGAGGCATCCTCTCTTTTAGCTTTTTTACTTTCCATGCAGTTTTCTCTCTCTTTCCTCTGGGGAAACCAGGTGTTCTGAGACGTATGATAATTTTTTTCAAGTAGATAATTTAAAATGAACATCTGGCTTGCTTGGTAAGTGGGAGAAGAAAAAAGATTGTTTTGATACATCAGAATGCATCTGGTAAAGTCCTAATGTCTTAAGAAATAACATACACCTGTACTTGTGGGAGCAGTGGTCAGCCCTTGGCTCCCTCACCAATAAATCTGGGCTCAGCTAAATGAATTTCATGTTCCACCACTGTGTCTTATTGCTCCCTTAGGTTAACTAAAACCAATGCTGCTGCAGTCAGTGATGTCATAGAACTTTGTACTTTGGTCTGTGCCAAAAGATTGCAGTTAGCTATGGATGATCATGATAAAAAAAAGTCAAACTCTTTCTCTGTATCATTTAGTCTCACCTTGAATTATCTGTATATCACCATAAACTCAGGTCTGCTCTGTTGCCTCTTCACTAATCTCCTTGTGTGATTCCCAAATTATTTTCCAAATAGACAAGCATCTGGAGGTTTCTTAAGTATTTTTTAGTTATTTAAGTATTTTAAAAAAATGTTAAAAACTATTGACTTTCTTTGCAGCAATACTATATTATTCTTTTAATGAAAGAAAGAAGTGGAATTTTTCAAAGAAATGTGTCTTTAGTACTGATATATACTGATATATGTGCTCAAATATATGGTACTACATTAAAGGACTAGAAGGTAATTTGTAAAGCTAGTCCTAGCAATTCCTTCTTTGTTTGCATAGAATCTTTTTCTAGGGCTTCTAACACATTCCATATTTTCTTCTACTTTGGAGGAAATGCTTTATTTCCCGGGGCTGGTGGTTTCTGTTGATGCAGGTAAATTAGCCAACAGGTTTTCTGACACAGTTTGACAGAATTCTCTCACCTTGTGAGAAGCTGATTGCAAGAGAGTAAAGTATATCTTGGACCCACTGCTGATAGTTATCACAGAGGCAGGAGGCAGGGGTTGTTGTTCCTAAACTAAGCCTGTTGATTTGAAAACTATAATGAAGCTGACCTTAGTCGTCGTGCCTTCTGTTGACAAGGGATGATTGTTAGGAACTAAGAAAGATTTGTTTTGAGATGAAGGAATAAAAACTTTCTACTGGCACCTTCATTTCTGTCAAGAAGAGGAAAGGGACTCTCAGGGCTTCTTCTGCCAGGGACAAGCTACCAGCCCTTTGTGGCTGCAGAGCAGACAGGGTGCTGACTGATTAGTGGCCAGTGTGGGTTTATGATACTACTTCTCATGAAGTTAAAAAGTTCAAGCTGTGCTTAGTTCTCAACCCACATCATCAATTTACTGCTGGTATGAGGAGATGAGACTCTGTTTGCTTCTGTGAACTGGCCTACGTTTATGCTGGTGGTGAATGAGGGGAAATATATTCATTCCAACTTGATCACAGAACCTTTGATTAAATTGTATGGGGTTTTTTTTTCCCATTTTCTTACAAAGCACCACATCTGATCATGTATAAATAGCTTATATCAACACTGAAACATAAATTATTTGATGAACTACTTAGGACTATTCACTTAATGCATGATAATCCTGTGAACGTGTTAACGAGCAGCAATTCTCTGATGATTAAAACGTGCTGACCTGTCTTTGTACTCATATGTCATTAGAATGAACTTGGCACTTCTAAAACATCCATTATTCATCATGTTCCAGTGTTGCATCTGACTGTGTATCGCTTTAATTTTGCTCACTTAAGAGCTATCTATTAATTATAATAGTTTGTAACATGTTTTCTAGATCAGAAAAGCTCTAGTTGAATGTATAGTGTTACTTATCTTTGCAAGGATGGTAGAGCAAGAAGTAACATCCCAAATTGTAAATACATACTTAGTCCATTTGAACATGCTAACTAGAACTAAATGGATGTTTTAAGAAATACTTTTGTTAAAGATTTTTTTTTTTGCTGGGGAAGTTGGAGAGGTAAAAGATTTTGCTGAAAGCATGAAGTTCTTTTCTTTCTGAAACACTTCTCACAAGCATTTATTGGCCTGATCACACTCAAGAAGCAGTGAAGGATGCAGTACTGTTACTGCAAATATATGAATGCTTATAAATAAATTTTATGGTATTTTTTGTATTTATTTGCTGTAGGTTTCCTGCTCCTCCTATGTTTTTTCATTTTATAAGTCCTGGGTACTTCCATACACTGTGAACCCTATTTAATGTGACATCAGGTTTACTGAATTTTGAATCTGTGTGTGATGGCTGCTCCAGAATTGTTTCTTTATTCTCAGAAAGCACAAGATGTGTATCAGATTGGTGAATGACTCTGTGTTTGAAGATTATTACTTTATGGCCTGCATGGGCTCTATCTCCTATAAGAAAAAGACAGGTTTTTTTCAGAGGCATTAGACAGGATATCTCCTAGATGGATCACTTGAAGAAGCAGCAACAGCAATGTTTTCTTTTCAGTACAGCTAGATGAATTTCCAAATGAATTAGTATAATTCATGTAAATAGTAGTGGACATAGACTAATAGCTCCCGTACAAGCCAGAAGTATTTATTCTTACAGTGCAAATCACGCATAAATATGCAGTTTTAATATTTAGATTTTGAAAACCACATAAGTCTCTTAATTTTGCTTTAAAATTGCTTAATGGGCTTGCTAGGAAAATAAGGAATAGTCCCTTAGGTGCTGCTTAATTCTCACTGATTTTTCATCTCCCACGTTATTAATGCATTCAGTTTTAGCCTGTTTCTACCTTGAACAAATACGGAAGGTTTATGAATGTTTTTTTAGTAAGCAATAAGGTAGGGGGTCCTTATTGGTTATGTTAACTTTCAGCTGCTCTTGGTACAATAGAAGTTAAGATATTAATGATTGGCATACAGAATTGTTAAAATAACATGAAGAAAATATATCTGAAAAGGTGGAATGACTGTGTGTTAAGAGGAAGACACAAACAAGGTGGGTTTCCAAATCTTTAAGTGTGATCTCTCTGTATTTGGCTAAGAATACTGATAGAATGAGAATAAATTAAGAAACTCAAGTTTTTATATATATTTTTTTTTACATTTCTGTCTTTTCCTGTGAATCACAATCTTTGTTTGTAGTCTAATAAATTCGATTTAGTTTACAATAAACTAAGAATTGTTGGGAAATTTCTACTGAAGCATTTCAAAACTGTTTTAGTATATAGTTTTATTTATCAATCTTCCCTTATAAAACAGCAGTTTATGGCACATGATATTTATTGAATTATCTGTGGCAGCATCAAAATTGAGTTTATGTTGACTCAGGCTTTCATACATATTTTATGTTCAGTCTTCTTAAGGTATGTTAAGCTTTTTCTTCCAGCTAACCTTGATAGTGTTTGTGATATATATTGTTGTAGCTATTTATGCACAATTCAACCTATGAAAATCTTTATATTGTGGATGGAAATCATTCTGAACTGTTTCATATTGAAGAATTGTTATTTACAATGCAAACAACCTACAGTTTCTATGAAATGTAAGATAAAAACTCTTTTAAAAACATAATTCATGTGTCTATATTTCTTTAACACACAGCCCCTGTTCTCCCCGGGGCATATCAGCAAAGCCAGTCCCAAGGATACGGGTACATGCACCAGACCAGCATGTCATCCATGAGATCCATGCATTCACAGCCTCATTCAGCAAATCTGGTGAGTATTGAGTTCAAAAAATGATTTTCTTCCGTAAGCAGCATCATCAGCTATTGTGATATCTCTGAAACATCAGTGAATTGGTCCCCTCAAATTCCCGAGTTGGACTGTTTAACTGTCCTAATCCTAAATGTGACAGCCTTTATGTATAAAAAGGATTAAGTGACTGAGGACAACAATAAGAACTTTTATGACAGAATGCATTAGAAAACTCATAACGATTTCCAGTAGGCAGAAAAATAACTGATCTGCTTCAAACAAGTAGCAAATATTTGGACAGTATTTCTTAGCTTGATCTTTCAAGTTATGCTCTGTGATGAATTTAGGCTCCTTGGACTATAAAAAAAACACTGATTTCTTGAGATCAACCCTAAGAAATGGTTTAACTTTGCTTCATATTTTTTGACTTGCTCGTACTTTGTGGATATCCATATTACTCATCTCTTCTTGTGTAAAGCTAGCTCAGACTCATTTTTAATTGGACAGAACAGTCATGCATCTACTCGATTCAGATCGAGTTATTCTCCTGGGTGACTGAAAAGAAACTTTATCACAAAGCCACGGACACAGTCATGAATGTCTTATTTATGGTGAATGGGAATGTAAAGATGGGGTGAATATTTTGTTTTAGGAGTAGCTGATCATGGAGAGAGAGCTGAATGAGTATTTAGCTCGAGTTTTTAGAAAATTGCATTTCTTTTTTCTTTTTGAGCTCTTTATGAAGTTCAGTTTTCATGAGTATCGTTTTTTCCCTCATATCACTGGAGAATTCATAGTTCAGATCCAGTCAGCTTTTACCTTAAAGATACTCAGTGTTCATGTTGAATTTTAAACTACTCTGAACAGATACATATTTACTATCTCTGTCAACTATTTTAGAGCTGAAGAAGGATTTAATTATGAACCAAACTCGGAGCTTGCTGAGATGAAAAAAACAGTTTTCAGAATTAGCTGAAACTTGTGGTTTTTATTAAATCTGAAGCTTCCTGGCATTTTATATTGCAAAGATCGTGATGTTCTGTGAAGTTTGGATACTTTCAGGCTTGAGGGAGCTAACTTGCTTGGAAGTATGGGATGCAGATGCCTTCACCTTTGGGTGAACCAATAGGCTGAGAAACTCTCAGAACACCTGCATGACAGCTGTGATGCAGCTGATACTGGAGCCAGCTATTAATTTCCAAATATATCACAGGGCACTTGTGGAGCTAGCTCCTTTCCCAAAGGGCCAGACTCCAAAAATTGGGAGACCTGGATGTCTGAGCTTTATCAGCAGGTTTGCTAGTCAGTGGGGAGCCTACAACCTTCAGATCTGGCCAACAGAATGGAGGTACCTGCAAATCTCAAAATGCATGTAGGAGCCTTTTCAGGTATGAGCAGATGCTGTTTGTGAAGGACATTGCAACAGGTACTGCGCCTGGCATGGGACAATCCATAGAATTAGTATAAACTGGTGGATGAGGTGGAAATACACATCTGTTAGCTCACATCTGGCTGGGGAGCTGGGCTTTAGTTCTTCTCTGCTCTTTCTAAGCAGTAGCTGCAAGTTAGACCTTTGAAGAGGTGGGAGATAGGAGAGTACTCGACTGTTTAGTAAAACCCCAGCCTTTTCTTATACCATCATGTACTCTTAGTACCTGCTAAACTCATTACTGACAGAGGAATAATTCACTAAAATGCAATTTAAAAATCCCTGCTTTGAGTCCTTTAAGCATTGTAATTCTCAATTATATAGCCCAGACTACACTCTGAAGTGATAATTAGGCATTAAATGCGAACAGGATTGTTATGGAGATTTCTCCTGACAGCCATTTAGCACCTAATTAGGTGTTAAGGCCATAAATTCAGTTTTCTCAGCAGCATTTAGGGCCCTAATAAATTTTTTTTAAATTTGAAATTAGCAGCTTGTCTCCACAACTGTGCCTTCGCAGTGAGGTAGTCAAACTGCCTTAAAGGAGACATAACATGTCCTATACCATGATGTTAATTCTGAGGATGAGTGAACCTCCTTAGTGGATGGATGAGTGAAAACTTCTGTTTTTTTGCAATTGTATGTTACTTTAAAAAACATTTAATATCTTCATTTGCCCATTCAAGGGACTCATAGACATAGCTCAGAGGAAAATTTATTATCTGCATAATGGACTCACTACCATTTTTCTCAAATGAATGCATTTTTGTAATAAATTGCTTAAGGACCAACTGCTGCATTGCTGTTGTAATAGTGTATTCTTAATTGCTTTGTATGAGCTAGTTTCAAGAGAGAAGAGATCCAGATTCTCAAAGACTGGGATCATTCCTTATGGTATTCCAACTGCTAGTTTTCCAGTTTGGGAATCTTTAAGAAAATTTTGTTGATGATAAAATCCTCATAGTTCCTTGGTTCTATTTAGTGCATAAAGAGTAATTCTTTTTTTCCATTACTTTCCGTAAGTACTTGAAAGACATTGAAGAACAACCAAGAAACAACATAGCTCTAGTTGAAAATTTCTCTTGGTCATAGCTTGTAGGGTGACAACATTACAAGCTGAGGCAGCAAACAAATAGAGCAACTCAAGCACAGACCAAAGTAGGCTTGACAGGAAAGGTTGTGGTGTCTGATGTTTAATCAGGAGTTAATTTCTCTGTAGTGTTTTATCTGCACTACCAATGATAAAGGCAGGATCAAGTAAAAAAAGTGTATTTCATTATAGAAGCACTAATACTGAGTTGCTCTGTAATGTTTGGGTTTGATGGTCCCATATTTCCAAAGTGACAATGGACTACTTAATGAGGGTGGATGAACCTCCATTTTTTCTGAAAACAATTTCATTAAAAACCCATATGTGACATGGACTAAAATATATCCAGCATTGTTTTCCTCAGACTGGGAGCAGGACAAAGTTTGCTATCTCTTAAAAGGTTGAGGCATTGATACTAGGCATTAACTCAAACATTGAGTGCTTTAACCTTTTTTTCTCTGTGAATCATTTTACTGGAAAAATTCAGCTAGGTATGGTGACATATCAAAAATTACTGACAGGGAACTTGTATATTATCAGTGATGCTTGAACTGCTCTTGATTTGTTGTAAGAGACAGGCTAAGGAAAAGACAGTTCTGCTGGGGATTTTAAAATGAGTTTTGTTCTGCTGTTGAGATGCAAGGGGAGACTATTCCCAACTGAATTTGAAAATCCACTTTGAATTCCAGTAAGTGATTTTACTGATTATGAATTCCAGTTAATTATTTAATTGGTTATGAGTGGAAATAAATGCTTTTTTTAGAAAGAAAATAGAAATCTTGGCTTAAAATAGACAGTGGTGAAGGAAAATTTCACTGAGTAAATGACAGAAGATTGCATTCTGTTTAGATCTGTGTTTTATCTGACTAAACAACCATGAGTATTTGTGAAAGTTATTTTTGCAGGCTTTTTGAAATCTTTTCATTAGATAATAATAAATTCCTAATTCTTAATTTGGGGTAAAATCCTAATGAAATGAAGGACATTAGGTGAGATGGGAAAGTTAATGACCTGGATGAAGACTGTATTTCTTGTCTTTAGTGAAGACACGGGCAAAGCTATTTGGGAATGATGCAAATAAGGAGCAGGAGCTCAGCTAGCCATGGCTGGGTGTAATGAACTGTTACCAGTGAATATATGAAACAAGAGTTGGAATATTTCAAGAGGCAGTGAGTGACTTCAAATCTGTTTGTACAAGAACTTTGAGCAATGTGGATTCACAAAAGTAATTATTTTGGTACACTGCAAAGGGGACTGTATTCATTGTATATTTGACAGCGTGGGGGGCCATACTGTTTCATTTCAATAGACAGATTGTGATTTCTCTTTCTGTCTTGTTCCCTGTGTTCTTGTTCTGCTCTTTTTTTTTTTCTTTTGTGCAAAGAAAAAAAGAAATATATCTCTGTTTAAGCTTGAGACTTTACAGCTTTATTTCCTTTCCTTCAACAGAGAACATACAGAGCTATGTATGACTACAGTGCTCAAGATGAAGATGAAGTTTCCTTCAGGGATGGTGATTATATCATCAATGTGCAACCAATTGATGATGGCTGGATGTATGGTACTGTTCAGAGAACTGGCAAAACAGGAATGCTTCCAGCAAATTATATTGAGTTTGTTAACTAATTTTTGTCTCTAGTCCTTTGAGCTTTATTATGATTTACTCAAAATCTAACCTTTTAGAAAAATTCAGAAGAATATTTTCAGAATACATGTTCATTACTTTATCACTGCTATAACAGTCTGCATTTTCACTCTGAATGCAATTTAGAGTCTTTTAAAATAAAGAATCAACAAGAAGCTCAGAGCTTTGAAAACAGCATTGCTTATAATAGTGCCCAATCAAAATGAAAACTATGTATGGAAGCCTGGTGCTACCAGTGCTACAAAGATTTCAGTGAATTAGCTGTCAAGGGGAAATACTTTTTCCTTATACCTCAAAGATATTATTTCTCTTTATAATAACAATCATAAAATCAATTTAGTTCTTATAGCACTCTAAAATCACAGGAGATGAACTTGCTGAGTTTGAACACATCTTCAAATGAGGCAGGTGTTTAATATTTGAGAATTTTGCATCCTAATAAAAATAAAGATGTTGAGTAAATGATTCAATAATTTGAAATAGTGACAAATAATAGTCTAGTAAAAAAACCACAAATAAACCCTTTTACTGTCCAGCAGCCTTACAGCAAACAGGACTATTTTGACAGCAAAAATTTCCTTACTCCTGGATGCCCACATTGTTTATTCCTGGATTACCCATTTTCCCTGATTTTCAACAGTGATTTTGTCTTCGGTTTTGCCTGTATCCCAGTCCATCAGTCAGATCCATCCCTGGATTCCTGGTTCTTTGGTATCTTTTCCACAGAAAATACCTTGCAAATATGATCTAGAGTATAAAACCTACCAAATCTTCTATTTCCTTGTAATAACACTCAACCATTTACTAGAAGCTTCCATAAAGGCAATGTACAACCAATACTTCACATTAGTTCCTCTATCTTCTGCTGTAAATAAATCTCCAGTGTAAAGCCCCACTGCTGTGCAGTAACACAACTCCTGCAATCATGTCCCTCCTTCTTACCACAGTTAACTTGCTTAATGGCTGCTTTGCTAATGAGCTAATGTGCCTCCCCCTGCTGCAGAAATACTCACATCTTCATTGAGGAGTGGAGGAGAACTCTGGTTATCACACTGCATTTCAGCTCAATGGCCTCCTGCTTCAGTTTCCTCCTGAAATCTTGGTGATCCAGCAGTGGTTTGTACGCTTGCCAAATGTTTAATGATGGAGAAATATTATGATTTTTTTTTTGCTGGTTTAGTCTTTATCATACCTGACACCAAAGGGGTAATTAATCAAGCAGCAGTCCAAGATATTCTATGCCATCGTACTTCATTTAGCTATCCATAGAAAACAGTGAAAATATTTTGCTGGCAAACCTTCACATATGCTATTGGGTGCCCATTAACTTATAATCAGAACTAAAGTATGCAGTTCTCAGTCTGTGAGGCAGAGGATCAAATATCTGCTGACATAATGGATCTGTAAGAGGGTCTGTGTCAGTGGGCTTGGGTCTCAGAAGTTGCTTTTGCTTTGGTTGTGTGTCAATCAAGGCTGCAGCTTGACTGGTGATGCATTTCCTCTGGGAAAAGGGATAAAAAGGTAAAGATTCAAGCAGGCACTTTCTCATGTAGATGTGTACATGTAAGGAAGAAAGAGTTTTTTTGTTGATAATGTAATTTGTGAAGCTGTGGTGTGCTGCAATAGTTAATTTTGGAATAGCTCACAAAATATTGAGCCTGTGCTGGATTTCTTACATTTCTGAAATATTTAAAGTAAATGAAATACAGAGTTTATAGACGATTTTGTATTTCTTATTTGACAAAGTAAGCAAACTGCAACACCTATTTACTGAATAAAGAAGGAATGCATTATAGATTTGTTATGTCAACTGAGAGTTGTCAATCCAAATACAACAGATCCAATAGATCTATTTTTTGCATGCTACTAGGAATTGGAAAGCTTAAGCAATTCTTTTTTAAGTGTTGATAGCTCATGGTTGATCCATCCCAGCTGCCAAACAGGCATGACAGCATAAAAAAAAAAATTAAAATGCCCAAGACTGTAGGTTTGCTTGTGCTTTCTTGTCAGCTGTGTGATTTAAAATTTTTGGAACTTTTGCATATAGAGCTGCTGCTGCAACAGACTTACACATTACTGGCAACTTCTGTGTTAAATTAGCCAGCTTTGCAAGTCATGTGGCTTTTTCAGAAGGCTCTGGTAAGCTGAGCTAGAAGCTCTGAAACAAGCAGTCTGCTTCTTTTTTAGATTTTCATCAACAGCAAGGAGAGAAATCCCATTTTATGATGACTGGCAATTTTTTCTCCTGGTGCCTGAGGCAGAGTTGTCTGTCGCTGCTGTGCTGCTCCATTAGCTGTGTAATGCTGACAGTAAAAACAAGTTGTCAGTTTGTTAACCAGATATGAATAAAAAGAAAGGGGTAGGTATATTTCATCAAGTTGCTATTTTTAGTGACTTAGAAAAAAGAAAGTCTCCACCTATAAATACACTTGCATTCATCCTAAGAGACAGTGTGGAACACTATATATGGTGAAAAGTAATTCAGAAAATCAGCATTTGATGACATTAGAGGACTATGTTTTGCTTAATGATGGAACTAAAATTTCCTTTATGAACTTTGAATATTCATTAGCCTAGCAAAGCAGCTAAAATAAATTGCAAAATAAAAATGATCAAGAGAATAAAACAATACGTGAATTGTATTTCTGTTGAGAATGATGTCAGCAGAATTGTTAAGATCTGTTTTAAGTTATGCATTCATGTTATCAGGTTTTTATGTCATACTTCTTGATAATTTGAGTTCATATGGAATAATTCTTGCTTCTTGGTATGAAACAAACTTCAGTGTCATTATGCAGTTTTGTTATAAGCAATGCTATCAGAGGCCCAAAATTATCAGAGTGCACTTATAAAAATATTTTTAAAGATGTAAAATTTGTATGGTAGGGAAATTTAATGACTTAAGTCTGTCAACATAGGTTTTACAAGGTATGTATGTAAGGCTGTTACATGGAGTGGGATATAGGAATGAACAGATGTTATATACTTTTAAGATTTGTATTCCTTTTTAACACAGCTTGTTTTCCTCACTTAATTTTCCTCCTGTAGGCAGCATTTTTCTTGGGAAAGGAAATGATTTTAAGGAGCCAAACTTCCCAAGATGTTCCAAGGTTTGGGTTGGAAGTTCACACATTCTCATTTTAATCATTCTAGAAATTAGGAAGAAACAGTGTGGTGTAATTGTTGCTAACATAAATGTAGGAAATAACAGAGCATATTCATAAATATATACGAGAACAAATGGGTGCCTTGCTTTTCATTACTCTTTCTTGCCTGGCTAATCTTCATTTTCTAAACAAAGCTATTTATGGATATTGCAGTTGTAATTTTTCATTATGGGACATTAGCATTTAATCTTGATGAAACAGTGTTTTCTTGATTACATTTGACATACCATAAACCACTTCAGCAGATTGGGATTTGACAGAGAATCACCTCCCATGGATGATATTTTTGATAAATACGTCCCTACTGAGCGTTCCTTGGGTATATGGAAGGTCTCCAATACTTGGGCAAGGTAATAATTCTAGCTTTTATTGTACGGTGGCTGCATGTCATCTCGTACAATGAAAATGAAATGACAAACACAGAACTCTGGCAGAAAGTGGTACAGGGTATAAAATGTTAGATTTTAATTACGTTGATTAATATTCCATTTACATTACAGAATATGCTTTAGTTAGTAAATGTTTAAATTATATACTGAAACAGACAAAAGATGCTGTTGAAAGAAGATCTCCAAATTGATGTGCTGGCAAATATGAAGGATCGGTGAGCTGTAGAAAAATAACCATTTTGCAATGCTTTAGTGATTTTCTCCAGCTTTATGCCATAGGAATCCCATCTCTCCTTTTGAAAGAAAACCTGAAAGCTACGTTTCCTTAACTGCCTGCACTACAACAGTATATTCAAAGGAATTTCATATGCTTCTTGTGTCTGATAAATAGAATTTGCGTATTGTACTTAAGTTGTAATCCAGTTGTTGCTGACATTTGTTTAATTATTATTATTTTAGGGGGGGAAATAAGCTATACTGTAGCATTTCAATTGTGTATTTAATATTATTCTTAGAAATTGCTAGACCGTTGGAAGACAGCAATGACTGACTGTATTGACACTGATTAGCATGATGTGGAAACTCTCTCAGCTGTTGGTTTTTGCAGTGTGTTATAAAAAGCAAAAATGAACCGCTGTGCAGTTTGGCTTATGTTTGCTTTAAAGTGTGTAAAGTTTTAGTTCTTTTGCAAAACTGTACTGTATTTGGGAGTATACAATTCTGAAGGTAACAATTGTTTTTCAAAGGACAGATAAATTTACTCTTGGATCGTATGATGTACCATCTTAATCTGGCTTTTGTTATGCCGAAAGTTAACACCAGCTATTAAAATATATTTTAGTAGAAATGCTTTAATTCCTGTTTCTTCCTCTACACTGTGAATATTTAAGCCTTTGGTGGACTAGAGCAACATCATGCTGCCCAAAGTACTAACCTATGCAAACTAGTTCACATTTCAGTTGATGTCACAGTGGATGTAACATAACAGTTTATTTTGCATAACATTAAACATCATTTAAATAAAATATTAAACCCAGCACAATGTATGTATTATATTAATAAACAATACTCTGCAAAGCTATCATACTTATTAATATAAGCTATCACAGAAGTATATTGTTTTAACTAAGGTTACTTTGAATTTTCAAACTTGAGTATTTAGCACTGTCCTTGATCTCAGAAAATAGTTTCCTAAACCACCATTTTATTTCATAAATGCCTTCTCCTCAGAGGCTTAATTTGCTTTTTCAGTCTGTGTTTGTAACCTTTCAATAGAACAGTGAGTTCATTCCACGTTCCTTAGTTTAAATAAGCAAAGAGAGTAAGTGAAGGAGATCCACAGATTGGACTGATAGTGGTTTGCTGGTCTTTGCTGGGCACTTGGTTATTTGTGCTCTCAGTGCAACAGTGATGAAAACAAACTGGATTTCTGGCCTCCTTAAGACAATTGTATACACAAATGTGGTTCTTGAGTTATCCTTATTCACACAAGTTTATTTTTACAACATTGTAAGATAGTTTAAGATAAAATCCAGAAAGTATTTTGGAGCTGCTCTGTCTGTAGTTGAAGACGATTATTATGCTTAAGGACATGTTTTATTTATTTGTTAAGTGTGCAGCCCAATGAACTGCATTAAAATGTTTTAATTTTTATCAAGTGATAGTTTGAAGAAGGATGTTAACAATGAATGAGGACAAATGGTAGCAGCAAATTTGAGCTGTTTACTTCATTCTAGGTAAGCGACATGCAGTTGCTACCACTTTAAAAGTTTCTTATGAAGTATGTGTTGGCATTTCCTCTGAAGTTTAGTTAAAGAACTTTGATTCTATATTCTGTGGTGCATTTATATATTGTAATGCTGCCAGTAGAGCAAAATCCAGTCTTTTTATATACTGTAGCAAGCAGCAGTTTTCAATAAGAAAAAATATTAAGAGCTGCCAAAATGGATCTCAAACATTTGGAATGTGTTTTATTTGTAAATCTCTCCATAATCTGCTAGAGCAACTGGAATACTTTGATTTCTATCTCTTTCTGACATATATATTTCAGGTGAAGGTTTTTCTCCTGAGAGCCACTAATGTGAAGTTAGTAAGAGCTGTCCTTACACAATAACATCAGTGTCATATCTAACAAATGGCTGAAATGGAGAAGGCTTTCCTGTCTGTAGTAACAGAGTGTTTTTAGTGATAGAGTCTTCTTAATGGTAGAGTATCATTATCAAAAGGATCTATGTACAGGCACTCGAATGCACTGTGGAGACCCTCCGCATTGTATATTGGGTGAGTTGAGAGTTTCTATCTCTCATGGCTTTTAGGATGTCTTTATTTCTGCTCTGGGGTTTTATTTTTTCTGTTGTTTTAATTAGCAAGACTGCTCATTTACATAGTTCTCTGTGCTGATAGAATAGCTGCCCAATTCACTGGCTAGGACAGCTGCTGCCTGCTTTTGCTCCTCCTACTCAAAGCTACCTTTGGAATGCATTAAAATGGCATTAAGAAATGATCCAGAATTTTTTTGTTATTTTTTTTATCATCATTCTTTCACTGTCCTAGTTTATTGCACAACCTTGAAGTCAATAATACCAGCACAAGGAAAGAGCTAGCACAATATGGGTGGTAAGTCATGGGCAAAGTGAAAAGCCACAGGTTCCTTGCTCAGGTTTAGCTAGGAAGGTTAGTACAAGTCAGCCACAGGTCTAAGAGTGTCAGCTGAACAATTAACTTATAGGCTGAGCAAATCTGTGTAGATGTAATTGATCTGTCTCTGTGCTTGTGTCTGTGCAGTGATGTTAGAAGTGAATGTCGGGTAGTGGGCAGATAATTACTCCAGCTTTTGAGCAGTTAGTTTAAATCCCAAGGGCAGACCATCCGCTAGCATATGGCATTTGAAAATGTTAGAAAATGAGACTTTGGACAGTGCACAGGGAATAAATTGTCAGTTTGTTTAAACTGCAAATTGTTGTCCCCTTGTGTGTAGTCAGAAGATGGAGCCCCACGGCACTGCAGCAAGTTCCTAGTTTGAGCTGTAAGTAGAGGCATGTAATGATGTGCCTGCTCCACAAATCAGATACTGTGTTCTGAGTATGTTTTTAACAATAACAGCAGAAACTGGAGATGCATATTTATCCATTATGTCATAAACAGTTTCTAAGAAGTCCTTGATTTTATATATTTTAACTTTGGTTTCTATCTCACCTGCTTGGTGTTTATAAAATACATATGGAGAGACCTGTTCTTGTACAGAACACTACTGGCTTGTGGCCCTGACTACTTGTATCTACAATGAGAGATCTCCAGGTGTTACCATCTGGCTCTTAAAATATTATTTTGACAAATAAATATCCATTTTCAATGATTTCAGTAACAACTGGCAGGTTTTGTTACAGTTCTTTGATTCAAGCCAGAATTTTACTGTGTTTTTCTTCCTCCATAACTCCTCTACAGCCTTAGCAACAGCAATGCTTTTCCAGGATCCAAAGGGAATATTTTAATACGCTTCTCAAGTCTCTGAGAAGAATTTAAATTGCTTTAAAGCTGCTAGTGTCATCTCCCCATTAAACTCTTCCTCCCACAGCAGTTGTACACTGGCTTCAATATACATCTTGGCCTTTTGCCTCCTCTTCTTTAAGCCAGACTGAAATTTCTGTCACCAAACCCAATGGGCTTAAAGACTAACCAGTCATGCCTTCAGACTCTGGCTTCTGTAGTTCCAGTGTTCAACTTTGGAGCTGTAACCTGGCTGACCTACCTGTTCTCTTGTCAAGACCTTCAAGCAGAACTCAAGAGAGTGTTTACACCTGCCATTTACCCCATGGGATGTTACATTATTTTAGCTCAACTGTGAACAATTCTCTTTGAACATTCCTCTTAGCTGTGCTTTCATTGTCTCTCCTTGCCTCTGGGTGCTTCTGGCTTCTTCAGACCTTAGGTGCTGATTTCATAAAAGAGGAAATCACTTTCTCATTAATTCTCAAAACAGTTCTTGTGCATTCTCAAGGTTAGCATTTTATTAAGTTATCCCTAATTCTGAGTTGAACTCTTGATTCAGGAATCTTTCCCTCTCCATTGCTGTTAGAGTGAATGTCCAATGCTACACAGCTGGAGTGTGATGCTCACTGTAGAAATGTGTTAATAGGCTTATCCTGCTTGTTCTTCCTAGGACTGCTTGTTCTGAATTCATCTGATAGAGTCTCTGTGAGACAAGATTCTGTACTAAATTCTAGCCATTCTATGAATAAATATGCCAGTAAAAAAAAAAGTAGTTTTTCCTGATGTATTTTCTTTGACTCAAGATGACATTGACATGTTCCAATTTCACACCTCGTGCTGACCTTAGGAAGCATAACATCTAGAGGCTAAACAGAGCCTTAGGCTCTAAGGGACTGTTCAGGCAGACCTTGATGACTGCAGCTTTGATACATTATGGGTATCTCAATTTAGATGGGATAAATGGCATATGAGACCTTGCTGGCAATTGTTTGAGTGACCTAGCTATTCAAGAGACTGTCATTTTCATTCCTACTCCAGCAGTTGAAAGCACAAGAATTAGATGACAACTATTTATAATCAGCTAATTAGCTGTGTGGCTTAAACAAATAAATTGGATAGTTTTGGTAAACCATGTGCAAAGTGAAGCAAACAAACATGCTGGATGTCAGGTTCGACTGACATTTAGCATGCTTTCATTTCCAACTTTTCTCTCTCCTAAGTTTTGCAAAACAGTAGTGGGAAAGCTCTGCTACTCACAGCATGACTTAGTGTGCTCTTAGACAAATTCATCTTTAAAATAAGACTAGATTCAAGGTAGGGGCAAGATCTTGGAAAACAACATTTTACAGTCATGCATTCAAATGTTGAGGTTACCAAGGTACTGGTAACTTAAGTGAACTTTGGTCCTTTGCATTTTCTATTTGCCCTCAAAACTACCTAAAACTACTTTCCCCTGTTGTCCTTTCCATGTTACATTCCTTGTGGCAGTTATGTGAGAAGGACCAGAATTTTTGAGTATTTCAAATAACTTTGTAGAATTTTCCACTGCAAGGCTAAATAACATCTGTGAAATATTCTCCATTCCAAAGGCCCTCAAGCATCTGATCAAACCAAGCAACACATTCCCTGTCTGAACACCACTGGCCATGATGTTCTGTTGTGCAGCTGTGGTTATGAAAGGGAAGCCACGTGCTACTGCTGTAGTCTCAATGTTTGAGCAAGCACCTAGCAAAGACTCCTGTGAGAACTTTCATGGCATATCACTTGGAAATGAGTAACCATCACTGTGGTACCAGTGTTCTGTGATAAACTCTGCAACTTGGTTTGTTTTCCAGATACCATCAAGTAAACACAGCCTCAGCTGCTTTTGGACAGGTTGATTGTAGATACTGCTTTGACTTGTTACTACTGATGTTTCTGTTGGTGTTCTAATGCTTTTTGGTTTCTGCTTCCTATAATGTGGTGGCCAAGCCAGAAGGATACATTGAATATTCTCAGTGGAGAGCCTTCTGCCAGTCTAGAGAAGGAATGAGTGGAATGGGAAGGGACTTGTAAAGGCCCTCTTGAACAACACCCTTACAGTAAACAGGGACATTTTTCACTAGATCAGGCTAAACAGAGCCTTGTGAAGCCTGATCTTGAATTTCTCCAGACATATGTTTCCTTATTCTAAGCCTTTCTTCTTTTTCCCTGAACTATTGAAAAGGAATATATTAATTCCCTGATAAGAATGCCAGAACTTTGATCTGTGCTGGTACAAAATGACTAAAACAAGGCCTCATTCACTGATTGCAATCAAATCCAGACTCCCAGTCTGAGGGTAAAAGGTTCAAGTCCCTGTCCTTGTATGAGGCTTGTCAGAGTTGGGTTGATGGTTGGACTTGATGAACTGAAAGGTCCTTTCCAACCTGGATGACTGATTATTGTTTGTTCCCTAAATTGAACACAGGATACATGAAGCGTACGCAGTCCTGTGCATAAAAAAAAAAAAAAATCTAAATGATCCTGGTCTAGTGCTGGTCTGGGGTTACATGAATCCTGTCTGAGAAACATGTTTTTTGGGTGAAATAGAGATGGGCTTTTCATGTCTTACTGACACATGTCTTAACCCTGATGACTACATTGAAACTACAACTGGATCAGAACTTCACACTTGCTAAGGTAAGTGTAACAACATTTACTGGTCTGTGTGTTAGTTTATTTTAAAAAGTTTTTTCTCACTGCTGTACAAATATGCAGTGAAGGGTTCTATGCAGGGCTGAACCATTTTATCTGGTTTTGATAAACAACATTGGGAAAGTACAGATCATACAGGAATAATTTCTTAGACCAGGCTACAGATTCTTAGCCTGCTTTATTTCTTCATCATGCTGTGTGCTTAGCTGAGGCAAAAGCTAAGTTGAAGAGGCAGATTTTATTTTGTATATATATTTTGGTTCAGAACCAAGAAAGTGGGACAAGTGGGATTTTTAAATCATACTTGAAATCATCAGCATTGTGTGATCATCAGCACTGGAGTGATGTAGGAAATGTCACAGTATTTTTATACTCCTGTCTAATTTAAGAAATTTCACCATAAATGGTGAAATGTTCACTAAATGATCATAAAATTTTGTTTAACCTTAAACCAGGTATCTAAAACTGTTGACTCTTTTCCAATCTCTTTAGTCTAAGAAATGTTTAATTAGGCTGCATGAAGTGGAACATTATCACTGAGATGGAACACCCAAAAAAACTAAATGAGGATTTGAGTTGCTGTGCTAAAAAAGAGTTAAATATATTACCTAGTCATGCTATAGAACAGTATCTCTCTTGGATTTTTTTGTAATATGGCTGTGATACATCCTCAGCAAGGCATTCAGGGCAGTGAAAAACAATTAGTGATGGATAAGGGTTTTTAACATCCTGAGTGAGGTGATTCAAGTTGGTGATATTTGAGACCTGGTTTTGGCCTCAACATCACGTACCTGCTGTCAATAAACTGTGTAGAGGGGGTATATAGTATTATGGCTGGAAAAATGTCATGGGTAATTTTAAAATTNTGGCATATCACTTGGAAATGAGTAACCATCACTGTGGTACCAGTGTTCTGTGATAAACTCTGCAACTTGGTTTGTTTTCCAGATACCATCAAGTAAACACAGCCTCAGCTGCTTTTGGACAGGTTGATTGTAGATACTGCTTTGACTTGTTACTACTGATGTTTCTGTTGGTGTTCTAATGCTTTTTGGTTTCTGCTTCCTATAATGTGGTGGCCAAGCCAGAAGGATACATTGAATATTCTCAGTGGAGAGCCTTCTGCCAGTCTAGAGAAGGAATGAGTGGAATGGGAAGGGACTTGTAAAGGCCCTCTTGAACAACACCCTTACAGTAAACAGGGACATTTTTCACTAGATCAGGCTAAACAGAGCCTCGTGAAGCCTGATCTTGAATTTCTCCAGACATATGTTTCCTTATTCTAAGCCTTTCTTCTTTTTCCCTGAACTATTGAAAAGGAATATATTAATTCCCTGATAAGAATGCCAGAACTTTGATCTGTGCTGGTACAAAATGACTAAAACAAGGCCTCATTCACTGATTGCAATCAAATCCAGACTCCCAGTCTGAGGGTAAAAGGTTCAAGTCCCTGTCCTTGTATGAGGCTTGTCAGAGTTGGGTTGATGGTTGGACTTGATGAACTGAAAGGTCCTTTCCAACCTGGATGACTGATTATTGTTTGTTCCCTAAATTGAACACAGGATACATGAAGCGTACGCAGTCCTGTGCATAAAAAAAAAAAAAAATCTAAATGATCCTGGTCTAGTGCTGGTCTGGGGTTACATGAATCCTGTCTGAGAAACATGTTTTTTGGGTGAAATAGAGATGGGCTTTTCATGTCTTACTGACACATGTCTTAACCCTGATGACTACATTGAAACTACAACTGGATCAGAACTTCACACTTGCTAAGGTAAGTGTAACAACATTTACTGGTCTGTGTGTTAGTTTATTTTAAAAAGTTTTTTCTCACTGCTGTACAAATATGCAGTGAAGGGTTCTATGCAGGGCTGAACCATTTTATCTGGTTTTGATAAACAACATTGGGAAAGTACAGATCATACAGGAATAATTTCTTAGACCAGGCTACAGATTCTTAGCCTGCTTTATTTCTTCATCATGCTGTGTGCTTAGCTGAGGCAAAAGCTAAGTTGAAGAGGCAGATTTTATTTTGTATATATATTTTGGTTCAGAACCAAGAAAGTGGGACAAGTGGGATTTTTAAATCATACTTGAAATCATCAGCATTGTGTGATCATCAGCACTGGAGTGATGTAGGAAATGTCACAGTATTTTTATACTCCTGTCTAATTTAAGAAATTTCACCATAAATGGTGAAATGTTCACTAAATGATCATAAAATTTTGTTTAACCTTAAACCAGGTATCTAAAACTGTTGACTCTTTTCCAATCTCTTTAGTCTAAGAAATGTTTAATTAGGCTGCATGAAGTGGAACATTATCACTGAGATGGAACACCCAAAAAAACTAAATGAGGATTTGAGTTGCTGTGCTAAAAAAGAGTTAAATATATTACCTAGTCATGCTATAGAACAGTATCTCTCTTGGATTTTTTTGTAATATGGCTGTGATACATCCTCAGCAAGGCATTCAGGGCAGTGAAAAACAATTAGTGATGGATAAGGGTTTTTAACATCCTGAGTGAGGTGATTCAAGTTGGTGATATTTGAGACCTGGTTTTGGCCTCAACATCACGTACCTGCTGTCAATAAACTGTGTAGAGGGGGTATATAGTATTATGGCTGGAAAAATGTCATGGGTAATTTTAAAATTGCGTTGTGTAGAATTAGTAGGAGAGTGCTCATATTGGTCTTAAAAGACAGGAGATTCTCAAGCAGAAAAGGGCCACCTGGTAAAAATGAGGGACAAATTCTAATTTTATGTTCCAGCTTTTTTAAAGATGTGAGAATTACTCACAAACCTCCAAGGAAGTGAGTTTTGCCCCTGATGAGCTGGTGGTACCTCACCTCTGCTGGTGTTGCCTCACCAGCACCTGGTAACAGCAAACCTTGAGTGCAAACCTTGAGGCAAGTCACTTTGAGTTGGTGGCCTTGGTGGCACCTGCCTCAAAGTTTGCAGCTCAGCCCTACAATTCAGAATTTACTCACTACCAGCAGATCTCTCTACCTTTTTCATTTATTTTTCCTGTAAGTTGAGTTTTCTATTTCACAGTGTATTTCTATCTCAGGCAGCAGAGCAGTAGCTGTGGCAGGAGGGACATGGGGTCATGCCATCTGGTGGTGGGAGTGCAGCTATGGAGACAGTGGGGTCATTGTACAGGAAGGCAATATTGACCTGAGTGAGGCAGGAGGAGCTGAAGAGCTCGAAGTACCCCAGTGAGCCTGGGAACATAGTACCACTACTCACTCCTGCTTGTGAAGGGTGTGGAAGTCGATTATGTTGAAGCACCATTTATCCTTAGTGTATTTAACTTGTTAATAAGTAGGATAGCTTCTTAAGCCAGGTATTAGATGGCCCTACCAGAGGAAATGTGATATTGGACCTGATGGTTACCCATGCAAATAATTCAATAGGTGATGTCCAGCTTGGAAGAAACTGGGGCTGCAGTGATCATGTACTAGTGGAGTTTACAGACCTGAGTGATACGGTTCAGGGGAAGAATGAAGTCAGGACCTTTGAATTTTAGGAAAGCAAAATTCCAGCTTTTCAAGGATTTAGTCAATAGGATCCCCTGAGAAACTGCTCTCAGGGTCAAGGAAACGAGATCTGTCAGACCTTTAGGGATGCTTTCTGCAGAGTGCAAGAGCTCTCAGTCATTCAGTCATGTCAAAAGTTGTAAAAGGAGTGCATGTAACTGGCACGGCAAGTTTAGACCTGCTGGTCAAACTAAAGGGCAAGAAATTCCAGATATCAGAATGAGGGACATGTGTCCTAGAGGAGCACATAGTTCTGTATGGATGGGATCAGGAAAGGCCAAGCTGCATCTATAAATGAACGTGATAAGGGATGCTAAGAACAATGAGATCCCTCCTGGAGGACCGTGTCCCACTCTGAAGCCCTCAGCACAGGGAAAGGTATGGACCTGTAGGAGCAGGTACAAAGGAAGGCCACAAAAATAAAGAGAGGGATGGAGCACCTCTCCTGTGAGAACAGGCTGAGAGAGGTTGTTTAGCACTGAGAAGAGAAGGCTCTGAGGAGACCTTATTGTTGCTCGTGACAAAGAGTTTTTCACTGTCTCCAGGCCAGCTCCCAAACTGGGAGGAAAAGCAGGAGCATTCCTGGAGAGAAATTTAAATTTTGCCTCAAATCAAATTATCTTGAAAGTACCTGATGCCTCTCTTGGCTTACCATCCTTCAAGCATGGTGTGAAAAACGGTTTTCATAGTTTCTTTTTTTTTTCCCGTTAAAGCAGGACATTCTGTGTTGAAGCAAGATTCTTGTTCTTTCTTTTAGTTGAGCAAAATCCCCTTGTGATGGGAGCAAAGGTCTCTTCACCTGGTGTAATGAAGACATTCAGAAACTGCCAGTGGCCACAGTTATTTGCTGTAGCTCTTATGATACACACGGCACTGATAGCTATGTGCCTATCCACATTTTTCTATGTCTTTTCAAAAAAATTTCTACAGCTGAGATGGAGATGTACAACAATATCTTTTTTCTCTTTTCCACTGTACACTGAAAAAGAAGCTAAGGAGCAAAACAATGGCATGTGAGCTTTTAAAAAGACCTTTCAGGACTAGATAAGCCATAATGCATTAGCAATAAGAAAGGCAGTCATGTAAAAGTGGCACAAGGGGGCAGATGTGCACCGTTAAAAAGCCTTTGTAGTTTAAGATTGAAATCGTGTTTATGAATGAGAAGAATTAGCTGCAGGACATACTTTGGTAATTGTCATGTTATATGAATAAATAGATATGTTAATCGTGTTTTAAGTAAAATTGTAGCGTATATTTAATTGGAATGAAAACTCATATTTCTGCATAAAATCAAAATTAATTATCAATACAAATTGATTAAAAATGTTGATTCCCAGTGCAGATATACAGCAGAAATAAATGGAGAATAAAAATAGGTTTCATTAATATTTTTATTGGATAAGATGAGATGAGCTTTTCAACTATCATAATTTGATATTTAAAATATTTGGACTGTCCTATTATTTAAAAATTTTCATATGCTTCCTGAGCAATGATAATTACTTAGAAACTTAATCTAAAGATAAAAGAAGCAGTTTTATTTCATGTGATTCCAATAAACCCAAGCTTTTATTGCTGACTGGTACTGAACTTAACATAGCACTTCGTTACTCAAGCAATGGAAATTTCAAAAATCATCCTCTATATAGATTTGTCTGAAATGTTTCTGATACGCAAGACACAGAGATTAAACTTCACAAGAACAGGGGTATTTCATGAGAATTTCACTGTTTCTGAGTTGGCATGGATGGAATTGATACTATGAAACTAATACAATTAATGAACAATGTATAATTTTATATGTATAGAGAATGAGGCTGCAATTCAGCATTCATTTAGGAGACTTTACTTTTCTGTGGAAGGAAAAGACATCCAACACTATTTTAAATCTCACTGTTTTATTGTTATGATACCATTGTGCCAGCAGAAGATTAAAACTTGTTTTGAAGCACTGGGGGCTCTGTTAAGCTGGAGACAATGCCCAGGTAAGTAGATGATGCTTCCCTGATGTATTTCATGTTTACAAGCCTCGCTTGGTTTGTTCCAGGTCAGAATTGAGGATATTTCTCTCCAGACTGTTAATATCTGACTGTCAGTTATCCCTGACTGATGTTCCCTGAGTATTTGATTTCTTCTTTTTGCCTACTGATCTGTATTACTGACATGATAAGCAATTCCTTTGTCTTTTCTTTATGGAGATGCTTATTACATGAGCACAACTTCCACTTATTTTCCACATTTGCAAAATGTATTTAAAAAAAAAATCATTTGCCAGTTACACATAATTTGAATTATTCTCTGATTTTCCTCTGTTTTCTTTGTTTTACTCTGTGCCTAAATGCCTGTGACCTGTGTAGGAGACCTGCTGCTCTTACAGCTTCACTTGCTTCCTCAGGTTTACTAGCTCTACAAAATTACATCTCCTTTACCATTCTCTTCTACATCAGTTGTGTGTACCTGGGTCTTCTGTGGCTTTTCCCTAGACTTGGGTATCCTTGTTGTGGAGGTCCAGTTGATGTGCTCCAAACTAGAACTAGATAATAGGGCAACATTAAAGTAATATTGATGATCAGAGCCTTTGGCTTGAAAGTGAATTCAAACTCAGACCAATGTGGAGGTCTAGATGTGGCTGTGTGACTTCAACTCTCCGAGTAGAACTGAAGACTGGCTCCAGTACCTGCTAATGGCCCCCATGGAAGCTGTACATTGGAGGCCTCTTTCTCCTACTTTTCTGTGTGGCACACTACAGGCTCCTCTCCTTTTTGTATGTAAAAAATAAAGCCTGGGTGAAGCTTTACAGTTTTACAGATGTTGACATTCCTCAAATTAGGAATATTTCTGCACAACCTCTCCATGCAGTGGGAGTTTTGAATGGTGATTCAGTAAAAGACCGTCTTCATAGTTGGTTTATTCAAAGATCCTAGCTCAGATGGCCTTGATTTTATTCTGCCATGCATGAAATCAAGTTATTGAAATTTGGTACATGATCTTAAAATACATTTTAGGACAAGAGGAGTACTATACCTTCTTCCCTGATCCAATTTGTGTTTGTGTAATCATTTTATATTTTCATAATGATTTATTTGCTTCAGTGGAGACACTGATTTTGTTTGGTATACAGTTTTGGTATACTATGTAGGTTAGAGACTGCTGCACTGGTACAGAGTTGGGCTGTTGAGTTCCTGATTAATCTAAAATTGGTGCTTCTTTCTAAGATGGCTTTTTGGTACAGGTAATGAATTGAAAATTGTTTAGGAATTTTACAGGTCCTGCTATGAATCAGAAGTCATGCTTTGAAAAACTAAATGACAAGAAAATCAGTCTGGTGAAGCAGCTCTTGGTACAAAATGTACTTTTGCACATTTGTTTCCTGAAGATACTAGTGATGTTTTCTTCTGGTTTTGTATCTATGCTTTGACAATAACTTTATGAGCAAGACAACAAGTGCTCAGTCAGCCCCAGCTTTAAACTCCAAGGGAGGTGATAGGTGGAAGAAAGCAGAGAAAACAGGACAATATTATTACTTATGCATTCTTGAAACATCATCTGTCAAATAATTTAGAGGAATTAATTCTGTAACTCTGTCCTGCAGAATTCAGTGAGATTGTGGCAGGTATTCTGCAGTTGCACCACAAAGTTCATGGTTCAGCTCTTACTTCCATAGCTAAAAACACTGTCACTGCCAAAAAGAAAATCAAAGGTGGTAACTAATTTCAAGGACTAGAACTGAAAAGAACAGTATGACCCATAAATATTTCTTCCAGTTCTTGATTTCAAATATTCAGTGCTTTATTTTGCTCATGGAGTGCTGTGAATCATACACGTACATCTCTACATTCTGACTGAGATCTTACTGAGAAACACTGTGCATCCGGGGTTGAATGAGAATCCATTTTATATTTTGAGGTTCATGAAACTTTGTGTCCTGCATATAACAAGAAATGTGATCTGTGCTGTCCAAAATGAAACCTAAAGTAATGCCAAAAATGTAAAAGGCAATGCCAAAATATGTTTGTATATCTAAGATGAGGAGTGTCTTATTATGTCTTGTCTTATGTTGAGTTTCTCAGATGAGCTGGGAGAAGGGTCACAGTTTATTAATAGCTTATTGGTGACTGGGTAGGTTTTCTTGGCAGAACATGTCATGGGTGCAAAACAAATTCCTGAGTGACTAATGTCTTCTAGCTCTCAGTTTAAAATTATGAAGTGATTATTACATGATCATCTGTTGGAAGAACATTCTGGGATGAACCTCTGACCCTTTTACTTTCCTGTTCCTACCAAGAGTGTGCGTGCAAGTTACTTACTTTTGTATAAACTAGTGGAGGATGGTTCTTGTTATTTGCACTTTTAAATTTGAAGCAAAGGTGGTGCTTTAGTTGCCATTTAGAAGCTCTCACTTGAGTTTTTTTTGAAGTATATTCCAATATATATACATGCCTGTTTATCTACCTCTCACCATTGCAACAGATACATGGAAACCTTGCTGGGACTTTGCTGTTTAGAATTTAATTTTGATTATATAAGACAAAATGGAAAGCAGAGAGAACTGCAGTTCTGTGGGTTGTTGTACCTAGTGTGATCTGTGTCACTGAGGGAAGGAATCAGCTCTGCCTGTTTGTTCCATATTATCCAGCAGAAGTGTCTGTAGAGCCATACAGTGAACTAATCCAGCACCTGAGCATAACAGCCAACTCACAAAAAAAGAGTTAGTTTTAACCTTGATCAATCCCCCAATCTAGGACCTTGGCTTGGCTGATGAATGCAGCCTGCTACTCAGCAGTAGAGGTCAGCCAAGAAAGAATAGAAAATGTCTCAAAGCTTATTAGTAGAAAATAAATTTCTAAGTAGTGAATGTTTCTTCAGTGCTATTATAGCACTGTTTTCACGGCTGTGAAAAGGAAAGGACACCTTTCCTTTTTTAAAAAATGAAGAACCTAGTTAGATTTGTATAGATTTTTTTTTTTTTTTCCTCTTGGGGTATTTAGAAAAATGAGCAATGAAGTTTCAGTCTACTTAAAGAACTGTAATAGAAACAGGAACAGTAAAACTAGATGTCCTACCTTGTTAGTGCCAGATTAATTTAATCAGATGTAGACATACAGGAAGCTCTGGTGTGGTTTTTCACTGGAGATTGTCATATTGCTGTCACGGTGTGTTTGTCCAATGTAGATGAGGTGTGACACAAAGCATAGCTGCTGACTCACATTGCCCCATAACAGTAAGAATTTGAATCTCAAATTATGTGAAAGGAGAGACATAACCATTAGAATTTAAATTCTTCTGACAATGTTTTAAGTTTACTCCCACTCTATAAGCCAAGCAGCCTGCTGTTTAAAGGAGGTTTGCTAAGGCTCTTAAGCTAAATATGCTATGCAGCTTGGAGAAATGTATTTGAGATATGGTAAGACAGCTAGCCTGGGACCATGAAGCCATGGTCTATGAAGTAAGACCTGATCAAGGGGCTGGATAGAAGCTTTAGTGCTCTGCTGTGCTGAACTCTGCACTGCCAGAACAGTCAATGCTGAATTAGCTACATCAAGGCTAACTGTGACTTGTTTACTTGAACTTCAGGTACTCCAGCAGACATGTCCTTTGTGTACTTCCAGCAAACATGGGAGAAAATAATGCAAAATACTCATTAGAAGATGAACAACAATTCAGTTCTTGGGGATTAGGAAAAGCACTACAATTTGAGATGACAATGTGCTGCCCAAAGTAGAGATTGTGGGTAGGAGGAAAATTGTGCTTGTCTTTTCCCCTTGATTAAGTCTGAAAGGAAAAATAGAAACAAGCATCTAATAAATCCAAAAAGCAAGATAGTCTGGGATTTGATTTTACTTGAGCTATCCTAATACTTGAGAGTGAAATTCAGACACTGTAGATCTCACTGGGGAATGTTCGTTTCTGCCCTTGGTTTGCTGGGAAAAGATCTCTTCCTGTGTGCTTAGGAGAGGAAGACCGACACTTTTGTGAAAAAAGATAAAAAAATCCACTTTTCTCTGCTTTCTCAAAAGGGAGAAACTTCTTGGGCTACATGGAAAATCAATGACCTTTCACTTGACAGTCTTAAGTCGTATCTTGAAGGATCTTTCAGGCTGGTAAAGGGAACAGGTGTATGTTTTAAGATATGTCATTACATATTTATCTGTTCTGTCCCTGTATTTTCTACCTTGCAGCAGAAAAATGTTCTGTACCAACAATATCTGCATCTTGTTTTATACAATCCTTGCAATATTAATGGGATAAGGTTATAGATATCTTTAAAAATAAATAATGTATCAATTTGTGTCAGTATTCATGGCTTTCATGGTCTATATTTAGAAATAAGCTCTGTAGTCTCTTATGCTTCAGGCTGCAGAGAGGAGAATGTAAGAAAATGCTTAATATTGGGTGGCCCAGGTCCTGATTTCCTGCACAAACCCTAAATAATTGAAATTGTAGAACCAGCTTTGGTTCTGAGAGCTGACAAACAGGTAGGGTGTTCTCTTCTGTCTCTGGTGACAGTTCTTTCTCTTCTGTGCTCTTAACCTGTGGGCATAATGAACTTGTTACCTTCAGTACTTTATTTTCTTCCATGGGAATCTAAATATATTTTTTTCATTGAAGAAAAGATCATGAATGACAGTGACTGCTTTATAAAACAAGACATTGTAAAAGGAAAGAAAGCCATGTTTGAATGCCTAAGCTTTCTGCAGTCGAGCCCAATTAGCAATGAAAAAGCTTTGACTTTATGGGAAAACTATGATGGTAAATCCATTAGAATGAAAAAATAGACTATTTTCAGTCTTTATCCCTTTAAAATCTTATGCTCATTTGTGTTTTTTTTTACTATTGAATTTCTAACCTATTCATCGAGAGACAGACATTTTATGCATTAAATTATGCTTTTGTGTGTGTTTATTCAATAGGTCTTTTCACTCCTGTAAACCCACTATTAGTCCCATTACAATGTTTGCTTACATCTTTTCTGTGTTAGGAGGCTTCTTGTTATTCAAGTCTGCATGAAGTAACAACTTTTCCTAATTTCATACAGTCCTGGCATATGAGAGCAACCCACTGAGCAGTTGTTCAACTGGCAAATTAGTTGTATGAATGCATTATTCCTTTGCCCTTTGTACATGTCTGGGCACTGGGTGTGGGAGAAGTCCCAGTGTTCCCATCAGAGCAGCCCTATTAGATGTTCCCCTCCCCCTTCTGCTCAGCACACAGGCACATGGCTGCATCAAGAGAAGTGTGACCAGCAGGTCAAGAGAGGTGATTCTGTCCCTCTGCTCAGCTCTGGTGTGGCCCCACCTGGAGTATTGTGTCCAGTTGTGAAGCCCTCAACACAAGAAGGACATTGAGCTGTTGGAGAGGGTCCAGAGAGAAGGGCCATGAAGATGGTCAAATGGCTGGAGCAACTCCTTTGTGAAGACAGGCTGAAGGAGTTGGGGTTGTTCAGCCTGGAGAAGAGAAGGCTCAGAGGGGACCTCATAGTAGCTTATCAGCACCTGAAGGGGGCTACAGAATGGCAGGAGTAGGACTTTTTAATGGGATATGTGATGTCAGGACTAGGAAGAACAGATGTAAATTGGAAGGGGGTAGATTTAGACTTGACATAAGAAAGAAATTCTTTATGGTGAGGGTGGTGAAACACTGGAACAGGTTGCCCAGAGAGGTTGTGGATGCCCCCTCTCTGGAGGTGTTCCAGGCCCGGCTGGACAAGGCACTGAGCAGCCTGATCTAGTGGGAGGTGTCTCTGCTTATGGCAGGATTGTTGGAACTGGATGATCTTTAAGGTCCCTTCCAACCCAAACTAGTCTATACCTAAAATGTCTTGGATAATGGTGAAAGCTCCTTGTCTTAATTTTCACCTGACATACCCAGTGCCATGGTGTAATTCAGGCTTTGTCTGTTGCACATCCTGTGTCCCGGGATGCAGGATGGCAAAACTTAAAAAGCATCAGTTTCCTCTTCCACTCCTCTCTCCTCCACCATCCCAGCAAGTAAATGCCATGTACTCATGAATAATTTATGATTTTTTTTTCTCAGCTAAACTACAGCCACAAGAGCTAGAAAATACATACATTTAAATACATTTGAAGAATTTTAAAATTAAAATGAAGTATGTGAATTCCCTTGTGAGGGGACTGACTGAGGTTCTTTCTCTCAGGGAGATCTCAGTTTAATAAAAGCACCAGGACTCTGTAATAGATTTTATGTTGGAAATGTAAAGCTTCAAACTTACTGAGAACTGCCAGAATGACCATGTACTGTCATTAAATATACCATATGCCTTCATTAAAACTGGTCAGAGAGTAAGAAATTATTTGTAAACATGACTTGATTGGATGCCTGCTACTGAGTCATTCTTTTCTTATAAGGATTTGGTGAGAAGCAGGCAGGGGAAAAAGAGCTTTGAAGGCTTAATTCTGTCTGCCAGGCTTTTTCAAAAGGAGAAAGAGGAATAAAAAGTCTATGTCTGTGCAAACTCAAAATGTGTTGCTGTAAATTCTCCAATTCATCACTCTGTTATTCACCTTATATATATATAAGCTTTTGACTGAAGTTAGCATCCCTTGTCCCACCATCAGTAGCAGCATTTTGTGTATTATCAGATGAAGTTCTTTGAACATAACTCTTTGCCAACCTTGGAACTCAGGCAGCAGCTGGGTATTTGAAAAGCTATTAGGGGCAGTGTAAAGTTTACAGATTGCTCTAAAAGGACAGCCTTGAGTCCTGGGCAGTTTGAAAGGCTGACATGCAGCATAGTATATGAATCACAAAAACCTCTAAACCTTTTTGCAGCAGAATGAAGCTTTTGAGAAGGGTTTCAGGCAGCAGAGGGGAAGGACTGTCCTGAATGTGAATTGAGTGAAGTCAAAGTAACTTTCAACAGGCCTTAAGGGCAAAATTCTTTAGTAAGATAGTGGAGAACAATGCACTTTTGAGATTACAGAGTAACAGAACCTGTAGGAGATACCCAAAGAATCTGAGATTTGACACAGGAGCTCACTCCAGGGAAACAAAATTTACTTAAATTCTAAGACCTTCAATCTAATGTAGAGAGCAATAAAAACTCCAAACTCCATATTCTGTTGCTGTTTTCTCTATTCTGGTAGACACAATTTATGACTGAAACATTAGTATTCCAGAAAGACAAGAAGGGACCTTTTCTGGACAACTGTAGCTGTCTTTTTGCTTCCTCTTTTAATAGCAAATGGAGATGGCTTGTGAAGGTGTGATACTGGCCACACTACCTTAAGCACAGAAAGATAAGAGTAATTATTTTTCCAGGCAATAGGATAATTTAAGCTGTACTGTATGGTAGTCAGGAAGGTATCAGATTTTATGAAATAAAATTGTGAAATATAAAAGGGCCAACAGCATTGTCATGAAAACAAACTAAATTATGGTATCAGCTCCTGGAATGTAAACTCACATTGAAGATACCACCTCAGTGACATCAGCAACTCTCTGACTGATGTTCTGCTTGATCACTTTGCACTAATAAGCAAAGATCTGTTTTATGCTGTTATGTGGAGCCATTGAGCAGTGGAGAAGCAAAGATTTCTTTTCTAACAGGATGAAAATAGTTTGGAAACAGCTGAGTGGGGTGAAACCAATCTATTTTAAATATTTTCCTTAGGATGAGAAGAAGTCCACCCTGGAGTCTATTGAACATTAACTTGTCCTGTCCATTGACTAAAGCAGGCTGTGAAGGCTTGCTCTGGTGTATTTACACTGGAGAGATGTGTTGTTAATCACATGAATCTCGTGGAGTGTGACTAAGCACAGAGCAGCCTGGAGCAGTTTGGGACAGCTGATCTATCACTTTGTTATTGGTTTCTTGGGACGTTTTGCATTATGTCTGAATTAAACTGCAGAATCCCTTCTTTGCCCAAGCAAGGAGGAGCCTTGCCTGAGGATTGACCAGGTACAGTATATTCAGCAGCTCTGTAGGAAATTTTTTGACCTAGGGAATTTTTAAGCATAGAATTCAGAATCAGGGTAGTTCTGCAATAATGTAGCAAGAAGTAATAGTCAGCTCAGCTGCTGTTTTCAGTCCGAATTTATCCATTTGTAGCACTGATCAATGTGGCTGCTGACTTAAGTGACAGCCCTTGCTGAAGAGATATTGTTACATTAGGAGTGATTAAAGTTATATTCCAAGAAGTAATGATTCTCAGAACCACACTTGTTATTGCAATGTTGACAACATTGATATCAGGATTTTAATATCCTGCTTGATAATTAAACTTCTGCCTGGCAAAGATTTCCTCTGGGCCTGCTGTATGGGAAGCAGATATAACTTCTGATTTACTGAAGAGGATTACATTCACGTCCTGGTTGTTGAAAAATTGCCACTAGTGCTTTTGTCTTGGTGATGTTTCATAAAGATGAGCCTAAAGTTACAAAGAGCAGCTGCAAGCTGAGGAGAAAAAATCAGGTTCTCTGGTCTTTAAATCTTCCTGCTTGCCTTTGGTTTCAGGCTAACACTCTTTAGAGTACTCTGTGGTGCCAGACCTTCATTTCATAGGGGGGAGGGATGGTGATTAGGCTAAGGGCAGCTTTATAAAAGAAAACATCAAAGGATGATGAGCTCCTTGCAGATGTCAGTGTTGTACAGCACATTTTATATGAATTATTGGTGTGGTTGACTCTTCTGCTGGAGTACAGAGAAGAATGGCTCTGCTTCAGTTCACTGCTTAATTTTTGATTTCCCTTAAATGAAACAAAGGGCAGGTTATTAAGAAGGAGGTGTTTGGAAGTTATTGTAGAATGGCAACTTCTATTTTACTGTTTTTCTAATGGATTTCTTACTTTTTCAGAATTTTTAGTTAAAATGTCTTTAGCATGGCTTTCTAGGGGAGGAAGGTGCATTCAATCAGTGCTACAAATGGATAAATTCTGACTGAAAATGGCAACTGAGCTGACAGTTATTTCTTGCCACATTATTGCAGAACTACCTTGATTCTGAATTCTATGCTTAAAAATTCCTCTGGGTCTACAATGGTCAAACAAAGGATCAAAATTTCCTACAGAGCAGTTCAATATATTGTACCTGGGCAATCTTCTGTGTCTTTACATAGATTTCCAGATACTTTTCTGGAGGAAATCTGTTGTGTAAAGTCAATCCAATGTAACAGAAAGGGGAAGTGCTCTGAAAAGCCAGAATTTCCTATATAGTTTAAGAAAGCATAGAGCCAGGCTGGAAAGCCAGGCCATGATGTATCCTTTTGTAAGAAAGACTGCAGAGAGAATTCAGACAGCAGCTAATCTACATGAGGAAAAGAGAAAGGAAGCATCTGTCCTGTTGTTTGAAAACACAACATTTGTTGCTCACAACTTTTTAGATATCAAGGGTGAAATTGATATAAGCTGGCTTTATAGACCTAGATGTGAATAGCTGCACCTGAGATATTCAACCTGGACTTCCTTTACAAGTGGTGGAGAAAAGACATGCAACTTGTGACTTTTTTTGTATGGAATTTTTAGGAGAAGAAGATGTACCAAACAGAAAATGTATTCTAATTGACTAATGTAAATCGTATTGTTTCAGTCACAGATGGGAAAGACAGTATACAAAAAAACTAAGCCTGTCATTTTTAAATATTAATGTCAGGTTTCTAGGGATTTATGAATGGCTTTGTTTAATCTTGAAATGGGAAGTTCTAATGCTCTGTATGCAGACATCATAGGTAATTTATAAAGATATTATATTTTTAATGGATTGCTAGATTGGGGTTTTACATAAGAGTTTTGCCATAATTGTTCAGATGACATTGCATAATTATATAATTTTGAATTTAGAAATTTTTATTTTTCCTTTGATGATAGGACATTTAGCAGGTGTATTTTAGACTATTAAATCTTCCACAAAAAATGCTTTATAGCTTTATCCAGTATCTGAAAATGAATGAGTAAAACTTGAAAGAGGTAAAGGAGAATGATCATAATTATACAAATACAAATTTGCAATGAAAGGAGGAGGTTTTGCTCTCCTCTCTTGTGGGGTCTGGCAAGATTTTATGTAGTAGATATAGAAGATTGTGTAGATAAATGGTAATGATCTCCATGCTTCAGTATTTAAATCTGCAGTTCATCAGTTTTAACAGGATTGTTTGAACAGAGGACTCTTCAAACTTGTGTTTAAGGTTCAGAATGTTGAACACCTTAGAGAGCCAAGGTGTCCCACTGAGCTACAGAAAGGCCAGTTCTCTGTGACTGACAGCACACAGAAACCAGTATGGCTGTCACCACAACCTGCCTTTGATGCCCCAGGCACTATTAACTTAGTGCTATTTATAGCTTTATACAACAAAAGTTTCTTCTTCATAAATCTGAAAGGAGATCTGAACTCTCAATGTGTTATAAATGTGTTGTCACAGTAACTTCTTGCTCTGGGATTAGTGTGGAAGCAGATGTGGTTGTGTGCATGTAAAATTATAAGTGCAGAAATGGATAATTTTATGTATCACAATGTTGCTTGAATAGATGATGTGTCATGATGTTGGCAACCTGGAAAGTTTTGTATTTACTATGTCAGCATCAAATCCAGAATAATTGTTGTAAATGTGGGCACATTTAGATTTTTAAGTGGTTGATGTATATGAGTGTATGTTACTGCAGAAAGTTAAAAGGCCATTCACATCTAATGTTTTGAGGAAGACTGAACAGAAATGATGTATCTAGGGAAGGGCTGTGAACTTGATTTAAAGTGGTGAATGTTTGAGAACTTCCCAATGGACTTTGTTAAATATTTTGACAGGATTTAAAGTCAGAATTAACACTTCCACTTTGTTGCAAAGAGAAAGCAGAGGATCAGATTCCTTGGACGGCTCTGGCAACTTTGCACTGTGTGTCAGCAACACAAAGCAATAATAAAGCTGGTTTAACTGGGCTGTTAAACCTGGTTTACAGCTGCTTCACATCACTGGAGTGGTACAAAGCAGCCGGTATCCACTGGCGAGTCTGGCCCTTCATGCTTAGTTAATCTGCTGCTGGTGCTGGTAGCGGCAGGATGATCATGAATGACCCCTCTGTGAACTGTGTGAATGGTGTTTGGTTGTGTTACAGTTGAACTGCTGGCAAGGAAAGGTTGCTAAATTTTATTCTCCAGTGAGTACTTGGCTAAGAACCCTTTCTGAATGGCTGTTTCTCATTTGTTTCTCTTTGAAGCAAAGAAAGGTATCAAAAGGCAGAGAAAAGCTTTTACGGTGCTGTAGCTGAACTGATTTGCAGTGAACTTAAGGTCGTTTTTTCTCTCAATGTCTCTCCTAATGTTTCTCCCAGTCCAGTGTTTCTCTGCTTCACAGAGCTCTTTGCTGTGAATCTCTTTGGATCAAGTTTCTTCTAAGACAGAGCATTTTTTTATAAAACAGGAAAGCCTCCGATTCTAGTCCTCTGCCTTCTTTTCATGACTGCATCTCTAGTGGGAAGTGGCTGACAGCATCGTCATGCATCAACCCTTAAAGCATTGACTCTCACCAAAGCCATCTTTTGTTCTTTCTTGGCACTTCCGTAGGCTGAAATTGTAAGGACGCTGAAGCTGTGCTTGACTTGGGGACATACCCCTGGGTTCTGATTGTGACAAGGACAGGTCATCTTGTACACCTTCTCTTTTCTAGAAAGATTTGCTTCCTAATACAAAACTATGTGGTCTGTGCATGTGACTTCTTGTGCAGTGAACATGTCCTACTTGCAGACAAAACCTTTAAGTACATGATGCTGAACTTCTCTCATGCAGATAGATTGCTGCTTTGTGAGATGAGGCTTCAGTAGGCTTCTTCTGAGTGAAAGATGCTAATAGTTGTGCTTTAGAAATTCTTTGCAGGAATCTGCTATCCCAGAGTGCACATTGGTTTGTTTAGAGATTGGAGTTAGGGCCAGAGGAGGGCCATAGAGATGATGAGAAGGCTAGAACACCTTTGTGTACAAAGACAGGCTGACAGTGTTTGGTCTTTACAGCCTGGAGAAGAGAAGCCTATAGGCTTATAGCAGCCTTCCAATACCTGAAGGGAGCCTACAAGAAAGATGGGGAGGGTCTGTTTTACAAGACAACGGGGAATGATTTTAAATTAGAGCAGGATAGGTTTAGCTTAGACATTGGGAAGAAGTTCTTCACAATGAGGGTGGTAAGGCACTGGAACAATTTACCCAGAGAGCTGGAGGAAGACATTCAACACCAGGCTTAATGGGGCTCTGAGCAACCTGATCTAGTGGAATATGTTCTTACTCACTGGAGGGGATTGGACTAGATTACCTCTGAAGGTCTCATCCAGCTGAACACATTGTATGATTCTGTGAAATGCTGTTAACCTTCACTGATTTGCTTATATACTATTGGGGCAGCTAAAAAGTCATTTTATGTCTAAGAAATTATCTTTTGGTGGAGCAGCAGCCACTTCAACTAAACTGAACTGTAATGTAGAGCTAAGGCACTGTAGAAGTACCTGGAATCTTATTTCTCTTCCCCTAAAGCTCCCATTCACCAGAGTGCACAGCATCTTGTTGGCCTTCTCATTAAGATGGGGTAATTGTGAAACTTCATTGCTTAAGATTCCCTTTTCTAACCTCCAGCTTCTCAAGAAAAGGCTCTTCCTTTTGAGCAAAAAGCTATCCACAGCAAATACTGAGTGAGCACATTTGTCACAGTGAGCCATTTGTCAGCTCCTGTTGGTATTACTGTATAATGCTCTTCCTGCTGGTACACAATCTGGCTCAGGCCACCACATTCTTCAGTTCCCATAGTGACTGCTGGACTCCTGGTGACTGTTCAGTGTTCACTCTCCAGAACTACTGGTGCAGCACGTCTTCATTATTCTAGAGAATCTTTTCCAGTTTGATTTTTTAAACCATCATTACATGCCAAGATATGAGGATAAGGTTTATAAGTTCCTGGATCAAAGTTTTCTCTGTCGTAAAGGAAACAAAAAAGCAAAAAACCCTATGAGACCAATTTTGACAGCAGATCAAATGAATCAAGTGTCCTGCTGTTCTCTGGAGGTGGTTGAGTAATGTTACTTTCTCTCATGTGGTAAGAATGATGCTCTCAAGCTCTCAGCATTGTCGACCCATCTCAGCCCATTCCAAATATACCCAAATAACTGAGGGAAGAAAATACAGCAAGAAAAAAAAAAGCATAGAAGATTACTCTTAACAACATTTTGACAAATGAAACAGGAGAAGTGTTGAATACTGCACTAAGTTATACCTGGACATAGGTAGAGTCTAAGATAATAAGGAAGACAGGTGATGGGCAGCACTACAACACAACATCAATAATAATTCTGATGTCTTTTATGTAATTGTCTTATAAGGCTCCTGCCTTTCAGGTAGGACGTTTGTATGAGTATATATGTGGGCTAGAAAGAGTTAGGAACAGAGTAAGGTGGGGGACAAAACCATCATGTTAAAACAAGTGTGCTGACATGGCAAAAAATGTATGAAAATCCCTGCAACAAACACTCAATATGCTGCAATTTACAGCAGAAGACAGCTGCTACACAGACAGCCTGGCATCAGAGGGGTACAAAGCTGCTTTAAGCCACACTTGCTTTCCCTTGTGAGTTGACTTGTGTGCATTGATCTGGAAGCAAAGTTTTCTCTTGCTATCCCATCCCAGAGGGGTAGGATCGGGCATATGGAGAAGTGATTGCATTGTTGCCTAATAGTCTTTTTGATCCTTTTGGTTGATTATGTCAGATTTTGAAATACACCATCATCTTGGAAGCTGGCTTGGTCTATCAGCATTTCAGAAGAGCTTTTTCTTTAGCATGCAGTGTTTTTGGCATAGGATGGAATGCAAATATATATAATGCTTATTATATTTTCTTTTCTCAAAATGCAAAATGAATCCTTCAGATGAAGGGTCCAATAACCAAAAGAACATTTTCTTCATGCTGTTGCTTTTATTTTAATTTTTCTTTTTCAACAAAGAGACGTGATTGTGCTTGCAAAGGAAAATAGCCTTTTTCTCTGTGATCTTAGTTCTGTTTGCTTATTGTGAGGGTAACATGGAGGGTAGCAATTATTTTGAAGGAAAATTTACAGAGAATACATGTCAACCTTGCAATTAATTCAGTGCACCCTTTTGTGTAAAACTATGAATAATCTCAATTCGTTAAAATAATAATGAAAAAATAAGTGCCCTCGTCTTTCATTTAAACTATTAAAGAATTTTGTTCATATTATTCCAAGTGCTTTAATTGTATTGGAGTGACAATTCAGTTTATAAGCATCCCATGGTGAGTGTACTGGTGCAGACCTCAGGGTGATTCCTATGAACTGCTATGTGCTTTGGAGGAGCATTTTGTTCTGTTTGTCTCTAAGGTCATAAACCACTTGATATTTAGACAGCTAAGTACATATTTGCATGTACTTTTATGACAACCCTGTGTGAATTATATACATTTGCCAGTGTAGGCAAAAGTAGCACCTCATACAAACTGAGCCCCAGTTGTATCTGAGATGATGTATCTGTGTAATGTGATTTTGAGTAATGCATCTCTAAAACATATCTATTTTTGAGAGTGTTAGTACAACAGGAATCCCTTGGCCGCTTAGTGTAGTTTTGGTGATTGAAACATATAAGAAATGAAAACGCAGCAGCTTTTCTTCTTGCCTTGTAAAAAATTGAACCAAAAAAGCAAATAATCAGTCAGACTGCAGATTGAGAAGATGTGGCTATATATCATCAAGCTTCATTTCCCTGCTGCTGGGAGGAAATTTGTAAGTGGATGTAGTTTGCAGCTTCATTTTGTCCCCAGAATTTTAAAAGAGTTGGCAGTTTTTAATTTATATTTCACCTTCTTTTACTGAGGGCAGAAGCTATTCTTTGTTTTTAACTTCTAAAAGTATAAAATAATTTGTGGATGTGAAGTGTTAGAAATGTTCCTATCGCTGATAATTTTCATAATTTTCTCTTTGCTAGAATTTTGGCAATGAAAGGAGGAGCACTGGGTGCAAGCTACTCTAAAACAACACTGGGGACACCGAAGTTAAATTTGAATTTAAAGTGTTTGAATGTTCAGGGTGACATTGCCTAAATTTAAATGTTTATTTGTAGAGATGTGTATTTGTGCTTGTGGTTAGTGGAGAGTAATGAATATATCTGGGGTGTGATTCAACTGATCTGTTCTACACTTCTTAGTGTGTTAGATCTTTGGGTGCAGTGAATTTCAGGCTAAATGTAGTTCCCCATTGACATGAAGAAGAGTCTGAACTGCTGCTGGTTGAACTGGGTCACAGACATTACCACTGAACACATTTAAGTCTGGGGGTAGGAGTTCTACTCTGTGCCTCACACATTTTCTTTCCATTCTGAAATTCCCATCCTGTTGCACTGCACAAGTGACTGCTTTCATCTTCAATCAAAATAGGCAGTGGGAATACTTGTCAAAGTTTAGGTGAGGCTGAACCTGAAGCTAAAATGCCAGAGTTGATTGTCCAGAGTGGTGTATGACCTTTTTAAAAATCCTGTTATGGACAAATATTTCCTCAAAGGGCTTTCTTCAAAAATATAGCTGTGTGTATAAAATTGGCATTTCAACATTTGGGAAGCAAAACATTTACACCCATAGACTATTAACCTTAGAATCAATAACACTGATTTCTCAAATGGCCTGAGAAACAAACTCATTTTCCAGAGAAGCCTGCATTATGAAAATACCTGAACCAATAGGCTGAAACATAATTGACTTCCCAAGAATGATAATCGGATATGGACATTTTAATGTAGAATATTTCTTTTACTGTGACATCATTCAAGATGAGCAAAACAATTTCATTAACCTGAGCAGACACTATTGGCCACAATGGTTTAATGAGCCAATGAACATTTAATTGTGATCTGTTGCCAAAGTATGTGTGATGAAGTCCACATAAGTTAATGTCAATGTACAATCTCTGAGTCAGTGTATTAGACAATATCTGTGATAAGCAGAATATTAGAGATTAATATCAAAGCATCAGTAAGGGCAAATGCATCAAACTCTCACAACCATTTAAAATGAAGTCAAAGTAAAATTCCTTTTTTGTTCAGTGATCTGTTTTGTGGGGTACCTAAGTGTGAAAACCTGCTGCAAAGAAATTTCTCCTCACCATCCCTTCCTCATTAACAACATTTTTTTCTACCTCCTCTGTGGTATTTAGAAATTAAGTGTTCAGCAAAATGCTACCTGGATGCACCACTAATATCTTCCATTTTTGAAAACACCGTATGCTATGGAATGAATTCTTACATTGCTAAAACAAGTCTATCATGTAAGTGCATTGAGCTGTCTTTTGTTGAGAAGAAACATAAAACTGCAGAAGTAATCCTTCAAGTTTTGCTTTCTCAAAATGACATAAGTTATGTCCAACTTAGAGAAAGATTGTTTACCTTTTTGCACTTTCCTACTTGTGGTAGACAAGTGCTTCCTCAGCAGAAAAAAAGAGGGATGTGCTGGATAAGTAAGAGAAATGAAATGCATATGGAAGGAAAAGCACAAAGGGAGTAAATAACTCAAAATGTTAAAAGAATGTGTCTAGAAAACAAAGGGAAAACATGTTTCAGCAAATGTGAGAAAACTGGAAAAAAATTAAGTGAAAAATTACATGAGAAAAAATTTATTAATTTATTCTCAGCTGGAGAATGCTGAGCTAACATGAGGGACAAGTTCATAAGTGGCTGAGCCACAGGTTAACAAAGTTAAGTAGTTTGTACCAGTCATGTTTAATTCTTTATTTCATTAATTGAACTGTAGCTCTGATAATACATCTTTATAACTCTTAACTGAGTGTGCAGATTTCCCAGGAATGGTAATTTATTAAATTAAATTCAAGATGCTACCTGAAAAAAGAACACCAAGCAACTATTTTGATTTTAGTTCCATGATAGGATTTGATAGAAGAATTTGGGTAAATGTAAAAAAATTAGCTAAAAATTGCAGGATATGGATGATGATGAAGAAGTGAATTTTTTGCAAGACATTTACGTAACCAAGTCCTCACCACTCTTTCTTTACAATGGAAATTTGTATGGAAAATATACACAGAAACCCAGAAAGACTGAAGTTGGAAGAATCGTCTCAAGCACATGAAGTTCAACCATCTCTCAAAACAAAGTTAAATTTAAGTGTAGATAAGGACATTCAGGATGCAGTCCAGTAGAAGTTTGAAAATCTCCATGGACAATGGTTACAAAGTGTCTCTGAGCATCTTGTGCTAGTGGCTTAGCTACCACGTAGTAATTATTTTCATATATATAATGAGAATTTCCCTTGTTGCAGTGTGTAGCTCTTTTTATTCTTTCTGCACCAAAATGGAAGCCTTCTCTATTAACACTCTTTCAGTTCAATTTGTCTTTTAGCCTTTTCTTCACAAGGTTTAACAAAAGCTCATTTTATAGAATTACAGTAATTTCAAGCTAACATTAGATACAAATGCAGGACATTAAATGGAATTCAATTTCATATCAAATACCTGCAGGAAAATCTGAGCAGTGACCATATGACTCCATGGGAGTGTAAACTTGCAGCAGGTGTCCTCATTTGGCCCCAGACTTGTGCATCTGCATTTGCCTCATGGTGCAGGTTGTGTCCAGCTGCTGTGTTCTAGAAATTGGGTCATTCACTTTTTTCTCATGAAGGATTTCTGGGGGTTTATCTTTGATTGGAGAGGCTGACCAAGGCTGACAACATCCACAAGATAATCTCTAAGCACATGTAACACTAATTTGTATGTTAGTAACTCTAAGGAAATGTGGCTGCGTAATAGCATCACAGCGTAACCCATGTTGGAAGGGACCTCTGGGGTCTTCCAGGTCCAATGCCCAGCAAAATGCATGTCATACCATCCTCTTAAAACTCAGCCTCAGAGACTGGAGAGTTCAGGTCAGTCCCCTTCTGCATCCAGGAGGGTTTGGCCCACAAATCTTCTCCCTTTAATGGCCAGGCTATCAGTTAAAGGGGCATGCTCTCATGTGGAAACTATACTGCTGGCAAAAGGGAATTAAACAGAATGTTCTGTATGAGTGGATTAAACTGCTCTGGGAAATGTGGCCAGGTGTTGGGAAATCAGTGTTTATTCTTAAATCCTCTAAAAGGGCAACTATTTTTCAAATAGTTCTACTACCTGGTTTAGGAGCTAGTGCAAGGCAGGGACATTTCCCAGCTGTCAGTTTACATCTTTCCACCTTGTTTTGGAATTTAGGAAAATTTGAAGATATGAATATGGGATTTTCCAAGTCATCTGGCCTCAGGTCTGGGTGATGGTCCTAAACACATCTAGGTTACAGTTAGAGAAAGATGATGTGTGTGAGAAGAAACATGATTCAGTCCAAGGGCTCACTGCCAAGATCATCCTGGAATCTTGTCTCACTCTCCTGAATGGTTTCTACATTTTACAATTATTAGTTGGTTGCTAATATAGCAGTAGAAGTTATGACTATAAGGACAAATATGCCAGTCCTGACTAAATGATGTAAACCCGGGGATACAAAATGAAATCCTACCTTGCCATTTCTTTCTCTAATCCTATAAATTGTCATTTTCAGATCAATGCACATTCCCCATAGGGCCTGCATTCCCATTCATGGTTGTTTAGAATTGTCAGTTTGAGTGCTCTCTTGAGAAGCAGTAATTGCCTGGAAATTGTGAAATGTAGGTTCTTATCTCTTTAGGCAGAGAAGTGTATTGAACCCCATTGCCAAGATGAGCACAGGAGCAAGCATGAACTTGCATGAAAGTTACAAGTTAACATATCCTTCTCTATGTCTTCTAAAGGGGAGTAGAGAACACTGTCATGGTTTTATGATATCGATTTAACTTTGTTTGGAGGAGATGTGCCCTTAAAATATCAGACAGGTTACTTATCAAAAGGACTTCAATGGGAAGATGTCTGTCATCTGACTCAAACCAGGATTAGACAATTAAGTTGGCTGCTGAGTTCTCAGACTTGCTGATCTGCACAAATTACAAGTGCAGGTGGATGGCTGGTGGTCTATTTTGTCAGATGTGTGAGGTTTTTAAGGTGGCAGTTTGGTCACAGATGCTTATACCATCTCTCTGTTCTTACCAATTTCCCCAAACCCCTACTGCCAAAGAAAGAGACCAGAGTGTACCTTCTGCAGCCAGGATGGTGTGGTCTCTGTCTTGCACATGACAAAGCCTGCAGTATCAGATGTTGTGGCTGGAAGACTGCATGCTAATGCTGTAAGCTATGAAGCTAGCCAGGATTTGAAACAATAGGCTGTTAAAAAGTAAGGTGGCTATATCCATGTCTAGGACTCCACACAATCAGCTAGGTTTTAAAGAATTTTTTCAGGCCCTTTTACCTTTCAAAATCTTGGCTGGAGTCCTAAATACATGTGAAAGAACAAACTGAACCTTCTGAATATGGCAATCAGCCATTACCATTTGCTGAAAACCCATGCAGCAAAGGCAGTGCCAAGAGCAGAGCTGTGAAACAATTCAGCTCTGTAGCAGTCATCACCTGCAGCTGCTTGTCAACCTGTTGATGCTAATGTGATAATGAGAAATGCACTGGTCTTAAAATGAAATACTTGTGCAAGCAGCCAGAGACAGTGTATTTAGAATGTTGTAGGATCAGAAAATGGATGAGGGTTGGAAACTTGTGTTCTTTGTGCTCATGGCAAACTTCAGTGAAGTGTAAGGAACTGACAAGGTAACAATTGGGTAACAAATGATAATGAGTCCATTCAGTATTAATGAACTCCACAGGCTAACAAAATTAACATTTTCTTTGAGAAAAGAAAATGGCCTCCAAAGACTGTTAAAAAGTATCACTTCTTGGCATGCAGACCTAGTTGTGTTTTTGAGACAGAAGTTCATACAATCCAGATCTAATATACTGACCCTAGAAAAACATGAAGCCTGAAGAAGTCTTTCTGGTCCTTTTGATTTAAACCACCATCTGATCAACTAAGATGCAATGACAGAACAAAATGGACACAAGATAATGAATTTAATTTTTTCTCCAGCATAAGAGTTTTTTGAATTTTGCAATTTTTTGGCTTTGACTCCATACATGACTATGCAGTTAATTTTTCTTCATGGATAAATTAAAGCACTAAAGTACATTCTGCCAGTGGAAGGCGATGGCAATCACAATAAAAATTACACTTTTGGTCAGAAAGTTCTGGTTTGGTTCAGGACAATTACAGCTCCAGCTATAAACTCACCTAGTAACACTCCTAGTTTAAAAGGATATGGAAAATATGATAATTTTCCAGGTCCCTTTTTTAATGCTATTACAGACAAGCCAAACCAGCTGGTGCTGCACTATTTCTTCACTTCAGGCTGATGAAAAGCTTTGCAAATTTTTGTTGTGAGATTTTCAGAAAGAGCAAAAAATCTTGTGGGAATTACTGAAGAGTTTTCAAATACAGATGTTACAGACTTGATTCACTCTCACACACATAAAAAATTGCACACATGGCTACAATTAATGCACATTTATCCCTAAGCACACACCTCAGTGGCTGACACCTACTTCTGATAAAACTGATAAGAAAGATTTGACATCTACATTCTAAAACTTCTCAAAATACTGTATCTCTAAACACCTCAATGTACATGCTTTTAGACACTTCATTGTGTACAAATAGCTTTCTTTTTCAAATCCTCAGGCCACTTCTCCCCCAAAAGCCACAGCTGTAGCTTGTTAATATCTTTTCAAGATATTGTTACTAAACACTAATGATTTGGTCTGTTTTGTCTGCTGTATTGAATTTAATTTCTATACTAGTAATCTAAGCAAGATTTAAAATTATTTGAAGTGTTGCATGTTTTATGGATGTCCCATGAGTTTGCAAAACTATTAACAGGTACTGTAGAGTAGGTTTTAGATGCTTTGTAGCTGAATTATCAAGACGAATAATATAATTATGTTAATAAAGTAATATAATTGTTTCTCTGTGTGTTCATAATATGCTCTTATTTTGCAAGTGGAGGAAGAAATGCAGCAGTTTCTGCCTCATCCCTTGAAAATCTCTGGGGCTCAGTATGTTGCTAACAAGCTACAATTCTGGTTGGCAGAAGAAAAAAAACATGTTTGATATTTGGTGAGAGAGTGAATCCAAAGCTAACAGGAAATTTATTGGCTTCTGTTCACGTAGGCTCATACTTCAGCATTTCTGAACACACTTGGGATTTAAGCAAATCTCCCCATGCAAACTAAAAATTCCATTGGAATCATGGAGTTGTTTTTTTAAACATGCTTTCAGGCTCCTTGAAGCTTTTGATCTGCATTCATGGGAAATTTGAGCCAGCTTTGACATGTGGCTTGCAAACTCTTGAGTGAACCTGAGCTTACATTCTGGAACCTGCTAGTAGAGCTGCTGCACTGTGAAGATGGGCTTAGCACCATTCACAGCATGTAGAGCTAAGCATGCCTTGGTGCCAAACAAATGGGGTGTTTCAAAATAACTTACCAATTCTCTGAAGCAAGATTCAAATAGTCAATATTTGATCTATGCCAGGCTAGGACTGAATAATACAAGGGACATTAAATGGAGGCTGTGATGGAAAGCAGTTTCTCTACACCATATATATTCAGTCTACCTCCAGTCCCAGTTAATTCACCCTAAATGAAGCACTAAACATATGGTATGTACAGATGGCTCATGCAGCTGCTTATGCCTAGAATCCAGGTGGGTGTTTCTCTGCACTTTAATCATATTTTGTTTCAAAACTTGTTCCAATTTTTAATGAGGAAATTTATAATAATGCAGTAACAAAAAAAATTCAAAGGTTAAGAAAGCTGAGCAATAGGCAGAATCCTCTTTTGGAGTAAACTTCTTTTACTCTTAGGTGTCAGGCTCTTGATCTGAAATCAGGATGCTAAGGGCATTTTTCCTGATGGGTCTCTCAGCGTGTCATTCAGGCACTTACACATGTGCTTACTTACACATCCTGTACACGGATGCTCAGATTCCAGGTTCAAGACCTCACGGTGTATGTAAGGATACATACAGAAGGAGAAATGCTACATTTATTTCCCCAGAAGAGAGGATACCAGTGATGAAATAGTCCCAACAGGGTAGTTCTTTGCATCAGATAAATTTATTTGGAGATGTAAGTGTTCAGTGTTCATTGCACTACTAATAGCAGTGCCTCTGGACAGTGATGTTTTCACTTTGCAGAACAATGGACTGAATCAAATATGCCTTCAGAAACGCATGACCATGTGTTATCTTGTCCTTTAGAACAATATCTCTGTTCTAATCTCAGCCAGTAAATTACTCAATATGAATTGTGGCTGTTAAGAGACTTTAGTATTGATGCTTACTGTATCATCACCCTAACTTGATTCTTTTCTGCAGCTCTCTTTTTTATTTTAAAGTGTATCTGAAGTGGGTCTGTAATTTTTCTCTCTCTAGCAATTTGTAACTTGCTCATTATGTTGGTATTGTCTCTTTTATTACCTTTGTGTGGGTTACATTAAAGAGTTACTAGTGCCATTCTGTCTGAACCAGTGGAGCTTGACATAACTGGGAAAAAGGCTGCTTATGGTAGGCTGCAATGGACTGGCCTGGAGGCTTGCTGTACCTCTGTTTACTGAGGCATTGTGATCTTAGTGGTGGCTGGCTAAAAGCCTCAGAAATGCAATTAATTAAATTCAGTGTCTGATATTACTGTCATTGAAATACACTTGGAGCTTTTACTATGAGACTACACCTTGTTTACATGGTGGTCTTAGGATTTATAAACTGAAGTTCAAAATTGCAGTCCTCATCATACCACTGAGCAGTGATCTGCAGTCTGGGGTCTAAATTAAACATACAGTGGAAGTTGTTTGTCAAAGTGTGTAATGGAACTAGCCAAACATCTATTTTCACCTCACTTACGGATTTGAGTGTTTAGGGTTCTGTATCTTGCATATGTGGTCCAGAGTAGGAATCTGCAGTGTGTAGGAGGCCTTACATGTCCGTGGTGAGATGAAAGGGTACTCAAAGTTATTTAGAATGTAATAGCTCAAGAATTATCTTTTTATTCTTGCTTGGTCAACTTCAAAATCAATTGGGGGTTATTACAGATCACAGAACGACCCGGGTTGGAAGGGACCCCAAGGATCATGTAACTCCAACCCCCCTGTCTAGCAGGGCCACCTAACAAACACATCTACTAGATGAGGTTGCCCAGGGCCTCGTCCAGCCTGGTCTTGAACACCTCCAAGGACGGGGCATCCACAACCTCCCTCGGCAGCCTGTTCCAGGACCTAACCACTCTCCTAGTAAAGAACTTCCCCCTAATATCCAACCTAAATCTTCCCTCCTTCAACTTGTATACATTTGAAGAGGTAACTTCAATATGAGATTCAGATACACTTTAGTGTCTAAAATGGCATCTGAAATATATTCAGATTTGTCATTGACTCTACATAGATTTGAGGAGAAAACCCCACGAGAGTTTAAGTTCAAATGATATATCTATGTAATAGAGACTCAAGTATTTGTTGATGAAGCACCTATACAAAAATATACCAATGTATGAACATGAAAGAAAAGCCTTCATCTAGAAAGTAAGTTCAATTATTTCTGAACATTTGAGAGAGCTTGGCTGACTTTCCTCCCTTTTATTTGCTTTTCTGTACATCTGCTCTTGGTCTATTTCCAAACAACTGGAAGCGTAAAATGCAGGAATACCTTCCCACTTGAGATTTTCAGCCCAAATTTACTCACTTCAGCATACAGCAGGGCTGTGACTTGATTTTTAAGATGAATAATAGGTTAGATGAGCAAACATATTTTTGTGTGCCTATACAAACTGAATTTCAGCTTAGTTTAGGGCTCTAAACACATTTTTTCACACAGGATATGGACAGAATATAAAGTGGTGGTTGTACAAAAGCTTTGGGAATCAGTGATTCTGGGCATACTGGTGGATTTAGACTCGCCTTTTAATCTCTTGTCTTTATTTTAACAATGAAAAACAAACCCCCAATAATATAGCAAATTTTAATTTTCTGTATGCTACCTAGTCATATTCTTTAAGTTAACAGTGATTTAAAAAGCATTGTGCAAAGCTGCAGAGCTCTTGGATTTACTCCCCAGCAATCTTCAGTGATTGAGCCGAGGTGGCAGTGAAAGGTTCAGCATTTTATTTTTTATTATCAGTGAATGAAGGCTGATGAAACTTTGCAAATAGGAGTACATGACAAGAAGGTGCAGAGGGACTATCAGCACTAGTGCCAAGGCTTGAATGCTGTCATATGCTTGCACAAAGGTAATGCTTGCAAGTGCTCCTGTTGGTTATAGAGGAATTTCTAATCCCATCTGAACTTCATTCCAGAACCTTGCAGCAGAATAACAAAATAACCTCCTAGCAATAGAGCTAATCACCTCTGGGACAATGAAATGTAAACAACGGAATGCTCTTAAAAATTATGATTGAAGTCTGTAAGGTTTTAATGACTTGGCAGCTAGCACAGTATTGCTTTGCAAACAAACAAAAACCAATAGCAATGTGTCTCTTGGGCTTGGAAGTAAATGTACAATTGCTCAGATTAAGCCTTTTGCTTTTAATACATATCTCAAAGCTGCATAATAAGGTATACTTAGACTCAAGCTGCATTGGGAACTGGTGAAGCAATTTGTTGGGTCACTTTGCCATAGAGTTAATGACCAGACAAGATGTCCTCCATGCAGAAAAAAACATTATTTTCTCTAACTCACATGCTACTTCAGATATTTTGATGTCTGAAAATGTATTATGAAGTGAGTGTAGGAATATTAAACAGGGGCACACACTGTAGTGAAGAAAGTTATCTCTGAATTCCACAATCCTGCCATGAGAAAGAAATTAATGGAGTGATTCTATAAAATACACATGAGCAAACAAGAATAATGTTTTATTTAATCAAATCTGATTATTTCATGCATGGGTCTGTTGGTTCCTCCAGTGGAGTTAATTTGAGATGCTGTGAGTAGGTGATGGAGGAAGAGAGAAAGGATTCCAGCCAAGAGAGAAGGGAAGGGTTTATACCTGTTATCAAATGTCGCCCTGTGTTTGAATCAGATGTGCCTTGCACCAAGGCAGAAGCTGTAGTGTGGGAGGCTTCAGTGAACAACAGAGCTCAGGAAAGGACGCTATGGTAAGAGGGAAGGGAAAACACAGGAAAACTATGCTAACATTATATTAAAAGAGAAGAAAATAATTCTCTGGAGACACATTCCATGGCAAATTTTTCAAGCACTGAAGATAAAGGAGCCTATGGTATGTTTCAGAATCCTATTAGGGATCTTCAGAAATAAGATAAAAAGCCTTAACTGGATGTGCTTACATGCATATATAATCATACCCAGCAGATAGATAATGCTTAACCCCAGAATTCTAGAGGATGTTTCTGTAACATGATAACTATCTCAAATTTGCTTTCACAGCAGCTTCAGGATGCAGCAAAGCAAATGGAGAATATACAACATGCAGGATAGCCTGGAGCTCTGCTGCATGGAAATGCTAAATGTAACATGAGCAATTAGTTATTATTAAACTCCTGTCCAGTCTAATGATCAGGCTTGAAATAGAAAAATATGTGTCAGGGAACTGCTGCACTTGCGAGAGAAAAAGGCAATAGAGCAGCAGACAGCCTTAATTTTTCAGAATGCTATAGAGAGCAATGCTAAAACAATGTTCTGTTAAGTGAATGAAAAAATGCTTTCAAAGTCAAGTAATAAACATTTTAAATGCATGAAATAAGGTGGCAGTCTGGGACCTGTTTCCAGAAGTGACTTACTTAGATGTAATTCATACTAAGGAATTGCAAGATGCATTCAGAGGTGTAGGATTTTTGATTTGCATCATTAAGTGGGTAAAATATCCTGGGCTGTCATCATTAGAGGAATGTAAGTGTGATCACTTTCATACAAACCTAACTGTGTTTCTGGGTAGGAAAGGATTGTGGTTGGTGATGTCAACTGGGGAGAGATAAAGGATAACAATGTTTTAGTATAGGCATGAGGACCTGCTTTCTTTCACTCGACTCAGAATGTTTAACTGTGGTACCTTATTTTCAAAGGTTAATTTAGATGATGAAATGAATAATCCTGGTAGTTCCCATGATGTCCATACATGCTAGATGTCTAAAAGAGGCACTACATTTAAATACCTAAACTAAGATGGATCCTATCCCAATGAAGTCCAGCCACAGCAGTTCTGCATACGTTTCCTAACTTTTTGGTTACCTTTCCTCCAGAGCCAGCTCCTGCTTACCATGGACCACACCACCAGACGAAAGAAAGTCAGAGATCTCATGTAAATATTTGTCACAGAAGGTAAATGACACAGAATCTCCCTGGAGTATACAAAAATCAACTTCTATTATAATCATCTTGCTACAACTGACACCAGCTACCTGTTCCTTGTATCTTCAGTAACTCTTCTCAGTTGTGTTACATTTTCAAGGACTGCTACAAAAGTTTTTATAAATTGACTTGTTAAAAGGAAATCTAGACACTATATATTTGTCATGTCCTTAGTGGCTATAGGTTGTGGAATTCAAAGCTCAACTCTGCCCACCTGAGCTGCTCATGCACAGCACACTCAGAAATGTGATGTTATGTGAGACAAAACCTCAATGCTTAGAGCTGAGGAAGCCATTTCTTTCTTTTTCTTTAAGCTGATGATCTCATAAAGGCTCTTAAAAGCTTTTCCACTTGAGGAATCTGACTGATAGATTAATAGTATTTTATTTTTAATAAAGCCACTGTTTAATGAAATCAATTTAATGTGGAATCATTTCCACATGGAGTAGGTAAACTGGGATAGTTAGGGGGATGAAGGAGAATAAATTATTCTGTTAAATTATAATGCCATTATGCCAATCAATTTCCCTAAGCAGACATGCTCTAATGGCCTGATTCTACGAGACTAGAAATGTATCCTGCAAATCTTATTTGTAGCACTTCATATGGCTTTTCATTATTTTTTCAATTGCTTTTCTAATGATTTACTTCATTGTGTGACATATGTTAGACATTTCTGGACATAGAAAATTATGTTCTTATACCCACTCCTCTAATTTATGTATTCTGCTCTCAAGCAAATCGTCTAGATAATAAAATATTGTAGAGAAATTATTTTATCTGGGCCTAATTTTGTTAAGCTGAATTCAGTTTAGCTAAGTTCTAGATGTGCCACAGTAATGGAAATGAAAGCATAGTCTGAAACTAGACAGGACTTTGGTGACAGGTGTGATGATAATGAATTACGCATCCCTTTAGAAAGGCATGAAAAATGTTAATTCTCCTGCTATAAATAGCTAAGTGTATGTCCCTTTGTTCTGTTTGTTGCTGGCTTATCTCCTATTGAGAAGAAAAAGAATCATCTGCCTCAGTTTCTTATTGAATACACGTCCAGAGGAAATGTTGATGGGAAGTTAGCCATGGCCTCAGAGTTACTGGACCTAAGAGTTTCCTCTCAGTACCTCCTGAGTCAGCTGGAGAAGACCAGAGGTACTGAGAGATGCTGGTGTTTGAAGCCACCCCTGGTATTGCCTTGGGAAGCTAATGCCAAACTACTTGGGAACTTTAGTTCCCTTGCCCCAAATAGTTGTGGCTTGTAAAATGCAACTGGAATCACCCAACGTTTCAAAAACTGGGACAGAGGTGAGGAAGATGGAGTCTGACAGACAGGCAGAGTAACTGATAAATGCTCACATACAGCCATCATGCCTCTTTTTTTGCCTGAAAAAGGCAATGATTTTTGTCTCCCCACCAACTGGTGTTGGGGAGGAGGCACCTGGTGGTGTTAGTGACTCTATATAATATTTAAAGAAAGTCTTCAAGAGAAATTATTCCATTTTCACTGGGGACTTGCTGTCAGTCACTGAGCTGCAGGGCTGGCTCAGATCCCTCTCACCTCTGGCTTCCAGAAACATCAGCAGAAGATGTTTCAGGGCCCAAGGGAAGGCAGGTATTAAATGCCAAGATTTACAGGGACATCTAACAAGTTCTGGCACAAAAGTTTTTGTTTCCTCTGCAGTTTTCCTTAAAATGAATTACTGGCATGGTGAATATCCCTTTCATTCATGTCCATGTCCTCCCTATTTCTGGATCTTGGCTTTTAAACTGCTGGTTTCTCAGCAGAGATCTTCTCAAACATCTCTCTGAGATGTAATTCTTGTCTCCAGAGTATCTGTTCAGTCTCCATGAAAAAATAATTATAGTAAAGTTAATTGGGTTACTATAAATCTATACACTGGTGTAGAAAATACAGTCACCTTTTGTTTCCCAAGTTTCACTTTTATATATTCTGGTGGAGGATGATTTTGAGTCATAGTCACTGATCCAGAGCACATTCTTTCATTCTGCTTGTGTTAGGTGGTTTACTTTAAAATGAAAATTTATTTTGCTTTCCAAACAGGTAGCAATTCCCTAAATGTGGGAATGAGAAATGAAAAAAAATCACAATAAAAAAAATAAAATATACTGTAAGAGACACTGGAGTCCCTAGCAGAAGCTTTGTTTGTGATTTTATTTGTCAGCGCAGCTCTGCTGTGAATCCTTAGCTCCTGGTGACTTGGTAGCTTGCAGAATAGAGCTGTTTAGTATTATAAAAAGAATATGTTTGTTTAGGGAGTTGTGTTTTATTATTTTTCCCCCCATTTGTGTATCAGCCAGCTTTAATAGGCCCTATGCTAAGCCCAAGATTTTGAGGTTTGTTTTTTTTCCTAGATCACCTGAGTCAGTGAGGTACAGAAGATCACCACTTTCTATGGAATCTGATGGAAACTGGAAGTCTTCTCAGGTGAGTGGCCTGTAACTCTACCATGAGGTTTTTATTCTGTATTTTCATTTTTACATCTCAAAACATCAGTGAAGAAACCATCTGAAGTGGCTGCAGGTTTGTCTCTATAAGATCCTGAAAACACAAGAGTAAACATGATAGCTTCTGGGTGTGCTCTGAGACTGGAAAACAAACACATCTGCATCTCCTCAGTCTCCTTCTGTTTGGAGACATGAATATTGTCAACAGTGCTTGCTTCACTCAGGGGAGCACATGCATTGCAATATGGCCTTTTATTAGCCAGTTGTAAATTATTCCTCAGTTAAGGGAGAGCTGTGTATCCATATTGCTCTGCAACCTCAGATCGCTCTTTGCTGCTCTGCATGTGTCAGGTGAACACCACCCTGGAGACCCTTGAGAAGGAGGTATGTAGAATTACATTAGAAAATCTTTGAACATTTGATTGTCTATATATGACATTAATTTTCATCTAAATAAAAGACTTGCTGTTTTGCATCTTTTGGGATATATTTTTGTACCCAGGAACTTGGTATGGCTTTAGTATGTGTAGTTTGGCTATGGAGGACGGATCCTCATTGAGCTCTGAAGAGCTGCAGCAGGCACTGTGTGACATGAGGAGGGAGGTTCTGGGGAGCAGTGGTGAATATGAATGCCCTGTTCAGTTGTGATGATCCTACAACTCACTGGGGGTTTATGTGGAGCAAATACAAAATGTTAGCTTAAGCCTGTCTCCTTCTGGGGTTCCTAATGATTGAAGTTTCTTTTAACCCAGTGACTTCAGTAATATTATTGGAGACACAAGCCTTAATTCTTCCTTCTAGACATGCTTGCACAGACTGCACACACCTGCTTGTGTAGAATTTTGTAGGGCTCTAAACTGACATTGTAATTCGATAGTGAGATCCATCCATCCATCCATCCATCCATCCATCCATCCATCCATCCATCCATCCATTCCTCCTTCCTTCCCTCCCTTTTCCTTTGCTGCTCTGTAAGTTAAGAATGGGCACATTTAAGATATTTGAGAATCAAACACATGACCTCAAATGTCCTGTGCAGAGTATCAAGCCATTGCAGTGTGTAATTTTAGGGATGAAAATGGGCATTGGTGAAAGGAAATGGTGATGTACCCAAAACTCTGCAGCCCCAAGGGATGCTACTGTTATGTAAAGATTAATTCAAAAGGGGGAGGATCTCTCCTGCCTGTCATACTACACATGCAATAAACTGAATATGGCATATTTAAAAATGATTAATGATGAGAGGATGAAAAAAAATTAATTTCAATGAATGCTAATAAACAATATTTAATAGGAAGATGGCTGTGCAGGATGTCTGATATTTATTTATGTCTACTCAAGGGTACAAAAAGAGAAGAGTATAAATTATTCCTGACATCTCAATTCTCAACAGGATTCTATTGCATGTAGAAAAGCCATGCAATATCTTTAGTTTATTATAAGCTATGTGACCTGTGTGTGTGGTTATGAAATAAAGTTTTGAGAAATGCTTTCCTCTAAGCAGAAAGTAGTACTGTCAGCCTGGAAATGTGGAATTGCTGTGCTTCAGCAGCTCTAAGTTTTAGTCTCTGTTCAGTCATTTTGAGGTGATGTCTGCAAACACAAAAAATGTAGGCTTAAAGAGAAAGGCTTTTATCAAACTTTGAAAATTGTGTGCATAGCTCAGGGTGATAAAGGCAGGGAGGGGGCAGTCATGATTGTGTTTTTCCTTCTTTGAGGTAGTATGGAAAAGGTTTAGAAATGGGACTCCTGGGAGAAAAGGCAGTTCAATATAAAAAATAAAAGCATCAGGAATCTCCTACACAAGTAGGGAAGCTGCAAATGAATTGTGGTTTGAAAGAGTATGAGAAAATAGATTGTTAGTGGTGTAAGTAGTGTACCTTAGATCATCACAGGAAATAATTGTTACCATTCTGTGAATGCATAGTGAGATTGTGGGTTATTTCCTTCATTAACTCTTCACCATGAGGGCAGTGAAGCACTGGAACAAGTTACCCAGAAAAGCAGTGGAGGCTCCATCCCTGGAGACATCCAAGGCCAGGCTTGCTGAGGCTCTGAGCAACCTGATCTAGTGCAGGATGTCCCTGCTCACTGCAGGGGGTTGGACTAGAAGGTCCTTGACTGTCCCTTCCAACTCAACACATTCTAGGATTCCATGATTCTATGTATCTTGGGGAGAGGAGGCATCCCAGCTGTGAAGTGCCCAGACTTGCTAAAACATATTGAAGCCTCTGAGCAAAACTGCTGTTGGAGAGAGAAGGGTGAGAGCAGGAAGGTAACTGATAAGGGGCCACTTTCCCTGCTGTTGGAAGCTAAGCTTGCTAGAGGGAATCACAGTCTTATTATCAAACTGCTTTGAGTCTTATATTTGGTATACCTATTTTGAATTGCATTTGTTAGGAAAGAGAATTTTAGAGGCTTTCTGAAATCCAGCATTCATCCAAAAGAATGACACAGCACTTCTCAATCCTGGGACCAAATAAGATGAAATTTACCTAGTGCATGACACAACCAGTCTAAGTTGTCCCTTGGTTGTTCTTCAGTTGTCCACAGGAAGAATAGTTGTGACTAGACAGCAGGTGGCTAAAGCAGATAGCAGGCCATGTCACCCTGGTAGGCTAAAAGCTAGGGCTAAAAACTGGTCAACATTTATATTCAGGTTTTATTTCCTGTGGTTTAGGTCTTCAGTCCTTGATATTGTCTCAGCCATTTCAGCTTCCAGTCTGTCTGGGTACCATCACTGAGAAGACTTGGAGAGCATGACTCTGTTGATGCTCTGTTATACACACTTCCTAAAGCCTTTTTTTGATGTGAGTTTGGAGACCTCTCTGCCAGTACCTCTGGTACTGACACTGGGGGAATAAAAGAGATGCTCTAAGTTGTGTTCTGGGATAAGGCATACCCCAGTAGTCATAAGCTACATTTGCATAGCAGAGTATTGTAAAATTTTATGAAAATACCAAGAAACTATAGCCTGGGGTCAGAAAAAAGTTTCCTCTCAAGGATATTTCATTATATGATTGTCTTGCATTTTCTTCTAAACCAGGTGGTGCTACTGTTGTTAGCACAGTATATCAAATTCCACAGCCCCAGGGCAATGTGTGTTTCTTTGTTCCCCTTTTTTCTGCCTCTGAGGCAGATAGAGGTAGAGTATGTACGTGTTTTCCATTCTCTCCCAGGGAAGAGCTATGGCAGGTAGACTATTGGAAGGATAGAATAGTGAAAGGATCCTTATTACTGTTCCATACCAGTCTTGAATTCTTTTGTGAAAAGTGTGGTAAAAGTTTGTAGTGCAAGGTGACCTCCTAAATCAGGAGACTTTAAAGCTGTTCTCAACATGTGTGTGTTGCAGCAGGCAGGATAGTGTGGCCATGCATATGAAGCAGTTGAGATACAGAATATTTGGGAAAGGTGGAAACTGTTTAATAGGATGGAGGAAGACACAGTGGTTTCCTAGGTGGGAAGGGCAGGCAGCAGGGGGAGGGGACTGCACTTCTGCCCAAAGTTTGACTTGTATGCATGTTTAAACATGTTGATGGTTACCCAGTGGAATCCATTAACCTCTCCCATCTACCTTTAGCCTGTGTGGCTGTTCTCAGAGGCCATGACAGGGCACCATGTGCCATGTCATCTGCGTCCTGTACAGAACAAACTTATCAGACCTGAGGCCACACACAGGTTTTGCCTGTAATTCTCTCCAGAGTGCAAACCTGCATTACTGATCCTTAATTCGATTTTCAGTTATCATCTCCAGCTGTTTCAGCCTGCAGAACCAGCTCTTTTATTAGTAACAGCTGCAGCAAATTTCAGAGTCAATGCTTTTGTTAATTTTGCCTGAAGCAGATTCTGAATGGCTTGAAATGTCTCTGATGCATTTATGAGAGTTTACTATTTCTGTTACCATTCAACAGAGAAGTGAGGACTAGAATTATATTCAAATGCAGAGAAGAAAGTATTAAGTACGTGGGCTACTTTTAGCTTTTATCTTTCTGCTACTGTATTTGTTTTGGGGTTTACGGACATAATATATTTCAGGGACTAAGTGGAGTCTATTTGGTCTATTAAGGTTCATTTATTTTAATATTCTAATCCCCCCAGGATTCCATTTGCCATAATTGTTTCTTGAATGATCCTCCAGTGTTTAAGCTTCAGCCTCTGACTCATAAGCTGTTCTGCATACACTTGTGGCTCTGTGCAAAATAAAATGGGACATGCAACATCTGTTTCAAATTTGTTTTTCTTTTCTATGCAGTTATACCCCTTGTCCTCTTATCTGTCTCCCAGCAGAAAAAATAGTAAGCACACTTGGCATTAACTATATACTGTTTAAGATTTTATATACCAAAATTGAGTCTCTTCAGACTGTGTTTTTATAGTCTATAAATTCAGATTTTATGGACCTTTCTCATATTTTTTTGTCGTTGGATCAATAGTGTTGCCCTTCTTCTGAACTTTACAAACATTTCAAACATTAAGCAGGCCCCATGAAGTTGTGTTGGCCAGAATGATAGATTGCATTGAAGGAAGACTGCAGCCAGACTTAACTTTTCCCACTCACAACTGGTTTTGGCTTGTGGCTTACATTCTACTTATATTTTCACACTCAGTTGTTTTAAAATCCCTTCATCTTGCTTAGATTAATATAGTTCACAAGTAAGTATTTATTTTCACCTGTTCAGTGTTTTTAAATTCATATCTATTGTTCACAACACTGTGGTTTTATTTCCATTAAAGTCTTACTGAGAAAAGTTCTTTCAAAAAAAGTCCAGTCTGTGTTCCTGGTAAGGCAGCTTCTTTATCTATGTTTTCTAAGTGTTTTGTCTGGCTTGACTTGAAAAGTCCCCAGGTTTCTATGCTTTTCTTTGGAAACCATTTTAATATTATAGAACATAATACCAGGAAGGATGTTTATCTGACATTTGATCAGCATTTACCCTAGTTAAATTGTCACTGCTGATACTACATTTTCATGTCATTCTAAGAGATGCCTCACAATACTTAGCAAGACCCCCTACCCTTGCCCTTTAATAGTACATTTAGCCAAGCTACACAAATTCAGCTCTTTTGATTTCATCATAGTCCAGTCCCACTCTGCCCTAAACATTCCTGTTTCTGCTTTTTGAGCTTCCCCCAGGTTCTCCTGGGAGGTGATGAAACATCCCCAGCTGAGTGGTGGTACCACAATGCAGTAACACCAGAACCCATAGAATCATAGAATAGTCTGGGTTGGAAGGGACCTTAAAGATCATCGAGTTCCAACCCATGGCAGGGGACACCTCCCACTAGATCAGGCTGCTCAGTGCCTTGTCCAGCCTGGTCTTGAACACCTCCAGAGAGGGGGCATCCACAACCTCTCTGGGCAACACGTTCCAGTGCTTCACCACCCTCACTGTAAAGAATTTCTTTCTTATGTCAAGTCTAAATCTACCCACTTCCAATTTACATCCATTGTTTCTAGTCCTCCCATCCGATATCATATTAAAAATTCCTTCCCCTGCCTTTCTGTAGGACCCCCTCAGGTACTGATAAGTATAGAAAATTGATAAAAATAAAACCAGCAATATGTGCAGAATTTTATCAAGAGAGTACTTCACCAGGTTCCTGCTGTTCATATTCAATTAGGAGGATTTTAAAATGGAGTTGCTTTTTACTGATGATATTTTGAGGATAGTATGAAAAATACTTCTGAATTTCAGTAGGCCTGCTGAAGCCTTATGGTGAAATTTATTGCAGATCTGGAAGTTTTTGTTTATCTAAAATGCATCAGTGTGGATGAGGTGTCCCTTCTAACTCCTCACCTTCTTCTTTTCCTAAAACACTGTAAACCTTCATTGACATAGTTACCAATAGATGAAAAGGAGCTGTGTCTCCTTGCACAGCCAGGGCTGTGCTGCTATTTCCATGGAAATCTGGACTAAATGCAGTTTACCACACTGTGAGTAGCCCAATGGTTGTGGATGTATCATCAATTAAATATGCAGCAGAGAGTAAATAGATTGGAAAATACAGCAGTAGATTCTGGGACATCACTTTTGCAGCTGCACATCTTAGTCTTGAATTTTTCAGTTTGCTGAGTCTGTGGGGACACTTCCAGCTTCTGGATGTTTAAATTTCTCCCTGTTGCTTGCAGTTGACAAATATCTCTGGCGAGGGCGTGTGTGTATATATGAAACCCAATAGACTGATTTGCCTGATTTGCTCTGTTCCCTATGGACTGCGCCTGGGCTTTCCAGCAACTGCAAGGGTTTGCTTTAGCTGAGCACCTGGGCACTGGCACTCTGTGCCTTGCTTTGCCAAAGTGCAGGATTCAGTTAAAGTTTCTGTCTCAGCACCCATGAGCGTAGTGCTTTGTTACCCTAGAGAAAACCAATTGTTGTGGCACAAAAGTGTGGGACATGAATGAATGCTTTCTTTCCTTCTCCTAGAAATGAGACATTTAGTCCATTAATTTCCATGCTATCTATTTCCAGCTTTGGCTTCCTAAGAGAGAATGTCAGAGAAAGCCACACATATATTCTTTAAACTTAGTGACGTGAGGCAGCAGTCAGACAAATAAATGTCTTTCACATTTAGAAATCTAAGTAACAATTAGAGTATTGCAATGAGAGGTGTGTGAGCTCACAGGGATTAAACTAGAGTAGGTAAATACAGAACAACTGCTGGCAAAGCTTTATGAATAATGGGAAGAGCTTGCCCAGCTGGCTCTGTAAAGTGAACAGCAGCCCTTTGGAGAGTGTATGATAACTTTGCTGCAGAGGGCAGGTTCTCATGTTCTCTTATATTGCTTTACGCATAAATCAGAGAGCCTGAACCAATTAAATTAATAACTGAAAGGGAAGGTACAGTGCAAAGTATCTCAGTGTCGTGACCCACTGTGGTAGGAGCAAGGAGGTAGTGTGCAATACATGAATAATACAGTCTGATGTCATCTAATGGTATTACCCAGAAAGAAAATCTCCACTAAGTCCCAAAAACTGAACACCTGCTTGTGATTCCTGCTTAAAGAGATGCTAAGCAGAGAGATGCCCATGCCCTTTTTATTAAGAGCCACTTCTATTACCTCTTTAAAAACCCATAAAGCTACAAGTTTGAAATATGCTGCACTCTCAGAGCTAAGCCCTGAGAATCTCATCTAGAAATATCTTTGCTGCCTTAATTCACATTGTTTTATTTTCTCTAAGGTATATCACTCATGACTTGATTAGTGGCCATATCACATCTTGAACTACAGTCATCCTTCACTAAACCATAAGCAGATGTGTGTGCTGCACACCCACATAATAGAGACTTCTCTGTTCACATTACAAATAAGAGCATGAGCAGGTTAGAGTGGCAATGTCTGGAAGCACAATGAAGAACTTTGAAGCACCAAGGAAAAGATTCAGTGAAGCAAATGCATATTCCCCATGTCAATCAAATAGCAGCAGAATCAAAGGTAGCTCAGACCAATAATCTGAATAATCTCTGAAGCCATTGAAGCAAGCTTGTACAGATAGTCTCTATACAATTTGACCAGAGATTAAGTATGCCATTTTACAAAACATAATGAACCAGTAACTGAACAGAAGGAGCAGGCATCTCTTGGATAAAAAGAGTTATGTCTTTTCCCAAGGACATCACACCTTCAATGAGATTCTCAGAGAGAAATACATTCAAATCCTCACATTTTATTTAATAACCCAAACATTTTTTGTTTCTCTTTTTTGGAATTTAGAAGAGAGTGGGATTGAACCAGTCCTTTAGGCTGATGTAGGCTTTGTGTGAAGTGAACTTTAGAGACAGTCTTGTTGGTAAATGAGAACTGTCAGCCTCTCTCAGCCTGGAGTTTTTATTGGCACCTGAGAAGTAAATGATTCAGTTGAAGCCAAATTTAAATTTTTAAATTGCTTTGATTTCCATGGAAATCTGGACTAAATTGATTTTACACAATTTGCATGAAGATTTTGCAAGATTCCTTAACTGTGATTATTATTCTAGATGTCATAGCAAGGAAAATACTGACCAATTTATATTGTTATTTCTGTTTCTGATTAGGTTGTCCAGAACAAAGGCAAGATTCTGTGCATACTTCTGAAGTTAGGAATATGTCTGAGCAGTCAGTGTTGTTTTGTCTTCAAGTGTGTGACAGCCCCTGGGGTGATGGTTTCTGTCTTGAGTGTCTTCCAGCCAACCAGCAGAAGCAGTTGTCCTCAGAAGAAACTGTGCATGTGACATTTAGCTGCATTGAGCACAACTTTAACTTTATTTGGGAAGACTTTATTTTGGATTAGGATCCCATGTGACATGTTTGGGGTTGTTCAGCCTGGAGAAGAGAAGGCTCAGAGGGGACCTCAGAGTAACTTATCAGTACCTGAGGGGGTCCTACAGAAAGGCAGGGGAAGGAATTTTTAACATAATATTGGATGGGAGGACTAGAAACAATGGATGGAAATTGGAGGGGGGTAGGTTTAGACTTGACATAAGAAAGAAATTCTTTACAGTGAGGGTGGTGAAACACTGGAACAGGTTGCCCAGAGAGGTTGTGGATGTCCCCTCCCTAGAGGTGTTCAAGACTAGGCTGGACAGGGCACTGGGCAGCCTGGTCTAGTGGGAGGTGTCCCTGCCTATGGCAGGGGGGTTGGAACTCGATGATCTTTGAGGTCCCTTCCAACCCAAACTATTCTATGATTCTATAACAAAATAGTATAAAGATGATTGATTCTTTGTGTTTATATTCTGCTAGGAAATAAGTTTCAGCATTGAGATGATTTTGTGCCATTCCTGTACCTGCACTGCTGCCTCCACATCTCAAGCCTGGGGTTCTGGTTTACACCAAGAATGTAAAATAATGCTGATGGGGAGTGGGAATCTACTGAAAATGTCAAACATCCATTTCTACACAATTTACATAAAATGGAAATTGCAAAATGAAATGCCTTCCTCATTAAAACTATTCTCCAATAAAGAAGCATATCTTTTATGGCTCCCTTGCAAAAATGCATGAACATCATTGACTTTCTAGGTGCCTTGTTAACATTTATGTTTTTCTGTGTACTAACAGAACTAAAGAGAAACACTGTGGCTGTGCTTAAGGATGATCATAATGAAAGGATGAACTAAGTTTTCTTCAGAGGACATGTTATAATCTATTTTACAATGTACCATACGTAACCAGAAGATACTAGAAAACTGTGTGTGTAGTACCATTTCTGCACTGACTCTAAGAAGTTTCCAGCAATACTTTGTGTTGAAAATCAATCTGATGGCATTTAAAGCTCCAGTATTTTCTCTAAATTGATCATAGCAAGGCTCTTATTTTTATATATATGTTTTATATATAACAGCTTTTCCTTGAGCTACAAGTAACATTTCAGCACTTTCCATTATAATTTCCATTTCAAAACTGGTATTCCAGAGACAGATGTTTTTTTCCAGGTACTAAATACAAGCTGTTTCTGCCACTGTTTGGCATTTATAGAGATCAATTCTTAAATTCTTATCATTCCTTTCACCCAATCTTCACTTTTATCTCATCCTGTCAGATTTTTTCAGGTTTGTCTCAGAAACACTCAACTCAAGCACACTGTCAGAAGAAAAAGTCCAACAGAGTGGGACTCCTTTCACATGCTATGACAGTAATGTATATGACAATGGGGTAATTCAGTAGGAAGTACTATCACAAGCTGATAAGGCACTGGGGCATTTACTGATTTCAGTGAGAATGACTCATAGAAAAATATACAACCCTAAGACACACCTACTGCAAATCTTCAATCAAGATATGATTTCCACTTCAACACAAGGATGTGAAATTTTAAAATAACAAAGGGATCGACACGTCAAAACCTTTTGAAAGTGAAAATCTTGGGGAAAATCTTTGTACTAAATGGAAAGATTCTATAACAAATGCTCAGATTTATTAGAAATTTTAATGATTTTTTAACATTGTCTGGAAAGGAAAATGGGCATATTTAGGACGTGTTAAGGATGAAACCCATGGCAATCAACCATTACGCATCTGGGAGGACCCAATGTGAGGACTCCTATAAAAGTCCTCAGGAAGGAAAAACTTCCAGGAAGGCAAAAGAAGCAGAAGCAGTGATGTAAAGATCTAGATTTGCACACTGTGAAATTTTATGATGGGAAAAGGGTTTGTTTAGGAATCTGATAGAAAGAGGACAGCATATAATTGACTCCAAAGTAGAGCAGAAGTTCCTCAGCTCTGAATTAAAACAGAAGAGGAGGGAAAAATTAATTGTGTTTTTTGTTTATATTTGTATACTGCTCTTCTTTAGAAGTTCCTGAGAAATGTTTGGACTTTTATTTACTCTGGAGAATACAGCAGAATTAGATCTAATGAATTCTTTTTAAACTCTGTACCGGGCATTTGCAATGAGTTTGTATGTTTGTCCTAGTACAGATGGTCTTGTCAAACTATGCCTAGAAAATCATAATCTCCACAAAATATCTGGTTCAGGTTTTTTTCTGATTAATTATATTTCCTATTTTTTTCTAAACTGTAAGACTTAAACTTGATAAGAATGTCTAGATACTAATGTGGCATTCTATTTTTTGATAATGTAAGCATGTAGAGTCATAGAAATTTCTTCTACCTCAGAGATCAGCAGTGTACTCACTTTCTATGAGCTCTTCTTCTAAGGATCCATTCATATCTAATGAAGGGAAAAGGCAATTTTTAGTGAAATTCCTCCTAACTATTCTACCCAGGATAAGATGAATCATGTCTCTGATGCACTGAGTAGACAGATTTCCATTGACAATAGACAAAAACTTTGTGATTATTGCATGTGGATGTCTGCATTAGGCAGATGAATCCACCTCCGAGTGTTCAAAGCTGAACCTGGTAATTTCAAACAAGCTTCCAAGTATAATAGATAATCATTACTGATACAGGATTAAATGCAAATAATTACCTAAAGGCTTGAAGATATTTATCTAATTTTCAGTAACTTGTATCAGTCAATAGTCCTGACTGTTTATTTTGGTGACTACATCAGAATCCTTGATACTAAGCACATTAATCTACTTTAAACATGTTTTGAAATATTCTTAAATCTTTCATGGAGCACTGCAGTGCTGTTTAATGACAAGTGACATTTGTCGTATGCAAAAAATTGCTGACACTTTGTGTTTTATTATCTAATTTCTTTTTCCCTTTCTACATCCTGAGCTGCTGACTGACTTCCTGGCTTCCAGGGACCCACATCAGCACTGGGGACATGTCTGGCGAATGCTGGCTGTTTGACCCTGGTCATAAATGTTGGTCCAGCTCTGCTTGCCCTTCTTGTGCCCACAGGAGCTTGCCAGTGAGAAAATAGAGAAGTCACCTTCTTCACAAGAAGACTTCTTCAGTTGCTTCTCTACCAATGAAGGTAAACTGTCTAAAGGGAAAAACTGCTGTGTCAGAAACACCACACATGTGGTTCTCAATCCTCAACAAGAACAAAGATAATGATTTTTTGTGGGGCTAGAATGACACATGTTTTATTGCATTCTTGCAGTATGAGCACTTTTGTATCTCAGATGACATTGTCCTCAAATTCCATTTCAAAACCTGCCTGCAGTCCCCTCCTCAACAAGGGCAACATGTATTCCTTCTGGTATGAAGTTCTCTCATCTTCTTTTTCATGAGAAACCTTCTATATTCTAACTTCACTTCCATGATGAGTTTCTGATAAGTCACCTATTTTTCACTTTTAGGACACTCCTTCTTCTCTGACTCACTGTTTTTGGGTATTTTAGGGCCTTGTGCTTACTCTGAGGCAGGATTTCTGTGTTCTTCTCTCACCCCAGGGTTCATTTGCAATGTCCATTCCTACCTTACCATTGCTTCTGTCCCCACATTATTGTATTACCACAACAAAATTAGCGTATTCTGAGATCACAAATTGATAGAGGTAATACAAAAAATATGGCAACATGGCAAACAGGTGCACTGAAGTATTAATCATAATCATTTGGAAACAAGCCAATTTTAGAGTTTTCACAATTACTATACTTCCACTGTGCTGGAAGATAGTGTTCAAAGAGTAAGTGTCTGTTTTTAAACCTGTGCACAAACTGGATGTTGAAAACCTGCCGATAATTAATTCACAGGTTCATCTTTCCCCAGGCAGGCTTAATTTGCATGCCAGCATCTTATAAAAATAATTTACTCCCCCTACACACTTATTGTTTTTCATGTTCACTTAGGGAACATCTCTTGTCTCACTGACTCTGCTTTAGCTGTGCTTTGTTCCTTCCTGGGCTTAGTTGTTATGAGTTGCCATGGGTTTGTTCCTGAAGAAAGCTTAAAAAAGTTCCAGCCTTTTTAGTATATTTGTATTATCTTGTTTGTGACAGAAAAGAGGTGAGATGGGAGGACAAACTTCTGCTTTGGCAGACTTTACACTAGCTCTCCAAGGTTTCTAGCAGCCAAATATGCATTGCTTATGCAAGAATCATACAAATGGGTATGTCTATGTTGACCTCTTATGAAGCAGGTACATTTGTATGAATAGGTTGGTAGTGGTTAGGAAATGAATGAAGAAACTACTTGAAGAAAATGGATCTCTTGACTTCTTTGAGCATTTCACATTAACATCCTGTTTAACTTACCATAAAGCTTTGATTCCTGAAATGATAATTGCTAAAGCTAAAGTTTTATACTGATGGTGACTGAATTAGTTGTGTCTGTGTGGGGATTTGAGATGTGTTTGAAGGTAATGGACTGATAGCAATTTTTTGAGGCTGACTCCATAGAAGAAGCAGAAGAGATTTTGGAGGAACATTTTTTACCCCATACTCTGTGTAAAGCCATGACCTTTTTCTGTTTCCTTCACAGGTTCACTCTTTTGCCTTTTCTCTCTCTCAGCAGAAGTTTGATGTCTCTCTGGACTGCGGGAATTGAGTTCCAGACCACATTTTATCTAATGAATTGCTATGCCAAAATGGAGAGATATGAACTACTGTCATATAAGTACTTAATTTTTATAATCTTTTCAATGTTTTACAGATTAATTGAAAATAAGGTATTAAACTTTTTATTGGTGATTACTTCCTCATACAGATCAGTGGGAGATTCTGTTCTTCCTACACAACTGCCTCAGCAAGCCTTAGTTCCTTGGGTGTCTTTTTGTCCCTTGCAGCAGTGGCAGTGATAACCAAAGCCCAGGGAAAAGCATGGAGTAAATCAGAAGATATTCCAGAAAGATACTGCAGCTCAGCAGGGTCTGAGCTCTGAAGCTGTCCTATACCTGAGTTAAGCAGGGTTTGGAGGTCACTGTGGCTTTATGGCAATACCCAAAATAGATTAGTTTGGATAAATACTGAACTTCTGAAATTAGCCCCCTGCTGATCGCTCTAAGGCTGTCACAGAAACAGCTTCCTGTGGGCTATGAGACCAAGCAGCTAGAAGTGCATAACCCAGTCTGCTCTGAGATAATTGAAGGCTGGATGTTTGGACAATGTGTGGAGGCAGGATTTTGTCCCCTTCTGGGTGTAGTGCAATTCTGTAAACTCAGAATTTTCAAAGAAAAACTCACACTAGGTTGCAGCTGAGATTTCTAATGTAGTTTTATCCCTCAAACACTGATATGTGTCTCTCAAAACAAATATGTGAGGAAACCAGCTTAAAAAAAAGAGTAAAAGCTCAATATTTTTCTGTACTGTCCTTGTACATCAAGTCCTGCCAGTAACACAGGCTTTTTGAAGTAATATTTATTTAAAACTGAAGGCTGACTGAGAAATCATATCATAAGCCACTAATCTGTCTATATGATTTCTACTTGTTTCCAAGTCTCAGGTTTTTAGTTCAAAGAAGGACTCTCATTCTCTCTGTTCTTTTAACTCTTGTATGGTTTATTTCACCATTTCTTTTTTTTGAGCACTTTTTGAGGTATTTTTAATGTCTCTCTCTTTGTAGGCTCTTTAGAGATTAGGAATGGATGCTTATATATAGACAAGTGCTTTGGCTATTTCAGGTTTGATCTTGATTATTTTATCTGTAAAAGTATCACATCGCCTTCTTTTTTTCTTCTTTCTGCAGCTGTCATTGGAATAAACAACAGAACAGAATATAAGAAACATTGCGCTATAAATAATATCCAATCAGAATTCTTAATTTATTGATTAGTAAGTATTCTCATCTGCTACAGTATTGTCCTATGAAATATGAATGGAATATTTGAAAAAGGAAATACAACAGATGTATAATGCTAAGCTATGCTATTCCATTTTTAATAAAGATGTTGGATTCTCATTCTACTGAGAATTTGAAATGTGGGTTTAATTAGTTCTTTTATAGTAGTTCTAGATTGATAGTAATAGAATTTTTGTTGAATTTACTACAGCATAAAGCAATGACATCTGGGCACTGCATAGAAAACAGGATGCACAATATTCTGTTATTTGAAGTTGTCATTTGTTATTTCTAACTGTATTCCCTGAGTTAACTGTACAAAGCCTTTGTAGCATTCTTACATTTATTTTCCTTTTTTTTTGTTATTGAGAAGTTTTGTATTTAGATACACTTTGAGGCCAAGGATATTTGGTATGATGCTGGAGGTGAAGCACCTGTTTCCTCACATTACATTCCCAGAAGGGATGAATTTCACACAACAGACTTGAGTCATACCTGGACAATGTATCAGGCACATTCCATGGAGAGACTTTCTTCAGGATTTTTATTAAAAGCACATTTAGGAAAATGCAAATAATACAATAAGGAGGCATCTTTGTGAAAGGACATTCTCTAGGTAAGATAACTCTAGTGTGTTCCTTAAGATGCCGCAGGGATCTAGAATAGGTGTTTGGGTTGAGGAGGTACCATACCTTTGGATGACTTTGGTGCTTGTGTTTGGGCAAAAGGGTGGAGATTAGAGTGTCTCTTGCTAAGTTGCCTGGACTCAAAGCAGAGGCAGCAGAGGAGCAGTGTTGCCTTGACTCAAAGCAGAGGCAGCAGAGAACCAGTGTTCCCAAAACAGCACAAACAAGCCCAAGTGGAACTGCTTAGGAAATCTGTAATCAAGCTAGTCTGTGTCACCAAAGTAATGATAAAGGAATCCCTTTCAAACAACTTTTCTCCTCAAAGTCATAGAACAGAAGGCCAGAAACAGAGTCAATGACATAGGGGTGATGAACTTCTGTTGCCCATTTAAATTCTAGCATCACCATGATGCTTTTTGACATTCTTTCATATGAGGAAGGGTATTTCAGCAACTTGGCTAGAATAGTCTGTCTCCATTCTTATCACAAGGAAAAAGGAATAATTGTCATAAAAAAGCATATGGTAAGGAACTTTACAGATCTGTATATTCCAGGACATAATGTTATATATTGACAAATGAAACAGTAACAGGTAACCTGGGGTACCAGGAATCTGTTGTTTGAACTAGTAAGTAGTTCACATGGTATCAGATATGGTTGTAGTACTTCTTAAAGGTAATTTGGATGAGAACACAATTTTGTAGGATACTTTACCTGCCTCTTCAAAGTCATTCTGCTTTGACTGGCCATGGTGCCAGAGAAAGAATTCTGACTCTGTTTAATTTAATAACACAGACGTAGGCAAAATGCCAAGTACCAGCTAATTTTCTTGACATTGTCTTTATGGCAAAAGAGACAATTCCCTGTTAAGTGGTAAAAATTGTTGATTGAATTCAGTAAAACCTGTTACTTTAAAAGCATCAACAAAAGCTTCTCTTTCTCCAGGAAATAAAAAAGTAATACAGTTTCTCTAGGGAACTTCTTTGTTAAATCCACAGATTTTTGCAGCGCCTGGTTTTGTTAGGTTTTTCCCACAAGAATTTGTTGCATTAAGTTGTATTTTTGACATGGAGAAAAACAGGAATAGTCACCATCTTAATTTTTAATAAAAACTTATTTGAAAAAAATATTTTTCAGCAGTGTTGGAGTCAAGCCCTGAGTTATCATCCTTTAGAAAAGCTCTGAAGGTTGTTTTGAATTTAATTTTCACTTCAAATCAGTTTAATTACAGAGTCATCAATGTGGTTCATTACAGACCTATAATATTCCTGACCCAACAATAAATCTGGCCTGCAATATTTCATTGGCTTACCTCCATTTGTGAAATTGCTTTATACATGAAATTACTGCATCATCTAAACTCAGCCTTGTGCACACACACACTCAATTTTTAAAAAAATATTTTTCTCATGAAATATCATTTATAGCTATCAAAATTATTGTCCTTTCTATCTAGTAAAAATGTACCCTGATTTTACCAAATCAATGCATCACATCAACATGAAAACCTAATTTATTAAAAAAGAGACATAGTTCATGTCAATGCTACATTGTTTCCCACCATTCATTATCAGCTTATGTTTTGTCAGGCCATTATGGTTTAAACCCCAGTCTTTTCCTTACTAGTTTCAACAAAGCCATTAAATTAAATCTTTCTATGAATGCCACAGCTGTCTCCACTGATATCAGTACTGTAATTATGAATAGTCTCTACTTGCTTACTTTCATTACCTAGTAGATTTCAATTACACAAAATCTTTGCATTTCATTAGTGGTCTATGCTACAAATTTAGCAGTAAGTTTGTTTTTAAAATGCAAGTGTAATTGCTTCAAGCAAAACTTAGTAATTAGGATGACATAAAACATTTAATTTTCAAAATGACAAACAGGTAGGATATTTGTGCGACAAGTTATATTTAGTTTAAGGGAAATAAAAAGAAACTAGTCTAATTCCAGGCATTTAAAAATGTTACAACACTAGTATTGGCACTGCACTGAATAGTTTTGCTGGCTATAATTCTGATCTTTGGGTCTATTGCAGTGACCTTCATTGTATGTGTTGCAAGTGTCTCTCCTTGGTGCCTGCAAAATTTATGTAGGTTTTTGCTGAGCTCAGATATATGGATACTCTGTTGAATATCTTTAGCTCAAGCATCTTAGCAGTCTCACAAAAGGTAAGCATTAATGGAAAATCTTCAACATGTATATTCAGAAGGGAAAGCTTAAAAGAGCCAAAGCCAAAATGTAAATGAGCAAAAATGAGCTTTTGCTCCTTTCCTGTTTTCTTGGTTCAATACCATCATAGGTTTTGTCTTCCAAACTCTTAAGTCACTTCCTGCCAGGAAGGAGCCTCTCAGCATGTAGCTGAATTATCATCTCAAGAAAAATAGCCTTTGTAGAAGAAGTGCCGATGGTAGCTTAACCTCATTATTACAAAGCCAAGCATATCTAATAAATAGCACCACCTTTCCTAGCAGCTTTTCTCTTTGCATGTTGTAGGTAATTTTTAAAGCTCTCTGATCTTACTCCAACTAGAAATTCCCAGATGCCCTAGTTCTCATCTCTTGTTGTATCAAAGGAGCACTAGATTATTTCCTAGGGTCTCCAGAGTGATGGAATTCTGTTTGGAGCTTTAGAAGGAGCCAAAATAAATGACAGCTCCCTGCCTTGGCATCAGTAGGCACTAGAGAGTGTCATGGACACCGGGGATTGTCTGCAAGTGTGCTCTGATTAATGAATAGACTTCAGGTACAATTTTGGCATGGGCCCAAATCCAGTTCAGAGAAGTGGCAAAACCAATGTATTGTAAAAAACATCTGAAATATTACTGTGAAGAAACAGGAAAGATTAAGTTTCTGTGAAGTTCCGACTTTAAGAACACATTTGAAAACTGTGTTTTCCTACAATAATCCAGTGTCCTGGCTGCAATTATTGTAACACAGCTACAAGCACATGCAGGAACACGTGTGTGATGCACAGTTAATGAACTCCAGGCAGTATACATGCCTCTCAGCCAGAATCCTGTCACCTCAATTGAGTAATTTCTCCCTGCATGCTGTATCAATTAGAGGTCTCTCAAGAAGACTAACTACTGAGGAATGGAGGTTTTGTCAGTATCCTGAGTTTCTGTAAGTAAAGAGGATGCTTTATTTATATGAAATACAGACAAATAAAGCAGAGTTTTATGTATTAGGCTTGGGACAGACACAACCTGTGCTATGAATTTTAAGAGCTGGTTCAACTGAACTCAAATTCTGATGTTCCAGGTAGAACAGGTCACCAAAAGTATATTGTTCCATGTACGGTCTGGTCTGTTTGTTTATCCAGTTTATGCTTCTACATCTTACGTGGTGTTTCCTGCTTCATTGCTCATTCAGTGTATGATCATGTGTGAGCCTGTTTTTTTGTATTTTAGAGCATTTAGAAAGTTGTTGGCAAGATCATGCACAACCAGAATAGTGAGAAAATGCTCAAAGACTACTTGTTATTAAGAAATAGTAAAAACAGTGGAAAGGACATGTAGAAGCAAGAAAGATTTTCAAGTTAATAAGAATATGAAATACAGCTTTGAGCTGTACAGTACCATTTTTATACATGTGCTTCCAGAGAAGGTAGTAAGGGAAAATCATTGCCTGAATTCTAGTAGAAGAAGTGACATTTACTTTAGAAAGAGATTTACATTTTCTACAGTCACTGGGTGAATTTCACTATTAAGATTTAGCAAAAACCTTGCAGCTGAGAAATTGGCTTAGTTTAAGAAGAAAGCTGAGAGAAAAATGAAAATGAGACTTTCTGGCCATCTTTAACAAATAGCAAGAGCTCCCTTCCCTGATGAATTGATTTCTGTGGAAAAAGTGAGCAAATGTTTTGCTTAATGATAAGAGAGCCTGAGAGGAGAGGGCTGGTCAACAGGGAACAAGCTGTACTATTTGATTTGGAAAAAAAAGAACCACTTCACATTTTAAAAAAGTCTCCTTTAACTTTCAGTATGTGGGAAGAAAGAATCTATCTGTAAGTAAAGAAGAAATAATAATTAATAAATTGTGAAAGATAAAAATTTACATTTTTCAGAGACTTTATATATTCTTTAGTAAGCTTCATTCCAAGAATTATAACAAGTAAGTCTGCTGAATATAGTAATGCTACTTGAAGAAAAAAATCTACTTAATCAAAAGATGGAGATTAGACCACTTATTTCATTTTTACATCAGAGACACACATGACAAGTGAACAGATTGTACCTTATTTTTAAAGACTGTGTCTTAAAATGGTGCATTATATTTCCTTATCATTATGTTAAGTGGCAAAGGAGATTCTTTATTATGGTTACATGAATTTTAATGTAAGAGAGATATATATATTAAGATGCTGGTTGAGTTAGAGGGAGTACTTTGCACTTTGGAAACAAAAATAATCCTATAAATTTTTTTCAGCAGAATACTGTCTATTGCCTGTATTTACAAAGATACCTTAAAATCAAACAGGTTAGAGCCTATTCCTTCTCACCTGCAATTGAATTGTGTCTTGAAAAGTGTAGGCAACTGGTTAATTTGATTTAGGTAGGCCAAACACAGTCTACAAGATTAGTACTTCTGCTGAGGTGAGCTCAGGCATAGTCTTTTGTTGCTCATGGGTTACCTGAAGAGATTATTTCAGACAAAGATCCTCATCTGCTCCTGAAAAGTTTCAAATACTCCTAAGGAAAAATGCAGTAAAGCAAACTCTGTCTATTGCTTATCAACTAACATTATCAGATAAGCTAGCTGAATGCTTTTATAGGCACTTTCAAAGGGCTTAGGGAAAAAATTTAGTCTGCCACACTCAAAATTTCAGCAAAATTATTTCTCAAATGTGAGATCTGAATTAGTTTTGTTTATTGGATTCTGTTATCACAAAACAGTAAAGAAAGCAGTAGAGCAGATGCATTTTTAAAGCCTGAGTAAACATGCCTTATCTAAGGAGTAAGTTCAGGGAAGGATGTTTTGGGGATGTGTTGCAGGCCATGTTTACTACAGTAGGATTAGAATGACAGGTAATGAGGAAATGGGATGTCTGTTTGCTCTACTGTAGAAACTTCCATAATAAGAAAAGATTTGCCAGGATCAAGGATATTCTTAGGATGGGAGAAATGGAATACATTTATTACTACAGAGTTACAAGGGCAGGTATTCACATTTTGATCTGGGTAGAGATACTTCTTGATCAGGCATCTGTGGTCATAATGAAATATAATGCTTTATAAGTCCAGTTATGCAAAAACTTAAAAAATTGACTTGTATATTTCTACTTAAGTATTATTCCAGTGTGATTATATAAAGTATATGTAATTTATGTATAAGTAATGGGTAAATAGAGTAGTTAAATACAGCCACAGTGGTTTTAATTTTCATGCATGTCACCTCTATCTTTATAGAATGCCACCTGTGGCAAATGGACCCCTCCAGTGAGGTGAACCTGCTACAATGAACACCAGAGGAGAAACATCCTGCTGCCTCCAAGGGACTGATTTTTGTTCATTTTTACCTGGCTGCTTCAGTAAATCTAAAGGAAATTTTTTATTATATATGGTGTTCCCTCTGCATGTGAACTGTAGACAGTTCCATTAGAAACTGTGTAAGTTATCTAGCCATTGCTTTACTCCTGGGAACTTTCTGGACCTATAAAACCACTTTCTTTTCTGAAATAGATGAGTTTTCATTTTCCATAAAGAGCCAGTCACAAAGGAAACCAGAGGCATCAGTATGTCATCTCCAATTTCAGAAACTGATGAGCAGACAAGATTTGATATTTATTAACCCTAGATAAAAAAGCAGTATCTTAAACTGAGACCATTAAATGTCATCCTTTTATTTTTCACCTTGAAGTGGTAGGAATTTTATCTTCCAAAAAATAACCAGCATTTTGCAGGAGAAGTGCAAGTACAAGGGAACTTTTGTCATCATTATTAATAGCAACTTACATTTTCTTTAACGTCTTTCATCAGTCTCCAAGAATGATCTGTACTATTGCTGAGTATGATTGATTTTTTAAATTGTTTTTATGAAATGTGTTTGAATATTAAGCCATGACAAACATAAATTACATTTAATAATCTGCTAAATGTGCATTCAGATCTGTCAGACAAAAAGCAGAAATGTCTAAGAAGCATTTTAAAGCACTAATTAATTTATTCTAAGATATAATGGTGTCTTGCATTAGCTTAAAAATGTTATGTTGAAAGGTTTGCTGAACTGAAAGAGAGAGGTTTTTAAAATGATAAATGTTCAAAATAAGGAAATAGCTTTGCACCCCAGATTGTTGTGTATGAGATCCTTTGCAATGCAGAGATATGAACATCAAATCATTTAATGCACCCAGGTTAAGGAAATTAGCAGTGTGATCAACTTGAAGTTGAACATTTGAGATATCCAGAAGTTGGAAATAGCTTTGTGGTGAAAAAAGTCATTGCTTGCTACTTTAGTGGGGTAGGTTTTATAGATTGCTGTCACTTTGGTGGGTATCTACTTGTCTGTTGAGTGCACACTTGTCTGCACAGCACAGATCAATCCCTGGCACAAGAATAGGAAGATCTGATGCCTTTGCAGAGACATTTCTCACAGATGAACTCTGAAAAACCCATATTGACATGCTTTATTCCCACAGCGCTAAGAAATAGAGAAAATTTGTAGACTAACGTAAGAGGAAACTGGAGAATAGAAAGGTTTTTGCTCTCAGATAGCAGCATCAAAATGGTATCAGAAAGTAAGTAAAAATAATTATTCCTATAAATAGTTCACCCTTAACAAAACCATAGCCTGAGAGGAATTTTTTCTTTGTAGCATCACAAAAACTACTGATGTGGAACTGGACTCCTGCCTGCAAATATTCTTCCCTGTGACATATTCCACATTTGTTTTTCTCTGAGGCAGTATTTCTGAGACCATTATGGTCTTGAAAGGCTCTTGGAGAAGGCTATTTTTACTAGGAATTTTCATATATCCATTTGCCTTTTTGGCCTTCTCCCAAGAGGCACAGCCTAGCACAGCAGAGGTCTGACATGGTGGTGATAAGACTGACAATGAGGAGTGAAACAGACTCCACACTATTCAGTATGAATCAGTAGAGCTACTTTATTGAGCTACAGTGTGGTTTTTATAGCAGCAAGCAGTTATTCTCCATCCTAGGACCAACTGACAATACATCACCACTATCTACACAAATACCAGGTGTCCTTCTTGTCTCTGTTAGACCTTGTTCCCAGCAGTTTCCTGCTCCCACAGCTTCATTCCAACAAGTACTATCATATCTTTCTCCCAAAGCCAATCCTCACTTGCAGAGCTCAACAATTCTGCTCTCTGCATCCCTCCATGACAGTAAGCAAGCAGGTTACTTTCTATATTTAGGCATATTATTTTGATACAGACAGACATCACAAGTACTTCCATTGAAATCTATCAGTGTATCTAACCTTAGACAGAGTTGCCAGAAGTGCTGATCACCAGTACTGAAAGTTAAATACTTTAAAATTATCTTGAATTGTGGAAGGAAGTCCTGAGTAGCAAGGACTCCAAAAAGTAATATTTACACTGGAAATCTTGTACCTGAAAATTCCCTGCAAACTTTACAAGTACTTATTAAGCTATATGTAAGGCACTTGCTTTAGAAATTTGCTGTGGGTTACCTGATGCTGGCAGTAGCCTGAAGCTAGTAATGTTAAGTGGGCAAGTGAGAGCTCCAGAATCTTAACTGTGCTTATGATGTACTTATTACCTCATCTCAGGACTTCCTCACCAGCCATTATAGCATTGTCACATGGTAGCAACATACTGCTCACTTGGAGGAGATATTTACTATCAGCACCAAATGTTGCCTCATTTTAAGAAGCCTAAGTAACTTCACAATTTCTGTATGTGCCTGTATTTTACAGCTTTATAAAAGTTGTTCCAATCCCTGCTCTACCAACAATAAGAAAAATTCTTCACAAATAGATTTTGCCTATCCTGTCTTTTATGTTTCATTTTAATAGCTGTGAGTTCAAGCCAAAGCCACAGAGTAAGAAAGAGAAGCAGAAAATTGTTTAAATTTCCTCTGCCTGTTTAGATAGACACGGTAATAACACTTCATTTACAACACTTAAGAGGATAATACAGAGTTTCTCAATTAACAAAATGTGGCAGGAGGTTTAATGCTTCATTGATGAAACAATTCTTCATTTCATAGTTGTAGGAATCCACATGTTTAGTCAGAGGATTGAACCTGGTGTTAAGAAGCTCCACTCCAGACCAGACTTGTTTGTAGTCTACACTGTTGTGTTAGGTCAGAGTTCCACTTGCACTTGCATCCTCATGAGCAGTTGTGTGCACTGCCCGGTTATTGATTTCTATGTCTGGCCAATTTACCAGGTGAAGAGACATAGACACAGGAAATTGAATCTTGCCTTTCTGGGCTGGTGCAACTCTAGTTTCTCAAACCACAAATCACAGACCTGGTCATAATTAGTTCAGTTTAGAACAGCACAGAAATCCCAATCCAAATCATGACCAAGCAGTCTGGTATTGCAGCTTGTCCTGGAGCTGTATCTGAACAACACAGATTTTTCTTTTCAGTCTTTATGCACACCAATGCTTTGGAACAGAAATGACACAAGGCTGACACATTGCCTTCCTTAACTTCCTTGGAGTGCTCAGGATTATTCAGGAAGAGAAAAAAAACAACCCTCAAGAGCACTGAAACTGGTGCTGATTTCTTTCTGGATGTTTCTAAGATCATAACATTTGATTCTGGACAGTGCTTGGGGTCAGCAGTCTATTTTTCATTTCAGCTAATTTCCTGTCTTCCAGTAATTTTGCTTGTTTCCAGTTAATGCTAGAAAATACAGTTGTGCAATTTGCAAACACAGATTTAACTGTACTTTTTCTAACCCCACAATACAGTTTTTCAGTAAAGTACATGAACTTTTCTGTCACAGAAGTCAATGGGCCATTCGGATTGTTTTGTCCAACTCTTACTGAAAACTATTTAAAAAAAAAATTATTTGCTGATTTGCTGACTGCTAGTACTAAAACATTTCTCAAAAAACAGGTAATTTCTATCTGATCAACTGTATATGCATTAGAACTTGCATCTTCAAAGTAATCAATGCCTTTCATTCCTGATTCCTGTATTTTTCTATCTGAAAAATATCCAGAAAGTACAAAAAAACCAGAATTGAATCTGACTTCTTTCTACTGTAAGTCAGAATTTTTTTGAAAAATAATGCATTAAAAATCAGAATGCTTGAATTAAAAATATGGACTAAAATACCTCAGTGAATATTTCTTTATGGGAAAATGTAATTTTCCATTCAACTTTTAAATCTTTTAATTTACTTTATGGCTTTACAGCAAGTTTAGAAGTCACTGTCCAAGTAAATATTTTTTCAAAATGGCCATATTCAGCTGGGTTAAATTCTACTTTAGTTCCCAGGTCAAGTAGCTCTTCTCCTTTGAAAAAGGTTAGTGTTAGTCCATAGCAAGAACCAAAGATGAAACACCTGTGTTGGTAAGCAATTTGCTGACGTAGATTGAAAAGTGGTTTTTGAAGAGGGAGCAGGTGATAGTGATCGGGGCAAACTTTCTCCTGGGTCTGAATGTGAGACTGAAGGTCTCAAGAAACTCAATCCAAAAATGGAGATCATATGAGAAACATTTAAAATTAGTTTTGTAACTTGAAAGTTTTATTTTTCTAGTGTATTTTCCAGTGTATTTTGAAAATTGTGCTGTTGAGACCTTACTGATAATTGAAAGGTTAGGTGTTTAGTAAAAACTATACAAGTTTTTGTTCCAGTCCCTGAAATGGCATTATAATTCAGTCTTTCTTTGGATGGTGTATTCCAATGTTATAGATTTCCTTTAAACAAAAATCTTTAATGCAAATGATCTTCTTTTGTCATTAGCATTAAAAATAAAGTGCAGTAAGTGACTCTTGACTTCTTGCCAGTTGGTCCATTATGACTAATATACTTTACATTCCAGATCCATTGAGCTATGTGTCTATGTGCACTGTAAGTTACCTTAAATTGTGCTTTCTTTGTGGATATTGATTTATTCAAATTTATTTAGCCAGAAGCATACTAAAAATTTAAACCACCTTTGTTATTACATTTAAGACCAGAATTGGAAGTGCATCTAACCCCACTTTAAATTATGTATGGTTGAAAAATGGAGGAATTAAATCTCCATTCATGCTTTGTGTAGTAGGGAAATGTGCAATCTGTGATTTAAACTGGAGTAGTTGAGTTCAAGTAATTGAACTGCAGAAGCACTAGGGATAAGTACAGCTTAAGGCTCAGCATGAAAACAAAAAGCACACCGCATTGAGAGAGATGATATAGAATGATTAAAAAAAATATTCTTCTCTTTCAATTAAAAAGATGTGTATTTTTTTTTTTAGTTTTGCTACTTTGTCTCCAGAAAAGGTCTCTTTTTTCCCCAGGCTCTTACAATCTGGAAAACTAACTTTTTGGTGCTCACAGTTGTCAGTAGGTTTTGAATTTATGCAGCAGAGCTGCTGGAGTGCAGGTTGCAGCACACAGGGCAGATGGCACTAGTGCATGTGAATCCTGGCATGCAGGAAGCACTGAGACTGTCCCAGGGATGTGCCTGGGTTTATTTTGGGTATTATATCCATTTTACTTTGCACAGGCCACAGACAGCCTGGACTTCTCAGGCAAACAAGAAGGTGTTGATAAAGGTTGGGATACTGGTATTTATATAGGGAGCTGGTAATCCTGGATATGTCTTAACACTTAATTTTTTTTTGCCCAAGCCCTGACAGAGAAAAACACATGCTGGGATCAGTGCTTGGCTGAATCAGGTAACGTGATTGAGAAATTTATCTATCCTTTAGGTAATCCTCTGGGCGTATCTACCAGACACTGCAAACTAGAGTAGATCTGATTCCCCAGTTAAGAATTGCGGCTGAGAACATTAGTTCCCTGGGATTTTTTTTTTGTATTTTAGCCTTAAGTAGGCTTACATGGTGACAGCTTAGAGACTGAGGCATGAGCTGGGATGGAGGAGCTGGGTTTCTGAGCTCCGAGGAGAAGTGAAATCTCAGACATGTCCTGATGACTAGTGCACTGGGGTTTGGGCACACCTCATGTGGAACCCACTTTTCTCCAGATATCTATAGAAACCTCAGTTCCCCACTTTGGGGTTTGGCTTCTCATTCCCTAAAGACTAGAGCTCAACAAAATCCTGGTGTTTGCATTCAGGATACCTTGACTCAGTACTCAAACTACCCAGACTGTTGGCATGGTGTAGCTAAGCTCTTAAATGGCTACACAGCAAATATAATTTTACTGTGAGCTACTATGAGTATAAATCACAATGACAGAAACTATTTGATTAAAAGGAGAAACTGATGAAAGGGATAAATAAAACTTTGCAAAGAGTTGCTGATTTGATGAATATCTTGGGGAGGAGGGGAGAGAATTGCCACCATATCAGCACTAAAGTCTTCAGAGACAGCTTGATTAATAGAAAAAATATTACCTGCATGTGTAAGTGCAGAGATAAGAGAATTTTTATAATTCTGAAGTTTTATAAAACACCAGCTAGAAGATTAGAAAGATATAGTGTTAGCTTCTCTAAAAAAATTCTGTCCAGGGAAGATTCATAATAAGTCAATTCTGTTCTGTCCCTTCCAACCCAAACTATTCTATGATTCTATGATTCTGACTAAGAGTGAAAAAGGAGACAGACATATAATGTTGCATTTTGGAAAGATAACATTCCTCCATCTTAAGCATTATGCAAGTCTGCATATAATTCAGGATTTTCTGATGAATTACCTTGTTTAATCAAATATATCTTCTGTGAGCATGATAAATTATTATTTGTTACTCATTACTTTCAGCTTAGAAAGACCATATAAAATGGCAAAATGGCAAAAAATATAGAAAGCATAGTATGTCAGGAGCTTGTACATTTCTAGGACAATTTTTTTCAACTGCATTTCTGACATATCTGGGTTTCTTTATTAAATAATGCAAAAATTTTCCATTAGCTAAATTTATAAGGTTATGGGGCCCTTCTGAATTTATTTCTATGAAAAAAATAAGTTAGAAATTACATAGTTAATGATGGTTTGAAGTGGATAATTTCTGTTCTAGACATAAAAAGTTTTACAATACAACAATTCAGTTTGCTTATAGAAAAAAAGCATATACAGTTACTTACAAGCTAACTAAAAAGCACCATTTCCATAGAGATGTGCAGTATCAGTCTATCTTCAGATAATGTAATGCTTTGGAGAAAAATAACTAAATTTCTTAACTCTTTTGAGAAGCTCATCAATTACCTGGTCAATGTGTCAGGAGGACACTAATTGGCTGGCACGTGTTCCTCCTTCTGGTTATTTGATATTATTCTGTTTATGGGAATCCTAAATTTCACAGAACTTTACCTTTCATGGATCTGGCTTTACAGTCAAATAGTAGGTGTCACCACAGTTACTGCTTTTCTGTCTCACAGCCACTGAGACAATTCCAGGAATGTGCCTGGTGTGGCCACAGATTGCCTTTTCACACTTTTTTCACTTCTCTGTAATCCTGCTGTGCCTTGTCATTGAGTTCTAAAATCTTTTCCATGATCCCCACCAAACACACATGGTCTGTGCTTAAAAGTCTCTGCAGAGATACTGCTATGCAAGTGCAAGCTCTTGAGGTATACAAATAACTATGTAAATTTGGTTTTGTGAATTTAATTTGTATCTTGTACCAGGATGAACTGGAAAGATACTTCATGGTGCATGCTAATTACTCAATAATCTCATTCACTTAGCACTCTGTGTTGTGTTTTGGTTTAGAGGACAGAGTGTTAGATTTAATCATCTTGAAAATTTCAGGTACAACATTCAAGAATTTTAGGGTAATACATATGCAAAATAAGTGTCTTAAGTAGAAAGAATTTTTTTCAGCTTCTATGCAGTGTCCAAGAATGGCTGGGTGAAGTTGAATTTGCAGGATGCACTGTACAAAGGCCCAGATCTCCAGTCTGAGGCAGTCATACTTCATCCCTAGAAGAATATATATTTCAAGAATAAATTATGTATGCTAATCTCACACCCCTCAATCACTTTCATCTTCTGCGTGACATCTGGAATGGGTGTTTTTTTTCCATGGATATGCTTTCCTTTGACATAACTCTGAAAGGCATGACAAGCATTTCAGACATATGTTAGTATTTTCATTATGTAATTAAAGGCATTTTTATGCAGTTCTAATTTTGGAAGGGGGAGCATGTATGTTAGAGGGCTTAGAGGCAAACAGCCTGACAATGCAGTCTTTGAGTGAAGTTCAGATTTGTGCCAATGAAAAGTCCCTGTTGAAGAAAAACAAAGTGTGAGTGCGAGTGATGCACTTGCAACCTCCTGCTTTTCTGGGAACTGTCTGTGTATCTTGAGCCACAGTTTGGTTTGCTGTTTGAAAATGTTGCTTGGGGTTAAATTCTGCCATAAGATTTTGGCATCTGGCTCTGATCAGAGTCAATGGGAGTCCTCTGAGTGCATCTGAGGGCACAGCATGACCCTTACTGCTTCTCTTCCCTCACTATATTTTTATGCTAGGGCACCTCTGAGCAGGGACATTCTCAACTGCTCATTCACTTTAAAGGCCATCTGTAAGGAAAGTTATTGAGTTTCCTTTTATTCTCCAGCAATCCTTAGCCTTTTTTCATTGCCTCCTTTCTTATTGATTTATTAAACTGCTAATGCTCAGATCACAGTCTATAAAAATTAAAAGTTCAGTCTGAGAGAAAAAATAACCAAATAGATAACATAAGTGCAAGATAATAGCACAAACAGCTATTGGTAGACATAGCATAATTTATTTTCAGGCATCTTTTCAAAGATAAAGAACAGTTCAATCAAATTTAAAATGTGGAGAGATTTTTCCTTCAAGCCACATTGAGCAATCAAGTCTGAAAGCCCAGCCATATTGTGCTCCTGAAGCAGATAATAGTATCAGTGATGAGGTATTACTATTAGGAGTAAATGACTCCTGTAAAATAATAAACTGATTTAATGGGCCAAATGATGATAAGATATTTTTCAGAGATATGCCTGAGGCAGAAATTGTTTCATTGGGATTGAAGTCCTAACTTGACTGCAAAGCTCCAGAAGGCTCTTGAAGGTCATAACAGTCTTGGGATTATCGTGACAGAAACTGAAGTGAGACCCTGAATGCTCCACAGCCTGTTTATGTATTCTTTAGGGTGGGCAGTGTTTAAAGTTCTGCCTTTCTTTCCCTGGTGAAGCCTGAGTCACTGCAGGATCCCTGTGCTCACAAAGCAACTACTGAGCAAAGCTGCTTTTTACATAAGTGGTACAGGCTTAGTAGATTTATGAAGATGATTCATGACATATTTTATGTTACATTTAAATACTAAAAATCTTGGTTTTGTTTGGAGTTTTGTTTTGAACTCCTTTCTGGTGTGTAATAATTTATTTTATATACACTCTCAATTCACTAGGAGGTAGGGGGCTTTCTGCTGTCTCTGAAGAATCAAAACCCATGCTGTCTCCAAAATCCCACAATTCCCCCTTGGTCTTGCCATCTGCAAACTGTCCTTCAGCCCTTCGCCCCAAAGGGTGGGTGAAGTGTCAAAATGAGACAGGCAGTGCTCTGTTTTCAGGATGTTACTAGAGGATTTGTGATGTCAATAATTGCTTGCAATGCAGATGTACAGAAGCTGATCACCCTACTCTGCATCACGAGGTGGAAAGGCAGAGCTGCCACAGGTGTTTCTCATCCTTTTGCCCAGATGAAAAATGCTCTACATGATCTTTTCTTTAACACTTTGCTGTAGAGAGATGCAAGAGGAAGGCCTAGTTTGTTGAGGGAAATGTTGAACAACTTGGTCTGATTTTATAGCTGATCCTGTTTTGAACAGGAGATTCAACTAGGGGCTTCCTGAGGTCCCTTCCAGTTGCCACTATTAGACAACCTTAGAGGAACAGGACTCTTCATGTTATGAACTCTTGGGCATTTGCAGGAAAAGTCAGTATGTAGACGTTTTAGCACTCAATCATTCTGAAGAGAGCTCAGATTTATCTACTTATGCAAATAATTTTTGGTAAGAATTTCCGTAAATAAACATGAAGCTGTCATCCTTCATTTAAGCTTCTTACTCTTGCAGGTTCCAATTATTTGTACCATACTGCTACACAGAATTAAGTTTTATTCCCTCTCATGCCACATTTTTGTGCCTTACTTTTTTAGTCAGATCAAAGAAGAAAGTAGTCAGAGTAGAAAACTTTGCTCGTAGTATTAAAGAGGACTCAGCTCTCAGGATATGGCTTTCAGATTCTAGATGATGCTGATGGTACTTCATAATTGTTGGTCCCCCAATGTAAAAGAAGCATAAAATAGATTTTGATTCAAAAATTTTACAGTCATCATAGGTTTTTCCTTAGTTTGGTGGCAGCTGGTGCCTTGAATTTAAGAATAATTTTCAAATAAAATATAATATCAAGACTATTTGACCTAGTCTGGGAAATTACGCAATAAATAGGTGCAGGTATTGATTTTCTTATAGAGTTTATTTTGCAAATTATATTTTTTTTAGTGTTTTTTTTGTTTGTTTTGTTACATTCCAGTTATGGGGATACTATGAAACAGTTGCTAGAGCCTTGATGAATACAGAGAAAGAAAAATGAACATGTTTCTTTAAATGAAATGTTATTGTTTTACTTGCAAATTCCTTTTTTTATGCAGAGGTATTGCCAAGTTCAACCTCAATTCAAATAAAATGTTTTAGTGTTCCACAAAGTTTTACTGTTAGAACCAAAGATTCTTCTGAAACATTTTAATGCCCTCATATATCATTCTTACTATAAAGTCAACGAATTTACAGAAGAAAACAATCTGAACAGATACTGTAGAAGAAATTTGGAGGATGCATAATAGATAGGATGAATAGACTTATGTTGCATATACTGGCAAGACAGGCAGAAGGACAAAGTCATTTACTCCCAGTTTTCAAAGCATGAGACCCAAAATATAAAACCACAAGGAGCTTAAGGAAGTATCACCTTGCTTTATAGTCTTGATCTTTGTTTTCTCAGAATGATATTTTATTACTAAAAATTGCCTGCAGTGTAGATTTAAAAGCAGTTCTTGATATTCTAATGATTTATTATCTCATAAGCGCTGCACTATGCATTTACTATCAAATTATTTTTCTCAATTTCCACCATATATCTTTTGTTTAGTTATATAAATGTGACTGGTTTCCTCAATGCTCTGACATTTTTGGCTTTTATTTGAGAAAATGTATCATATATATAAATACTCCCACAAGAACAGGAAAAAACTTAATTATCAATAACATTCAGAGAGTATTAGGTCATCTGAGAATACATGATGTGTGCCTCCTCAGATTTGCATTTCTGCATAGTTTATGGATTTCCATACATCTAAATAATATTCATACAAATATTCTAGTTTTTAAAACTGTTGAATTATGAAATTGTAATTTTTAATTAAGAAAATAAATTTACTGTTCAAAGGTCTAGTAAGACTTCTTTTGTGTTTTTTTTTTCTGCTATATGTTTTGAATGATACAACTTGAAAGGTTGAGTGTGAGAGATGCAAGTGCATTGTGATTTTATATTGGTTATAGATGCCAGTGAAATGCATTCATTTCCCAATACTGTAACCTCCTCCACCAGTGATTCTCCAGTTAGCAACAGTGCAATTATTTAATTGATTAAGGATTTAGAAAAGGATCCATCTGACTTCTATGAACACGAGCTCTTCAGTCTTAGCAGTGGCACCTCATATTTGTTGATCTGAATAAGAAAGGATGCAGTATTATAAGCCCATTTAAACCCAGCACACTGAAGTTAATGGGAACTCCCTCATGAATGAAAATGGGAGCAGCAGCAAGGCTGTACGACAGCCACTGCACACAAAGTACTTGGGTTTTATCTGAAAAAAGTGACAGAAAATCATCATCAGCAAAAATAGGCAGTGCTATAGACAAAAGTTCCTTCCAGTCCCTTTCTTGGATATGGAAATTGAGAAAAGTTTTCTTGCACTTTGCTGTATTTATGGCAGAGATGGAAGTATTTCTTTAACTGACATTATTCAATTGCCTTTTATGAGACATTTTACAAATACTTATAAACTTTGCCAAAATATTACTCAGGCTGATATATTCTGTGTTGGGTATAAGCCAAAAAATCTCTGTGTTGAGCAGCAGGTGCTGCTGAGGAAGGGCTGAGAAAGTACATTGTTTTGTGATGTCTTTGAAGTGCTCCAGCTCCATGTGCAAAACTGAAATCTAAATGATTTCCAGTTTATGTCTTTGACATTACCTCCATACATTTACATGGTAATTAAGATGAGGAATTTATTTTTGCTATAGCTCATCCAAAGGAAATTGGTGCTTTTTAAAAAGTCTGACCTAATGCAGTGCAGGATGACTATGATTTTGCTTTTATTGATATAAATAATGGATTTCTGTGCTTCAGCAAATAACCTAGTAATATAGTTATGTACTTTGCAGAAATATAAACTCCTTTAGGAGAGAGAAAAGATTTTACTTTCCTAAAGCTGTTTTTTTTCTGATGATTGGTCAGTCACTTCTAAGAAGCAAAAAAATGAAAACAAACCTCAAGAGTGAAAAGCTATCCTGAGCCCTTAGAAATTATTGAAAGAACCTAGAAATCATACTCATGAACCACCCATTCAAGTTATCCTGCAATTAAAATTTAGATACTTTTTCCTTCCCTGAAATCATTAAAATCTTTTCACCACTTTAACTGGGTAAGCGTGTCTGTGTAGGGAGGTTTCATCTCTGGAGGTGAGTAGGATATTAGGACTACCATTTCTACAGCTTTGGCTCAGTATATTTTCAGAGACCAATGTTGCTATGCTAGTAGGAAAATATACAAATTTCAAACTACCTCATCAAAAATCCATCCAAAAGGATTTATTTTACAAGAAGGGTTCTGTTTTCAGCAAAAGAGCAAAGTCTAAAGGAAAATATTGGGGTTTTTTTTCTCCCAACCAGCTCTAAAATGTGAAATTACATTACCAAGGTCAGATAATTAAATTCAATAATACAAGATGAATAATTCAATAATGAAATTATTATTTATGTTTTAGGGGAAAGAATTAAGCCTGAAGCATTCAAGTTTTTAAAGACATTGTATGCACTCTTTCAGTATGCAGAACTTAGCACTGCCCAGAAAGTTAACTATTTGTTTATCCTTTTTCGATCCACAAATGGGAATGAATTTGCATTGTTGTTGCTCAGTGGGTTTTACAAAGTTAATATTAAGGAAGTGTGTTATGTTCTGTATGATTGATGCTGTGGCACAAAGAATGGATGAAGAATGTATGGAGTATTTTGCTTTCACTTGCAGAAAAATACAGCTGTGCTGAAAATCTATTAGGAGAAAATTAAAGAAAGGCTGAAATAAGCAGTCATGTTAGTAGCAATGCTGAAACTGAAAAAAGTGAAGGCTCTGAAAATTTCAAATGCCTATGAAGAATAAGAAGGAATAGCCACTTCAATTTAATTTAGTTTTGATACCATATAGGAAGTGTTGTTGTATCTTAATAGCAAAAGAAGGGAGTAATATGAATTGGTTCTTCAGTGATCCTACTGCACAAATTTACTACTATGGAAGATCTAAATAGATGGCATTTTTAATTTACCATGAAGCAAAGATGAAAACTAAGTTTGAAGATGATTTTTATATATCTGGAGAATGATATTTAAAAATAGAGGCTTTAATTTCTCAGGAAAAGGCACTGACAGCTGTTTTCAGTATGAAAATGAATAGCAAATTGTTCTTCCATCACTTTATTATATGAATTAACAGGCTTTATAATTAAAGCACATGGCAAGTCTGCCTTTCTGTGTGCTAAACAAAATGGATATTTTAAAAAGCACAATGCTGAATTTCTGAAAGAAGAAGAGATCAGATCCATTAAACCACTTGTGCTGGATCTACAGATACTGGGGTCTGACAAGGCTTGAGGATTGTGTCCTAAATGCTGAAACCCTGAAATAACTGCTCATTAATGTCTGGAGCTCTAATTTTTCATCCTCACTCAAGCTCAAACCCCAAAGCTGCCACTGACCATTTCCAGTCTTGCCCTCTAAGGAACATGCAGACAATGTCAGTCCTATTATTAACTCTCTTCTAGAATTTGTCAATAAACTGAATACCACAGCCTCTTCTGTCCACAGTACTGACCTAATCCTAGCCAGATATCTTTTCCCTAATTAGTGGTAGTACCACTTCTTTAAATTTCCAAATCAATTAATCAAACTGCCTGGTAGTGCACTGTGAAGCTATGGAGACCCTACTATCTGAAGTAGTATGAAGAGATTTCTATCCTGATTCAGGATCATGTTCTACCAGAGGTGAAAGTCGTATATTAGCTAGGCATGGGTCATACTGATGATGTAATGCTTAGACTTAGAGTTAGCTTACTTGATCTTAGGGTGTGGGGAAGAGTAATTACAACTTGGCTTACTGACATCTTCTTTAATGTTTATTTAATCTGAGAAGACTGGTCATCAGTCAGGATAACAGGATATAAGATGAGAGGCAGAGAAGGTTTTTGGAAGAGAAAGACTATAGAGCTTTACTAGTCCCTGAGGTTTTCAGATCTGATGTCATGAGGATTGGAAAGTTCCATGTAACTAAAATGTGATGCTTAAAGAAATCCATGAACAGAAATCTTCTGTTTAATTTCAGATATTTGTGATTTTGTAGTGACTAAGACCAGCTTTAGGGCTGGCAAGAGAGTTAAGATTCAGAAAAACAGCATCTGAGGAACTGGCCTGTTGCTGTTTCCTGCTGAGGTCACCCAGCTGAGGTAAGTGTGGTAGAAACAGAGGACAAAATTGTATGTTGAACAACGTGCAGTATTGAGATCACTGGGTTATACTCAAACTGCAGGTTGATTAAGAAGATGTGAGCATGGGGAATTTTTTTTTTTTCATACTCCACCCCTTGTGAACATATTCAGCTTTGTCCCAGATGCATTTTAGGACATCTGTCATAAGTACTAAGTCACAAGTCCTCTTTAGGCTGCTGCTTTTTGTAAATGCTCCCAAGAGGGAATGCAACCATTGACAGGCCTGTGATCCAGAATTTAACTGTGGCTTAACATACATTGATTTATCAGGAAATTTACTCCTAAGGAGAAAAGATGCAAATAACTGGGATTTGATTTGTCCCATTGCAAGGTTATTTTCCATTCAGTGGGAGCTGGAGACATTTCGTGTTTTGCAGGATCAGTAGTTAAATATCTCTAAATGGGATAGACAGTGAGCCAAGTAAAGTGTATGCAGTTCGACAAGGGATTTCAACAACATTAAGCATGCCTGGGCTGAGACCTGTGTTTTTCCAGGGGAATGAAGTCAGTCCCATTGCTGAGCCATTTTACATAAGTCTAGGCTGGATACTCCTGAGAGCAAGAATCTTGAAGGAAATGGGAAAAAAAATTCTTTTTCCTGCTTCCTGTGGAATGAAATACTGTCTGCTGGGTAAATGACATGTCTGTGATATTAGCATATGAGATCTATCTAAGAATGCAAGTACAGAAACAAAACCTAAAGTTCTTTGGCATGATCTTGCTATTTGTGTGCAAGATTCCCAGCATGGAATCAGCTCATGTCTTTTGACTACAAACTTCACAGATCCATAAACTGCTTACACAGACTTACAGTTAGATGGCTTTTAAAAATAGTTTTATTTAGAAGCTAGAAGCTCCTAAATAAACAGATTCATATTTTCTCCTTTAAATAAATGATTTTGGATATTCTATTTGGAAAAATAATTTTTCACATGAGGTCCAGAAAGCCTCTAATGGGGGTTACACAATCCTAGGTTTGGTCTTCCAAGCTGTGTGATTCTGAAGTGTGAAAAGGCTAATCTGATATTCGTTCTAGTTATTTTTAATGTGTAAGTCTTTTGATATAAGAGCTTTACAAATCTCTGGGAGGGAAGCCATCATCCAATATTTATGCAAATCTGTGTGAATACTCTGTTATCCCTCTGCATGCTTTGCTTCCTCTTGCTGGACATTGTGCCATGACAATAACCAGGCAGCACACACTTGTGGAATTTACAGAGAGATTATATATTCCCTAAATTGAGCAGAGCATAGGCTGGGCTAGGATGCTGCTAGGGAAATAAAGAATGCTTCCTCTTTTGTTCCCTAACTAGTTATTTAATATAAAATGCATTACTTTTGGTATTTAAACAAATTAACTGGCAGCTGCAAGAGATCAGTTTTGAAACATTCAGCAAGGTGTTTGGTATTTGCAAACAAAAAGGTCTTAGAATATCCATCAAAAATCTGAAGAAATGAATATGGTACTTTGCAGTACAGGTTAAGCAAGGTTTGTGGGGAGATGTAAAACCTTTTACTAGACCAGCTGAGATAATTAGAAAAAGCTTGCAAGTTTAAAGTCATGAAAGCCTTTCTTCACTGCTGAAATATAAGACATCAACCTTCAAAGGTAAGTCATAGTGGATAACAATTGCTCAGAATTGTTCAAGACTTGGAGAAAAAAGCTGGTTACCATTAGTTGAGCAAGGTGGTTCAAGGGAATACCACAACAAAAGAAACACCCAGGTGGTGCTGGGAGAGGGAGAAAAGAAAATAAATTTCTGATTGGTTTGAAGTTGTAAGGGGAAAAAAAGGTCAGTTTGACATAAAAGCAGAATACTTTTTGTGTCTTTGATATTTAACATTTGGGGAGGTTACAAATTTGAGTTTCTTCACAGCAGAACTACACTATGATACAGGTTATTCTTCATGTATTTTCCTGGGTAGCAACAAAAACAACACTTCAGTGTTTGTATACAGCTGAAGTGGTGTTTTTGTAATTAAATTTACTGTCATCTTTGATACAGCTAAGAAAAATATCTAAGTACATGCCACATTATGTACTTCCTTTGCTCACAGGCATTTCTACAGGCTAGAAGGATCAATGATAGAGAGGATCACAGGGTTAAGAAAATAGATTTGGAACAGTTTTATTAAGTAGCTGTGAACTGAACGCATGCCAGGTAATAGGTAGCTTCCCATGGGGTTACTGAAAAAGAATTTTCACAAACTATGAGTACTATCTAAAAAAATAATTAGAGAATCTTGTTTGGGTTTTTTATTTTTGATTTTTTGGTTAATCCTTCAATGATTTGTTCCACCAAGTTTTTTATGTGAGGAATGTCATAACCCTGTAACTGGTAAATCTGAAAGTCGTCTCTGTTACTACCCGGAAGAATTTTTACCTGAACTGAATTTTTGAACTCTTCTGTGTGATGCTGGGTAAAGAAACTAATGGCTCAGATGGAACATTAGGATGGAACAAAGGATACAGTGACCAGATGTGGTTTATTATTTAATCTGTGTACTTACAATTGTGTAGAGCCATAAAAGAGTTTTACTGCTCATCCCCTCCCAGTCTTATTTTTCTCAAGTGTACAAATTATAGATGTTATCTTATGGGTGTACACTGTCCACTGTAGTGTCACAAAGCTGTTTGCTCAGTGTCTGTGTGGACATGCAAGAAAAGGGAGATGTTAATTCATGTGGAGGTGTAAGAGGGTTCAGCAGAAAGCTGTGTGTTTAAGAGATGAAAGGGTCAGTCCCAAGGGACTGGTGCAGGAGGGAGGATTTAAGCCTTAATTGTGTCCACACTTTCCTCCTACAGAACTAGTATTTTGTTTGATGTATTGCAGTTAGAGTTTTCATGAAAAAGGACCAATCTCTGAGAACTGTCTGTATTTTTAACTTGGTGTGGAAAATTGCCTCCCAATGTCTAGAGAAGGAATGGAGTGGTGATATATTGGGCTGGGGCTGCTACCCAGACTGTTTGTTGTTCTGGATACTTGATTTTGTGAATAGCAATAAAGCCTTTTTCATTGACCTCTCAAAGATTAATTTCTTGATCTAGCACTGACTACCAAAGAAGCCAGCAAAAGAAAAAAAGATCAGGTGTGCTTATAATGAATTTCAGTGTTTATGGTTTGTATAAGGCACAAACTCCATAGTTTCCTGATTGGAGTGGAATTTGAAAAGTGCTAATTCATGAGCTTTGACATTCCAATTACTTTGTTATTAATATGTCCTGCATTCATCTATACTGCTGTCTTAGCATCATTTCAATAGCCCTGCTAAACAACACTAAAGACAGATAATAGGAAATGCTGTATTGCTGTGCATTTTTATAAAGGAGCCTGTAGGAAATTTAATGAGTCTTTTATTTGATTAAAGGTGGCTGCTTTTCAAAGCAGAAGTACAAAGTGTTGTTAAATTGTGCAGAGAAAGGAAGGCACTAAGTGAACAAAAATTCAATTCCATTGAAGCTTTAGACTGCATCTACCAGTGATTCTTGTGCTTGGTGTATTTGCTGGTGGGCTCCTGCAAATGGCTTAATTATTCTTAAATACTGCATTTATTTTTGTTATAAATGATCCTTCTTCTCTCTGATGGATGGATTTAACCACAAAGATAATTATCCAAGTCGTATTTCCCTATAATTAAAACTTGTAAGAAGGGAAACTAATAGAAAGGAATACAGATGACTAACTGAAAATGCTTTTCACAGAGTAAGTTTTTCCTGGTTTCAGTAAAATTATCACAGAAATAAAGCAGTGATGTCACTTAAATGTTGTCTTTTGTTGTGACTGTAATTATACCACACAGTCTGTGACTTTAATCATACCATATCATACACAGTCATAATGATATCATCATAATGATATCATAATACCAGACCACCTTTCTTGGAGTGAACAGAAAAACCAATGTTTTAAAAACCAGACTTTTAGGGTGCAATTCAACTGATCTGCATGTGTCATGATGGACACCTGATGCTTTGAGGCCCTGAGATGCCACCATGCTGTGATATACCAGCTGTAGGACTTGAACATATAACCCTTTTCTAGCAGGCCTACAGCCTCCTTGGGCAGAACTTGTTTCAATCCTGAACACACCCTTGTTAAATCTAGTTTCTGTTTTCTCTGCTAGACAAATCACGAAAAAATAGAGATGATTTTTAAACCATCTCTGTCTTGCCCTATTTCACTACCTGGCACAGGAAGACAGAAGTGGGAAACCGACACTGTAGATGTTAATGGCAATACTGAAATCCCTGAGGATCCAACTTCTCCTTTCTGATCAAAAGCTGTAAGATAGTGCCCTTTGACAACAATGGATATTATTACTAATACTGCTAATAATTCCCCTTGGAGACATTAAAGATGAATTATTTGTCAAAAATGTTATTCTGGATATGCTAGAGTACATCTTTTCAAGAAAAACACTCCAACTAGCCAAGTAATAATAAGCTAGACTGTGTTCTTTGATTTTCTTTATAATTGCCTTAAGAAATTTAGTGGCTTTTCTTTATTTTTTACATTGCTATAAGTAATGAAACTAAGTATCTACCCCATTCTGTGAACTTTTTCTTAGTCAATACAATGGTTACAGAATCTTTGCTGGGCAAAGTCTCAAGAAATCTATTTTTCTTTTCTTACATGGTCCAAGAACCATAAACACAATTTCTTTTTGATGATGAAGGAATGTTTACATGGACAAATATTTTCATTAAAGGAGGCTAAAAAGAGACTATTTTAAAGACTATTGCAAGCTGATTAGTGATCACTATGGATTGTAAGATTTCTTGCTTGCCCCTCATCCCCTTCAAAAACCAAAAAAATCTTTCTTTGAGAACTTTTCTAGTTTTTAGCTGAAAGGTTGGTGTCTCACTTTGAAAAGGAAGAACTTTTGGTATCTGGACATAAATAACCCATTAGGAAACAAATCACTAACAGCATCATTCATGTGTTTGTTGCCAGCCTACCATGCCTGTGTGGGAGCAACTGTAATAACCTCTTTTCTCAGAGGAGAATGAAAGTTTAAGTCAGCTAAACATCAAAATGTTTAGAAAGAAGAACAGACTGCATTTCAAGGCATAGTAACACTGGCATTTCCTCTGTATTTTTTCTTGGGGGGAAAGAGGAGCAATTAGATTTTTACTGATTTTTACTGCACATTCATACATATTCTCTTCTCTGCTAGAGTACCAAATTAGAGGTCCACAAGATTTCTGTTACTAGAAACAAGACCTCCTTGATTATAGTTGAATGAAAGAGAAGGTAACTGGTATGTTAAGGGTGGACATGTCAAAAAACCCCAGAAGTGTAAAGAAATTAAGACATCAACACAGCAGTTGTACCTAGATGGCTGAACGGGCAGGTTTCTGGCAGTTCAGAAGTTGCAGTTCTCTTTAAACAGGACATTTTCCTTTTGGAAATATAGCCCAAAGATAGCTACTGTGAATATGTCTATAACAATGAAAGCTTGAGGTACTGAATATTTCTGTGACTTGAGATACATTTAGGGAAAACTTTTGCACAAAAAGTTGGATAGCATGCTATCTTTTACTGAGACTTGCAAACTGAGATAAATAAGGAACCAAGATTGTCAGTGTTTGAGCCAGGAGAATTGAGCTAGCTCCCAGTGACTGGAATAGAAAATCAATCTGAGGATGTGGAAGCAAAAATGAAGCAATTAATGGGTAAATTGATTCCAACTGATCTACTTAGAAAAGTGGCTATCTCTTCTCAAACTTGTGGATGACAACAGCAAAACTCTTACCATTTTGCATTGTCTGATGCTGTTTGTTTACAATGCTTATAGGTAAGGAAATCTGATATGAAAGAAACAGAAAGGTATAGTATTTTATTTGTTATTTCTTGCTATTTTTTAAATGCTAGTTGTAAGAAATTGCAACTATCAGTGATACAGAAATCAGCTGGAGGATGCAGTGTTCAAGACTCTAAACTCATTCAAACTTGTTTTCACTTGGTTTATAGCTGCTAGTTGTCTGTCTGAAGTTCAAATAATAAAGATATTTTTACAAGGGAAAATTTATCCAAACTTAATTTTGAAAGGGCAACAGTTGTGAACAAGCAAAAGAGCTAACACCACAGGTGCTGATAATTACTCTTTACAAAACCCATCTACGAGAATGGGCCTGGTAATTCATATCAGAGCCTGAACTCAAGCCCATCTGTCTCAGTGATTAAGGTGGGAAGGAGCAAAATGTACCCATAGCCATCTACATGACTCTTTTGTTTGTGGATGAGCCTGGGTTTATGTGCCTGGCTCCCACCAGCCCTGTTCCACAGGCACTGCACTGATAATGAGGCTGATGATGACCTTTGCTTAAACATGTTCATGGTGGTAAGTCCGAGACATCACACAATGATGAACTCACTGTCTAGCCACTATACAGTTCTCGTGCACATATTTCAGTCTCAGAAATTCCAGACAGAAATATGAATCCCCAGGGTTGTAAATCACCATCTTCTCACTGAACACTACGGCTGATGAAGCTCAGGTTGGCCTCAAGCCCGAATACGAACAATAGTGATGTTTGGGCTGTTGAAAGTCTGGAGGCTTTAAACAAATCTCTAGAGTGTTCAGACTACATAGATTTCTGAACTGAAAAAGAGGATGATTAAAGAGAGTCCAAGAGATGACTGATTTTTATGTTTTGAAATATTCTTTATATTCTTGAACCAAATACCATTTGCCACATCAAGGTATGGAGGTTAAATGTTGAAGTCTTCAGTAGGCAATTCCTTTCCTGGGTAATTTTAGCTTGGTAAATCAGGACACTCCTTATTTCCCTCTCAAATCTTAAGTCATCTGAAATGCCTTCTCAAGCAGCTGATGCTATACACTGAACCACTGTTGTCCAGGAGTTGGATGCCTTCCCTTGTAATAGAGACTGACATGATGGGAAATAGTTTCATAGTTTCATAATCAAGGTTGGAAGGGACCTTTCAGATCATCAAGTCCAACCATCAGCCCAACATGTGCAAAGCAAAGAGGACCCAAAGCCATCAGACAGGCAGAGCACAGACTGAGCCAACCCACACTCACAAAACCAGCTAGCTGCAACTTCTAGCCTTAATCAAGTTATGAAATTTTAGTTTTATTATATTTAATGAGCTGGAAGAACAATTTGTTTAGTAATTTAAACCAGACTTGCAACAAAGGCTCAAGCTATGGGATGAGAGAATTGGACTTTGTGTTGTTTATAAAGTGCTACAACACTTTTGTGTCTTTAAAACAAAAACATTTATTTTTGTTCCTCTTGTTCAGCTTTAGCCATCATGACCTCAACAAAATGTGTTACTTATTTTGCCTTTAGTATCCAGTATTACTGGATCCAGTATTACTTATTTTGCCTTTAGTTAATATCCACATTGGCACTTGCTTTCATAAGATTTTTTTTTTCCTGTAAGACCTCACCCTGGGATAAACCATATAGTCAGATTTTCATTGATGTTTGAAAGATTAATCAAAACCAATCCAACCATTTTAAATAAAAAGGTAGATGGAAAATTATGTTTGCTTATATTGATATTGTTTAAATGAGGAGCATTTATTATCTTTGTGAGAGAAGTTGGAAGGCTGGATCATCATTATTTCTCTGTTGCCAGGTGAAACTGATAAAAAGTGCCAAAATCTGAGCATTTTAATGGAAAATCCCCAATAGAAAAATTTCTCACATGCCTCACCTGTCAGACAACTTGTGGTCTGTCCCAGAAAGTTACTTATTAAATGACTGCCATTCTTCTTTTCTGATATGTACACATCCACAAAGTCAAGGAAATAAAGAAGAAGGAAACAATGATCAGTGTTAGTTAGCTGATTTTTTTTGTTTGTAGTCCAGAAAGAGTGGGTCACATTTAATTTTTGGTTCAGAATGATTGTGGAATTCTAGTTTAAAACAAGAAAAAGTAAAGATGAGAGAAACCTTAAGAAAAACTGCTATAGACAATATACACATTCACTGTGTTTATTCCTAGGATGCTGCTTCTCCTGAGCATGGAATAAGATGGCCATCCCTAGGAAGAAGAGAGTGGAAACTTATATTTAAATACAGAATTTTATCTGAAGGCTGGATCACAGCATACAAAGACAGACCAGCTATGACCAGGAATGTATTTTAATTCTTGATTACTGCATTACAAGCAGCTTTAAGGAGACAAGAATGCTTATATATTGTCCTTAATTTTATTCTGTATCTATTACTTTTATAAACTTTTAGAAACTTTTAGGAAATATTGAGTAAGTCACAGTGCCATTAGCCCAGCTCATTTTACATATAAAATTTTCCATTAATATTACATATATAGATATCTCTGCTCCATTTCTGATTCTCACTTTTTGCTTGTCTTTAAATCAATGTAATTTAAAATATGCGATCTGTTAAATTAGATGCATTATGTTAATGTTAATAATAAGATACATTAAAGCAATTATGCTTCTTTAATTGTTCCTTAAAAATACCCTAGCATAATAGTGAGTTTAATATCATTATGCTTGTGAGAAAGGACTAAATAACAGGAGATAATCTATACTTCATAGCTCCAAGTATCAAGCAATGCATAATACTCAATTTCACTACTGATGATATGGCTTTCTTAGGAATAGTGAAATAGAAATTTTAAAGCATCCTCTCCTTTCATTTTAATACATTTTACTGATATGAGATTTGATTGTTGGATCAGGATTCAGGAATGGAAAAAAGAAAGATAAAAAGCTATAGCTTGGAGACAAGCAGGAGGTACAAGTAAGCTGTTCAGTGCAGCAATACTTTGTCTCTAATGGTTTCTGCTGATTGTACAACTTAATCTGGAGGACGTTAATGAAATAGCAGTGTGAAATATCCGTCTAGTGATACTAAGGCAATACAATAAACAACTTTGTAGGTAACATTTTGTGATTTATAAGGAGTTTTTCTCATTTGTTATTGCCTTAAGCTTGTTCAACGTACTCAATTTACATTTGACTTTATTATCAGATGTTCCTTCCATGATATGGGTTCTTTCAAACAGAAAAAAGCAAAGATGCCCAAGATTATAACAAAAGAGGGTTTAGAGACAATGTTTTAATCTGAGTGAGACAGATTAAGGCTTTGACTTTTTGTTGCATTGAATACTAAAGGGTTCCTGATGATTTAAAGGTTTGAGAATAGCATTAACTCTTCCTTCTCTGCCACAGGTTAGTTACTATTTTTTTTTCTATACCTCTCCTGGTTCTTTGTACCTAACCTGATGGACCTCAGGTACTTACAGTCCACTTTGCTGGAGGGTGATACCACTACAGCAGCTTGACAGCTGTTCAAATTTAAACAAAAGATGTTTGCAAGCACTTTTATTTTAAAACATATTTATTTTGCTGCTGCTCCTCCTTAAAACAGATCTTTCTACTCTCCTTCCATAGCTTCCTAATCCTTCTTCTATGAAAGTAATGTCAAAGCAAGCCTGAACTATGCGGGGGTGGCTCTTGCCATGTCTTTGTCAGCTGATTCAATATAGGGTTCCTACCTTGCCCTGTTGAGACAGTGGAAAAATGGGAATAAGTTCCTTCCAGCACTTTTCCACAGCAAGACCATTCTAGATTCTCACACACACCATGAAGTCCCCGAGGACAGGGGTATTCTCATTCACAAAGTAAATTTTCTCCAGCTTTGTTCCAGGAGGTGTCACATAAAGCAGTAGTAGACAAGGCTCATTTTAGCAGCCTGTAATATATTTGCACTTAAACATGTTCCCTGCTCCCTTACACCTCTATTCCACTTTTCCTCTGCCAGGAAGACCACTGGAATTTTGTTTGCACTTTGTCAGCGGGGAAATTGCATGAGAGTTAGACATTCCTCACTTCTGGACTTGAATTACACTGTTATCCTGCTGCCTGCTGTGAAGAGCTTTTAAGTGGAGTGTTTGCCATTATGAGCTTCTCCATGTGAATTATTTACTATTGACAGTGCTGGCTGGCAGGGAACATTTCTGTGGGATATGGATTTATAATTACGCTGTTAGCTTAAGGCTTAAAGCTTTCTGTGGTTCAGAGAGGTGTTTTTTTGGTTTTGAAGCCATAGGTCAGATTTCTCTTTCATACATTTCCTATCACGTTGCCTCTGGCTCAGGAGATGGAATATGGAATGAATGAAAATAATAATAAAAATAAGGCAGAGAATTATTTTCTCTAAAAGCATTTTAATTCTGTGGACAGATGGCCAAAGCAGAACTTGCTGTGTTATTTTGAAAAGGTTTGTATGGCTGCCTAGAAGCTATTGTTCCTGCAGCAGGGTACACAGAGCAAGCAGAACAAATTCTCCTGGTGAGCTTCCATGAGAAGTCACCAGATTAAATCACAAACCAAGGAAGAATAACTTACAAGTATGGCAAAAATAATGTCAAGGCTGTTTCCTCGCCACCCTGGATTTACTGTACAAGTATCATATGGTATGTCTGCACATACATACTCTGAACCAGGAGTGAAAGGATGGCTGGTGGGTGGAAATCATGGATGTGTAGGGTGTCCCTCAGAGCTGGATGGAGATCTAGCTGCTTGGGTGGGGAGTAGAGCTGCTGGGATATTTTGCTCAGCTTCTTCAGTTGGCTCTGCCTAGGATCAGAGAAGTATTTGACTCTCAATAAAGATATTTCCCATATAAAAATATTAGTAAGAGCTTTGATTCTGACTTTGTGTATTAGTCTCCACATGTAGACCATGAATAGGGGAAGTCTTTAGTAATCACAGAAGAAAAATTTCAAACACATTTTCTACTAGTTCATCCTAGTTTTATTCTCTCTAAAAGTGTAATACTTTTAAAGTATAGTTTTATTTTAAGTAATCTGATAAATTATGGCAAAAATAATGAAGTTCAAAATAACCTTAAAAAGCCTAAGATACCTGTTCAACAGAATGTGGATCTGCTTCTCTAAAGAACATTTGAAAGTGACTGGCTTCTCAAACTGGGGGGAAAAAGGCTATTCTCTGAATCAAAATAAAAATCATCACTAATTTCCTAATTTCCCTTCACTAATTTCCAGTTTATTTTCTAGCTGAAATAGGAAAGAGTAACAAGCAAATGTAGTTTTCCAATTAGGCAGTAGTAATTGTCCTTGTTTTTGGAAGTCAGTGCAAGTCTCATGACAGCAATTTCAGAAGACCACAGTCCAGATAATCTAACATAGCCTTGGGAGGACTGTGTGCCAAAAATGCATTACAGTACCTTACAGAAAAGTCGATAGAGTTTATAATGACTGACTGCCTCCAGCCATGTTACAAATAAGCAGCCACAGATGACGCAGCCTGCAAATGATGGCACAAGTGAGACACTTTTCATGGCTCAGGTGAAGCACCTGCTGGAAGAGCTTCCCTGTGCCAGTTGCCAACGCATTGCTAATGTGGCTGTTTACTTTTTCCATTTATAGTAATTTTCCCAGCTATGGTAAAATGGTTCTGATAAATGCCAGACTGAAATCTTAGAAAAATTCTATTTTTCTGCAAGCCTTACTCTTCAAAATGACATAAAATAATGGCCTTCCTCTGTCTTTGTATAAGTGACTAAAGCATGTGCCATCAAAATGTTGAGTAGATTTTAAGTGCATCCATTTTTAATTTATATTTATTTTACAATGGCTTTCACACTGAGCTGACTGACAAAATGATATGAAATATGTATTTTTGCTTAAATATTCAGATAAATCAAAAAGTCATTCTCCTAAGATGTTTTCTCAGGGCAGAAAGAAATGTGGCAACTGAATTATATACTCTTGACAGTCTTGTTCAATAAAAATGCTGATATGGGAGGAACTCTAATGCTGTGACCTATGTTGCTGTAATATAAATACTCTACTTGGTATGATACAAATATTCTACTTCCTTTTCTGTTTTCAGCAGGTTGTTGTGAGCTTTGACTGATGCATCTGAGATAAGCCACAGTAATCTCTTGCTCTCCCTCTTATAGAAAGAGAATTCCCCATTCATGAAAACTTACTAATCAAAACAAAGTTGTGAATTGAGAAAATAATCTCTAATTGTCACACATGCTATTTAAGTCTGCTCTGATAAAGTTATGGCTGATTTTATGTTCTAGTTTTTATTTGGTCTGAACCTTGTTTCATTGAGACCCTCCCAGTCTCAAAGACATATTTATTGTCTGTACTTTTTCATCTACAGCTATGGGAGAAGTAGAGAGAAGAAAGTGCTGAAAGCTCCATGACTGGATTATTAATCAGTGAAAACGTGGGATGCAGAGAATATAATAACTGTATTAGCCCATTAAATCTGTAAGAGGTAAGCATTCATAGAATGAAAATAAAATGTACAGAATAGTTAGATGGTATTGAGAATCTACAGCTGCAAGAAAAAAACTCGTAGTGGAGAAGACCAGATTGGGTAAATTCTAGTTTATAACAGTTCTTACTGCTTTGTGAAGGCCTCTTCAAGGCATGCTAGGTGTTTTAGAACTGGGCTGATAGGGACATGGGTGGACTCTGGGTGTGCATGTGAGAGAACCAGATCCAGGGGGGAGAGAAGAACAATAAGGAAGGTAACAACCAGGTCTTGACATTTGTGACTTGAATGGTGCCTACTAGTGGGTGGCAGAGATGTTACACTCACTTCTGACTAAAATAATGAATGGTTTTCATTTATGTGTATCACAAAGATGGAATGGTTATTTTTCATCCTGAAATTAGTGCAATTGCAGAAAAAAGAATACCTATTTCACAATCACAGGAAAAGTTTTATCTCACTAGCAATTTACTTGTTAGATGAGGCTGAAGTTGCAAGGTAAACAAGAGTCTCACTTAGGGGCCTCTGTTGACAATAATTCCCTGTAGAATTTACTAGTTATTCACAGCATGTGCTGGCCTTATGAAGGCCAGAAGATTACCCCAAAGGTAACAGTGAAAGCAGGCTGATGAGCAAGTTCAGGAAAAATGGAGTCGATACTGAGTGGATAACAATATTTTATCTGCAGTCTGTGGACAATATCAGAGGAGAGAAACATCAGGATCCTGGTTTGATTTTTATGTGTGAATATATCTACTAAGGGACTGAGTATACTTTCTATGGTTCAGTTCTATGGTTCATATTTGATAATTTATTGGTGACCCAGTTTGGGGGTCACTGGTACTGCCTTGCCAGCAAATTTACAGAAGATTAATTCTACAGGGTCTTTAAGCTAATAAGGCAGCCCACCACCATTAAGCACAGCATTGTTTCTTGTTGTGAATGCTAAGATATGGAAAATCACTTAAGGGACAACTGCTTGTCTTGGTGAAAAAAATCAGAAAGGAAGTACTTGAAATTTCTACAGCTTGTTTCAAGAAAACTGTAATCTAATACTGCAGCCTGGAAATAACCATCAGTTATATGGACAGCACTTTTTTGAAGGATGAGATTATGCAGATTTTTGGATAAAGTGATCAAGAAAATTATGGCTGCTTTGATGAAGCTTGGAACAGTACAGTTCATCCAAACTGCCTCCGCAGAGTCCTGGTTACTGTTGATGACCTGCTGAGCTATTCACCAGGATGCTGGACAACCTGGCTCATCTACAGCTATGGGAAAAGTACAGAGAGCAGAAACCTGTGAGGGCTCCATGACCGGATTTTTAGATGTAGAGAAACTTCATCTTTGCATATAATTAGCTGGCTTTCCAGTCACTGCCTCTATGGGATTAATTTTAGATTCCACTGACGCAGCTGAGCTGGGCACATTAATTCAGCACAGTTGCATGTACAGATAGTAGCTCTCGAATGCTGGCTTGAGTCCTGAAAGCACTACAACAGAGCTGGCTATAAAAAATAAAGCAGAGAATATGCAGGCAACGCTATTTTCAATGCTCATGTTAATCTATTACAAGTTTGCTTTGGTATCCAACACAGCATTCTGCTGACTGACTTAGCCTTCATCTGCAAGGAGTTGAAGCTCACCAGTTTTCTTGTGCTTGGGCAATGTGTAGCTTCACTGTCACAGTTGTATTTGGGAAGAGGGAAGAACAGATGGGGCAAAAGTGAGCATGCCATGTTTAAAATGTCAATTAAAAGAAAACTTTATCCTTCTTGTTGAGGGAAAAAAATCCAAGGCAGAGAGGTCATTAGTTTATTTTGGCTCATATAACAATGAGGACTGAGGCACAGTTTCACAGAAAGACTGGAAGAAGATTGCTGGGATTGGACAAGAGAGAGGGCTTTCTTATCCAGATAGCTTTCTATTTGGTGTTGTCTGTTAATTTTGCTAATATATTCTCTGCATAATATTTCACCTTAACAAAAATATTGAAGAATGTAAAACATAGGCCACTTCTCTGAGAATCCATTTAATCTCCTTTTGGTAGAAAATGCACTTTGAATTATTTTTTGTCTAACATTCTGTATAGCATTTTTACCTAGACTATATTTCTTTAGCTTGATTATAAAGATGTCATATCTGCCTCTGTCAAAAGACATAACAAAGACAAGAAATGTCACATTTCATGCTTCCCACTCACCCATTTAACCAATTATTTTATTGAAGAAGGAAATCATATTGCATAAGCACTTTTCTTTCAGACAAATACATGCTAAATTGTTCTTATTATACTCTTGTTGTAAACAGACTTTTAAATTATTTGATAATTTATTCCACCACCCTTTGGAGTAACAAAGCTAGGTTGAATAGTCATTGATTCTTGAGATACATCTTTTAACTCTCTGAGATGTTTTCTATTAGTCTTTTTCCAGTCTTTTGGCATCTTTACTGTCTTCTAAGCATCTTCTGTAATCAGTGCTAATAGTTTTGAGGCTGCTCTGGATACTGCTGTGGATACTTGGATTCTTTGTCAGGTCCTAATATCTCCAGTATCTCCACACTTGAATGGTTTTCCATGCTTCTAGCTTGTCTCCCTTTCTCTTGTTACTAATTACACTATTATTTGATATGACTTGCTAAATGCTTGCACCAGTAGTAGGTACTTTGCTTTAAAAGAGCTACAGTTCATTGAGTAACTACTCAGCAAACCCAAGTGTTCACCAGGGATCCATATTTATGGTTGCAACTGGAAGCTCTATGTTAGATCCACACTCTACTTTCCTTCACTGTCCTAGGAAGAGATGTGCCAGGCTTTCCTCTGACATTCACAGCTTTAGGTGCACCAAGTTCAGCTGTTTTATCTGTCAGAAGAATGTTGGAGAATTCAGTTTTTCTTCAAAGCAAAATTAATCCCATAGATCACACTCCAAGGTGAAGTTGTAGTGCTCAGGTTCTGGTCCTGCATGTGACTGTGATTACCACATGAGAGCCAGTGCCACGCCAGGGATGCAAAGAGGGTGAACTGGGATGCAGGAAGGAAGGGCCAGGACAAGAAGGAACAAGTCTTGTGCTCCTCTACTGGTATATAGGGAGAGAAAGGTTAAACTATGATCTCTACTCTACTGATGATTCCTGCCTCTTTGGTAGACAGAACAGTTAAATCTTGGGAAAGTTGCCCATGGTAGAAAGTATTGGATAATTTTATGAAAACTCATTTTGCAAGGATGAGTTATGCTATAAAATATTTTAAATAATTTGTTTATGCAGAAGGAAGTATTCATTTTGTCATAATTGTCATGCCTTCTGGCATAACGTATTTGGCATTTACCACAAGACACATTGTCTGCTGTCAAAGGAGGAAAAGATATTGATTTAAAATAAGGAACAGCATATGGAAAAAATCCCACTTCAGTAAAGGACATAATGCTAGTGTAATTAATAAAAGAAGAAAATAATCTTTTTGTATAGGGAAATCTAATACATTTAAAGTACATTCCTGGAGCATTTTGCTGTGATTCAAAGCTCAGGTGAATTCTCCTGGGTGCAGTAAATGTCCAGTGTAATTTACTTCATCAGGACTATGCCAAGAAGGAACACACAGCCACTATAGCATAGAATATGTAATAAGCCAGAACATAACCCTCCCTCTCCAATCTGGCATTTTGAATTGTTGAACTTCTGCACAAAAATCTTCCTTGAAAAGGAAAGCAGCATATGTAAATAAGCTGGACTCTCAGACATCTTTCTTGCAGCCTCATCGCTGTGAAATAACTTTTTTATTGCCAGATTGGACCAAACCTAGTGTTATGTGTTGACTTTTCAGTATTCTGGCTCATCTATAAGTAGAGCTGAAGTGGGGTGGTCACTAAAAAACTAATGGTTTTTGATCAGAGAAGGGGGAGAAAGCCAATGCACCCAGATCAAATAAGAAAGTGGCTAAAGTTTCTGTCTCTAGGCCAGATGGCTACTGCAAGACCACTTATTCTAAAAGTTATAGTGAATTGAAACACAAAGCAAAGTCTTCTGGAGGAATGTACATTCGTTACCCATTCTTTCTTTCAGAAAATATAGAGAGCATTAGCTTAGAAGTACCTGCACAGACATACAGACTGAAGAGCAAAGAAAAGGGCGTGGTCATAGAGCAATGAAATGGAAGGTGAGTTAAAAAACCCCACCAAACCAAAAGGCAATAATTCCTACACCTTTTGAGGAATTATCTACGTGGAAACTCTTTAAAATGGAGGGGACTATCTAAGGGATGAGATATTTTACTGATATGGCCAGACTACCTCGGGATTTTCTCCTATTAAATATCTTGTAGAAATGAGGTGCACAGACTTGGGGGCAATTTATCTGCTCCTGGCATAAATCTCCTCTTAGTTTTCTAAGCACTCAATTTTTTGACAATTTCTCTGAAATACTGATAAGCATTTAGAGAAGAGATTGGGGAAAAAATAATAATAACTAGATGAAAATGTATTTTCTTTCTGCTTCATATAAAATAAAGTAATCGAAGGTAAGAAAGAATTCTTGTTTGTTAGACTATAATAATAAAAATCTAGTGTCTCAGTTTATTTATCAGGCCAGCTGGAACATTAATAATAGATTTACATTTGCACTTTATACACAGTACTCAGCCAAATGAAAATTTAATTTATTCTCCTTTATAACATCCATATGAAACGTTATTTAAAAAAAAATTATTAGATTAATATATATTTTGAAAAAATGTTAGAATTTTTTGGTGGTGTTTTTATAGAGTGCTGTTTTGCTTGTTTCCTATTTTGTGATAACGAAAAGAACAATGACTTATCCTCTAACCAATATTGCTTTTAACATAATCATTTTAGGAGCATATTTTGGGAGCTCAAGAGAACCTGGTTGTTTTATAGCTGCTCAGCACTACACCGTAAAAGGGAAACCCATGGAGACAACACTGCTCTGCAAAGTAAGCTGTCAGACTAGCAAGGAATGACCACTGACATCACTAATACACCAGAGCACAGAGAAGAACCCAGTTTAATGGAAATGAAGTAATTTTCAGACATTTCATCTCAATGATAGCTGAATGTGCAAACTGTGAACAGAGAATAGAATCAAGTTTGTAAAGACTTATTTTCTTGCTTTTCAAGAGAGTTGCAACATACAGCTGTGCACAGATGAAAGAATGGCTGACCTTTGTCATTCATATTGTCCTTAAATATCTGATAGTGGGGTAAGACAGATCTGGGTCAACTCTCACCAGGATTAAGAAACCAAATCACGAGTAGGGAGTTTAAAAAAAATGTATTTTCATTACAATTACAAACTTTTTTTTATTATTACCCAGAATAGAATGCTTACACTGAAAGACCACAGGTGTTTTTTTAAGTATCTCTCTGAGTATCATTTCCATGCTGGTCAGTTGCTGGAGTCTGCTCACGTGTATTGTGCCAAGAAGCATGTCAGTGTTGCAGCTGAGATTTTCTTGGAACTGGTATGTTTTACCCCATGTCTTCCCACTGTTATAAACTGACACAGCATCCAGGGTAAAAAAAATTGCTAAAGATTTACCCTTTGCTGTGTAGGAAAATAGCTGAACAGTACAGTGTGAAAAAAAGATATGGAGAGGGATATGTGGCAAATAATGCAAAAGTGTATCTCATGGAGAAACTCATTCACATAGGCCCAAAGACAATGGACATTGTTAGGAATGGGTGAAATCAGTCCATTTATGTTCTTTTCTTTGGCAGAGAATTCAGATTATTTTTTTCTTTCTGGATTTAGATGAAATGTTCCTGCCATTTGTGCAGCCTGGTGATAATTGCAAATCATTCTGTATATTTGACTATGTACAGCAATATTTTGTGTCATACATAATGAATCACATTAGCAAGGCCATCCATAAACTCAGTAAGTAATGAAAAGGCAAAAAAAATTTGGCTTTCAGTTGTGCTGGTGTAAATTAGTAGCCAAATAGCTACATTTATAGGTGTTTATTAAATCATAATCAGAGAAGCATTCTTACTGAATCACATGGTGACAGTTACTTGCAGCAGAAAAAGATGATGAGTTGAAATAAACAGAAAGGGGAGTAGAAGAAAGAAATAAGAAAGCAGTAGTGGTTGACTGTGACACTGATGGGTTTTGAGCTTGGTTTTGCCTGGTTTTAAGAATTACAAAAATTGTCCTTTCCACAGCTTTCTCCTTTTCAAACTGATCCATCATGCTATTTCTATTTTTCTGATCTCAGATAAATTTCACCTAATGACTGCTTCAAAACATTTGGAGAAATCCCCTCTGGTGAGATCTTGAAATACGTATCTTTTTTTTTTTCTAGGAAAAGGCTATTTTGCCTTGATAGCAGGACTGCCTTATTTCCTCAGGCTCCATATCTGTCATACAGGAAATAGCTGCCAAAACTTATCAAGTTTCTGCAATGGCTAGGTTAGACTGACCTGCTTTTAGCTGCCAAGAAAGTCTTTGTAGTCCACGTCCTAATGCAGTTCCATTCCAAAGGGACTGGTGGTATCCTATCATATCTCCATATTTTGTAGCATAACACCTGTGCATGAGCCTGTTCTAGTGTAGC
>VZTY01034688.1:292082-427042 GCA_013400935.1 Turnix velox
AGATGAAATGTTCCTGCCATTTGTGCAGCCTGGTGATAATTGCAAATCATTCTGTATATTTGACTATGTACAGCAATATTTTGTGTCATACATAATGAATCACATTAGCAAGGCCATCCATAAACTCAGTAAGTAATGAAAAGGCAAAAAAAATTTGGCTTTCAGTTGTGCTGGTGTAAATTAGTAGCCAAATAGCTACATTTATAGGTGTTTATTAAATCATAATCAGAGAAGCATTCTTACTGAATCACATGGTGACAGTTACTTGCAGCAGAAAAAGATGATGAGTTGAAATAAACAGAAAGGGGAGTAGAAGAAAGAAATAAGAAAGCAGTAGTGGTTGACTGTGACACTGATGGGTTTTGAGCTTGGTTTTAAGAATTACAAAAATTGTCCTTTCCACAGCTTTCTCCTTTTCAAACTGATCCATCATGCTATTTCTATTTTTCTGATCTCAGATAAATTTCACCTAATGACTGCTTCAAAACATTTGGAGAAATCCCCTCTGGTGAGATCTTGAAATACGTATCTTTTTTTTTTTCTAGGAAAAGGCTATTTTGCCTTGATAGCAGGACTGCCTTATTTCCTCAGGCTCCATATCTGTCATACAGGAAATAGCTGCCAAAACTTATCAAGTTTCTGCAATGGCTAGGTTAGACTGACCTGCTTTTAGCTGCCAAGAAAGTCTTTGTAGTCCACGTCCTAATGCAGTTCCATTCCAAAGGGACTGGTGGTATCCTATCATATCTCCATATTTTGTAGATTGTGTAGCATAACACCTGTGCATGAGCCTGTTCTAGTGTAGCACCTTTTCCATCTTTTTAATTAATTGAATCCTTTCTGCCATTATCTAGCTTGATACATATTTTCCTAACTTGCTCATGTATGTATTTTGAATTGAGAGTCTCGTTGGTAAAGCTTGTTAGCTGATGATTTGTGATTTACCTTTTTCCTCATGCTTTCCAATTAGGTAATTTTCTTGATCTTCTGAGAACTTCCACTTTACACATCCTTTTCTCAGTCCACTTTGCCAAAAGTTATATGCTGCCCCCAATTCTCATTGTTCTTTTCAGAAATCAGTCATTCTCAGTTCATTTGTCACTGTACTCCTCTTATCTTTCTACCTGACAGTTTGAAAGATTTTCTCTGCTCATTTCCACTTCACTGGTTATGATGATTTTGTGTGTGTATTCGTTGAGCTGTCTTATCTGTATCAATATGTCCTTCAACTCCACTTCAACTAGAGCAATGTTATGGCATGAGACTAAGATTTTTTTTTTTGTATGATTGCTTTAGTATTGATGTACTTTTTGAATTCCCTGTATTTATGTCACTCCAAGTAAAGCAGATGTCATTACAATGTTCTTGTTAACATGGTGGAACAAGTGTAAGGAAGATACCAAATGGAGCCATGCTTATAAATCAATAAGTATCATTTTATACATGGAAAATGTTCAAAACTCAAAACTGTGCAGCATCATGCCTATTTAGATCTGCTTATTATTAAGACTGTACTCTAAAGTAACATTATACATCTTTAATAATTCTTCACTGTTTCCTTCAGGAATTGTCACTTCTCCCTTGGGTGAAATGCTTACTGCAGAAATGCAACTATAATCCTATATTTCAATAAAGACACAAAATTCTATAGTTTATTCTGTTTCTCTTTGGCTCTCCCCTGTTATCCTAATGGGTGTAATAGGAAAGGAACATAGCAGAATTTCTGTGGGATCGAGTGCACCCTCAGCAAATTTGCAGATGACACCAAGCTGTGTGGTGCAGTTGATACACCTGAAGGAAGGGATGCCATCCAGAGGGATCTTGACAGGCTTGAGAGGTGGGCCCAAGCCAACCTCATGAAGTTCAACAAGGCCAAGTGCAAGGTCCTGCACCTGGGTCGAAGCAATCCCAAGCACAGATACAGGCTGGGTGGAGAGTGGCTTGAGTGCAGCTCCGTAGAGAAAGACTTGGGTGTGTCAGTTGATGACAAACTCAACATGAGCCAGCAGTGTGCACTCGCAGCCAAGAAGGCACACCAAATCCTGGGTTGCATCAAGAGGAGTGTGACCAGCAGGTCAAGAGAGGTGATTTTNGCCCAGGGAGGTTGTGGACGCCCCCTCTCTGGAGGTGTTCAAGACTAGGCTGGACAGGGCACTGGGCAGCCTGGTCTAGTGGGAGGTGTCCCTGCCTATGGCAGGGGGGTTGGAACTTGATGATCTTTAGGGTCCCTTCCAACCCAAACTATTCTATGATTCTATGATTCTATGATTCACCAATGCATTAGCCGGAAGCTGAGGTATCACAATACGAACATTATCATTTGTCTGAAGAATAGCTTTAGAATTTAGTGTTTGTTTTCCATCTTTTCAGATTGTTTTTGTTTAATTTTTATTTATATTAGTCATTATTTTCATTGTACTTTGTTTCTGAACAAGGTAATGAAATTTTGAACCTGCTACAGTGAGTGGCACCACACGCCAACACATGGTCCACCTCATGTCAGAGAATCAGTTGTACTAAATGTTTTATTTTCTAGTAAATTAGAGAGCGAGCTGTGCATATTCTTTTAATAGTTTAAGTTCCTATGCTTTTGGATAAGTGTTACTTCTATCTACCTGACGGTAAAGGACCTATTTTACTTTTATGTGGTCACTTGTTGTAAACAAAAGATGTTTTCTGAGATCTGTGCCTTGATAGACTGCATGGAAGTCTGATCTTCCTAGGAAAAACACAGTTGACTTGCATGCAACAGAATAACATGAATTTAAAATTTAAATCTGCTTGTTGGAGAGAGGAATGTGTTTTTCAGCCACAGTTTCATAGTTTGGAACTAGCTACAGCATCTGTTCTTTCACAGATAAAGGGCAAGTGTAGGCAGAATCAAATTACATCAACCATTATTTTATCTCTGTGTTGTTGACATCCTTAAACTTATCACTTCTGTCTAAACTTCTGAATATTGTAAGAGACTCGGCGGAAAATATTTATTCACACATTGGGATTTATTTTGTTGCCTATCATTCATTTTATATAATATGGTTCTTCCTATTTTTATGCTACTTCTATCAACTCTTCAGAAAATGTATGGTGTGAAACACATAATTAAATAGAAATAACTCTACAGTGTGACTTCTACAAGGTACCAAAACTCAACTCTGATTTTCTCTTCTTGTGTACTGTTTTCCTCTTCTCTTAACTATCTCTGTACATAGAGATATGCAAAAATAGCAATCATAGCAATTACTGTGTTTAAAAACTTCCAACTGATGCAACCTAAGAAGCACTGCACAGCACATCAAAATCATGTTAATTCTTTGATCTTATAGAGTCTATATCAACCTGTCCTATGAGTTCTTTTCCATTATTTCCATTATTTCCATTAAGCAGTGCAAAATCTTTTCCTTATGTCATCCTTAAACATCCTTTCTCTTAGTCTAGGAATCATTGCTGCATAAATATAGTATAGTTAGCAATGTCTAGACTAGCTTTAATACTGAACAGCTGCCAGCAATGAAGTAAAACTTTGGCAGCACCCTCAGTATGTTCCTTGGGTTTTTAACCACCTGCTAATTTCTGGGTGGTCAAAGCTAAATCTTTTATAGCCCTTGGATATGCCCACTGCTAAGTCCCAGAATGAATAGTTCTGCACCTAAATTATCAAGTCAAATAGCAATAATCCACAGGAAGCAAACTACACTGGAGAGTTTCTGGATAGTTTAGTGGGTAAGATAATTAAAGCTAGTCTTGGCTATTCAATTGTTCTTAAATTTCTTTAAGAAATACAGTAAATGACCTCTGTCTCAGTTCTTCCAGTGTAAAATGGCATTTCTAGTACTTCCTGATAGTGTGTCTATGTGTATATATACACAGACATATGCACATGTATGAGGTCATGTCCACCCTTTTCCTTAGTGTTGTAAAGAGGCTGGTAGAGCTCTTAAATATTTAATACCCATGGACAGAAGTGAGGTTCATCTCACTTGGGAAAGGCTCTAGGATTTCTCAGTAATTAAGAGAGAGTAAAAGCCTAAGTCTTTCCTGACTCAGTGGATGGAATGAAAAAGTATAATGTTGAGAGAGATAAAGAGACTAACGTCCTAGAGGAGAAGAGGCACATGTACGTATGGTAACTTGAATAGGTGATTAATGGCTACTGGAACTGTGACAAAGTTCCTCCAGTATTTAATGGACATGAACACAGAGAATTGATACAACTTTTTAGAACAGAAGTAAAGAAAAGTGTATATATTTTCATCTGGTTCATAGCTCTTGCATGACTGCTAGAAATTTGCCTTAATAACAATAAGGAGAAATGCAGTCCAAGTCAAGTTAGGAGTACACTGCATGAGCTCTGATGTCTTAAGTGGTTTCATATAACTGTACAATTTAAGTGTTTGCATGTATCACTCCTTTTCCTCTGCCAAGGGAAAAGGGAAATCACAGCCAGTAAGAGTTAATGTTTATTATTTCATATAATTTCTATCGGTGTTGCCAAATGCATTTAAGGTACTTTTTTTCTCAAGTAACACTCTGTCCTGTGAAAAGAAATAATATATGTGCATGTGTGTGTGCATGCCTTTTTCTATTCAACAACAAAGAGCTAGCATCAGGACAACATAATCATTTACCAGGCAGGCATAAGATGGACTGTAGCTTTAACATTAAGATACCATTTGCTAGTTGGGTGTGTTAAATACACACTATGAGTTGAGGAAAAAATTGGCACTCTTTTTTGGCATCAGCTGCAAAAAGACTATTTAAAATACTGCTGACTTCCAATTTACAGAGTACTGCTATGTTAGCCTTATGCTCTAGTGCTCTAGAAATGACTGATATTCAATTTCTCCTTTCCATCCTCCATATTTTCTCCAATTCTTCTAATTGCTTATTATCAGTATTTTCTGTACTCTTAATGCAACAAGGATCTCTGCCTTTCTTTGCTGTTGCTACATCTGGTCTTTCACACATATTGCGATTCTGCTAATTATTTTTAACTTTTTATTTTCTACATCTTTGTGTCTTATGAAAATAGCATTCCTTTCTTTCTTGCTGCACATTATTGGCAAGTTTCTGAAGTAGCAATTTATACCCATGATCAGATGCATCAATTGAAACATGATTTACAGTTAATGAGACCAGGTGACACAATTTGTCTGAATTTACATTTTCCCTATTTTCTCGCTTTGCATTAGTGTATGTTATGCAAATGACTGATTTTGAGCAGACTTGTTTAAAACTTCAGGCTACTCTGTCCTTCTTCCCTTGTCAGGTCACTTGCAATTTTCCATTTAATTCAATGATATTTCATAAAAGATACTCCATGTAGGTTTTTTTAAGATATCTTTCTGCTTGAGTATCTTTTTCTGTTGTCCAATGACTTATTGTTAGAAGTAGTATATTCCTCAGATAGTTTTGGTTTTGATCCAGTAAGTCCATCTCTCACAGTTTCCTGTCATTACTCGTACTTCCTGACATCCTTCACTGATCTCATCTTTCCTTCTGTACACTTTGTGCCAACATAAAGTCACTTCAGGTCAGAGTTCATAGAGTGCTAACCTCTTCCTGCTGCTCCTGTCAGATTCTCTTAAATCCACTTTTCATCAAGTCACTAATCCCAGGCATATGATCTAATTGGGTGGTATGTTTCAGCTCCTTAAGTAAGACAATGCATTACTGAATTTCCCTTAAAAATACTCTTTTTTTTTTTTTTTTCCCTGTATCACAATTCTCTTCTCTTGAACTCCTGTATGAAGTTGTCTACATCTGCACTGCTGGGCACACCATGCCTCTCACACGGCATCTGTGCAACTCCTGTCAGTATCTGAAGACACTGTTAAGCTGAAATACTCTCAAGTCTCAGAAAGTTTTCAAGAAGGAATTAATCTCAAGGAAATATTTGAACATTCAAAATCCCATTTCAATATTTGAAAATTAAAAAAAAAAGAACAAACTAAGGATCTAACTGGAAGGAGATAAGCAAGAGAAACCCTGGCCTTTCCTAAATTCTTATGTTTCCATTGTATCAACCCATTCTTTTCTCTATGCATCCTATTTTAAATTCTGATCACAGATAGGCTTAAAATATTTAAAGATATTATTGCAAATTTATGTCAGTATGATAATTTTATTCTGCAGTGTAATTTACTTGACTAAGCAGCAGGCTTTTCCTTATTTGTTTGGAAGGCTTTTCTCATACTGTTATTTTTGCCATCCAGTGCTTTTTCCAGACTGAAACTTTGGTATCCTTCTCACTCCAGAGGAATCCTACCTCTGCTTTCAATATGTTTGACACTTTTTTGCTATTAATATAGTTAACATGGTTAGCAGAATACAGACTTTAAATTTCAGATGCATTTTACTTTGTAACAGTATTTTTCAGGAAAAAAAAATTACTGACAGCATTCAGTTACATACATCCTTTTCTGATTATTTGTGTATGTTTTCTGAGTAGATTTATGTTTGCAAACATAACTGATTCCCTTCTTTTTCCATTTCCAGAGGTCTGGCAATTCTTTCTGGACATCCCCATTTGTGATCTGCATCTTATTTTGATCAACCACATTATGTTATTTGCACTTTGTTTTTAATATTCACTTCTGAAATAAATCTTTTTTTCCCTTCAATAAAGACCTCAAGAGTACTTTTTCTTCAGTAGTCGTTGCATTCTTCTTAGCTTTGTTTCAATCATCTGCCCAATTTCATTTGCATACATCCTTTTTGGGGGAATCATCGTCACCAGGATCAAAGTTAGTTGCAATCTGGAAAGACTTAAGATGAAATAAACATATTATTACTGACTTTTGGTATGCCCTTCTTAAAAATAAATTCCATTCTTGAAATTTGATTTTGAGACAAAAAGTCTGTGGAAAGAAAAGCATTAATCAATTTTTAATTGTGAATTTTGGCTCTCCAAATTTGTTTCCAAGTAATGATTCATTAAAGTTCAAATGGAAAGCACTTTCTTTCTTTCTTTGTGAGCACAGTAAATAAATATACATTAAAAGCAATCTTTTCTATAGGCATTGTTTAAAAGAAGACACTAATACATGGAATTTAATTACTACTTTCTGTTAGTAAAGGTATATGAGAGCCTTTCAGGCTTTGAGTCTGTGATAGATTTGCTCCTCTACTAGCCTACCAACTGCCAAAAGAAAGGATGGTTTGCCATCCTATGTGTTAGTACACAAGAAGCCAAGATGACTTGTTGGATGTCTGAGTTCATTCGCCTACTAAACAAGGTCTGGTGAGAAGCCTTTGATAAAGTTATCATCTGCTGGGCCTTTGCATTTATTCAGCAAGGCTCCCATACTCCATGGCCAAGTGTCTACAGCTCCTTAAGTGTTGGCCAATGCAGTGCTTTGACTGTCCTTGTTGCTGTCGCAAAACATGACCACTGACGACAAGGAAAGGAAATGGGATTTTGGCAACTACATAGGAGTGTGTGATGCTTGGCTCTGAAGGATGTGATGAAGAGCACAAAATTCCACACAAAACCTCTTAGTAAGGTAATAACTGGCCCTGAATTTGTTGAGTGCTTGTTAATTATTTAACGATCCTAAACTGTCTGACCGAAAATCTACCCTACATCTCCTTAGCTGCTTGTCCCAGATGACTAATAGCAACTGTTTTTGAAAGGTTTCCAGGAATATATTTGTAGTGCCTCTGCTTTTCCTCAGCCCTAGCCAAGCATTGACGTACCAAGAATGTTGAAAATCTGAGCCAAAACTTCTCTCTTCTGGTACTCCTTTCATAAGTAAGTTTTCTGTTAGATTTCAAACACAGCTGATACTGACTAAATGCCAAAAAAGAAATGACTTTGAACGAATCAAAGAGTCATTGAACGAATGACTCTTTGATAAGAAATTATTTAATAATCTTAAAAAATATGATTTCTTTGCTGCTATCATTAGCTTGAGTATTGCACTATGATTCCACAATTCTATAACATGGAGAGAAAGAGAAAAAATACAAACCAGTAATTCCTCAGGCAAGCTGGAAGATGTAATAGTGTCTAAATTCAGCAGTGAATACTAGAGAAAGGGCATTTCAAAGGAAGAGTGTCTTCTCTCTCTCTAATTTTCCTGAGCAGTTTTGGGGAACTGAAACAATTTGCTATCTTTTGGAGGTGATAACTCTGAAAATTACTGTTTATAATTATTTCCTTTAGAAACTTGTACTTACTTTTGAGAAATAAACAATAACTGAAAAAGAAGCCACAGCAAGGCTTTATTTTCTGAGCAGGTATCTGCCTTATTTCTCTGGTACCTTGCAAATATTAATGTTGTGTGGTTTATAAAAGGAGAGCAGGATTTTTCCTTGGTCAGTAATGCCCTGACTCACTGCTGGCTGAGAGTTTCTCAAATGACACCTGTGACTATTTTAATCAGTTTTATTCCTGAAATGCTGTTTGAATGCAGGCTTTATTCATATTTGCAGTTCTAACAATACTTTATGTTAACCGTTCTAACATGATTGAGAGACTCCTGTCCTTTTTAATTTTTTTTTTTTCAAAGGAAGAAGACATACTTAAAGTTCTTCTTCAGTACTTAGGAACTAATATACCTTGACAATTTCCAATCTCTAAAATACCAGAGAAGTGTCCGTGGAACTTACTGAAAAGCCCTGCAATAGTCTTTCTCCCCATGCCTTAAATCCTTGTGTACCTATCAGACTGGTAAAGCAAATTTCATTTGCTTTTCCTCTCTCTCTCTCTCTGTAAATGTTACTCTTTAACTCTGTTGATTTATTTTTAATTTGGGAATTTGGCCTGTAAGTAGCCTAGACTTTTATGCTGCTATATATCTTCCTAGTCTCTCCAGATGGCTTAGTTAAAATCTTGACACTTTGAGAAGGTACACTGAAATACATGGAAACGAGCAGTTATATCTATTTCATACTTAGTGGTGTACCTTTCTCATAATCTTTCTCTTCACATTGGTTTCCAAATAACTGCTTCCTAATAACCAGAAGCACTTTGCCTTTTTGTTCAGCACTGGTAATGCCTCTGTTCATGTTGATTTTATACATTTTTAACATACTTCTAGTTTGCACAAGAGTACAGAGTGGCAAAAATCCTAAGAACACCTTTGGCATGCTGATAAGTAACACAGCATAAGTTGTTTTTGAACAAAATGAAAAAAAGAGCAAAATTTAAGAAATGGCTATTTTGGACAAGGATGGATCAGCCTTTGGAAGTGCATGTCTTATTCAACTATCAAGAGTGAATTTAACTTGAATTATATACTGAATTTCTAGAAGTCTAAAGCTAAGTTCTCAGACGCCCACTTTCCCTGGATGGTTGGTAACTACAAATTAAACAAACCAGAAATTCACTGTTTGGGGGAAATTACACACCAGCATAGAACATAGAAAAATCAAAGGTTTAAAAAAACTTATCATCTTAAATCACAGATAGAGGGAAAAAGTTTTAAATCTTCTGACCTTAAAACAATTCACTACAATGAAAACTGACGATCAAAATAACAGTTTAGCTTTTCCAGCTACTGGACAACCTCAAAGGAGATGAAATGGAGCAATTATTATATGTTTGCTCCACTGACTTGAAGCAGGGTGTCAAAGGCATGAACTAAATGACTGTGTTTTATTTAGAACCTGAAGTGTCTATTGTGGGAAGAAAATACTTCTAAAAATACCTGTGATTAGGCACCAGTGAAATCTGGAATCGGGTACTCGCATTCTTTGCAACACTCAAATTTCCTGAGTGAGTTAAATTGCTGCTCATTTTTAGGTGTGCATTAATTTTATTCAGTACTGTGATTCAAAATGTTTTCAACCACATTTCTTCATGTTACTCTTAGAAAAAAGCAAATGAGAGATTTTCTTCTTTTGGTTCAGCCTGTGCAAAAGGGAGAGATTTGATAGGAAAGGCCAGTCATTTAGGATTTATTAACTCTAGGTACCAAAAGATGGGGCAGCTCTGAAGCCTGTCCATATTTTTAGATGTTTATTTGAGCTCTCCAAATATGCTAATAACTTTGAGGGGTTTGTGTGTCCTTATGCATTTCTATGAGCAGGGAAACAATATTTCAGTTCCAATCATTGTAGGTGTGTTTCAGAAATTGACTCTGCTGATCTTATGATGTCTACACATAAAATTAAAATAACTGAGAGAGCTGCCATTAAAGAAGGAAGACAGTTGACATACCCTGATCAAAGGAAGTTAAACAGAGAAAAAAAGGAAAAGTAAGGTCCAAAGAGAAGCCTATATAAAAAATGACGAGAATTATTTCATGGACTCCAGATGGGTTTGGCACTCTAAGGATCCACAGGTAAAAAAGAATACTTCAAAATGCATAAAATCTGTGAAATTAATATTAATGCTGATGAAACTGTATGCAAATATGACTAAGTAGATTGCAGATTGGAATGTATTCCATACAGCCAGCACATGTGTCATTTAGAGTTGTAATTTTTTTCCTGGACAAATATTTTTCCTGCTATATCACTTTCTCTACCCTTTGCCCATTTCTTTCCTTCAGAGTAGAACTAATAGGAATAGATAAAATCTATGTTGCTTCTTCAGGTTATTTCATTTTAACCAGACAAGACACATGAAAAACTAATCAGTGTCATCTAATTATGGTACAACCAGAGCAATGATAGAAATTAAAGGTTTCCAGTACACACTTGACTGTAGGTTTCACTCTGCTAATTTTTCTAGTATTTGGTGTAGAGGAGAGAAAGTCTATACACTTGCTATTTATTTGATATAAGATTACTTCTTTTAAAAAGAATGAATGGAATGTAAGTTAATGGCATTGACTTTACACCATATTTCTTGTTGGATAATTCCACAAATCTGCTCACAAAATTTCCTATGGTTCTGACAATTTAGTTGTTGAATGCAATAAAACTGAACAATGTAGGTAAACTATGGATCTCTTAAATTATCAGATTGAGAATGACACCATATATGTGCAAATGAATAATCTGAACAGCACAAGTTCTGAAAGCATCACTCACTCTTGCTCAGTTTTACCTTACTTTAAAAACACACGTTGGAAAGAGTGAGGTCACTTGTGGAATGAGGATCAGTTTTGCAGCAGTCAGCTTTACATCATGGGCTTTAGAGACTCCTTTATGTAATGCTGCTTTCAATCCCATGCTAATACTATACATTTTTCCCTCAAAGAAACCTTTAATACTTATTGGTTTCAGAGGAAGATATATATTGCTACGTTTCTACATTTGATTTTTGCCACAAATAGCCTAGGGAATGATTTGTAGACCTTTGGTCATGGAACAAAAGCAAGTTATTTCCATTCTTTCATTTTAAAGTCTTTTTTTTTCTTCACTGCATCTGATACTCTTCCGGAAGCATATCCTTGGCTTGCTTTCAATGCAGTGTAGCAGTTTCTGAATCCTTACTTGTAATACTCACCCAAAGAGAAGAAATCGCATTTTCATGCAAAATAGCTGGTGACAAGTGTAACAAATGGGATGCAATGCAGATTAATTACATTATTTTAAAAGTTAGGTGTTGGCTACTCAGCTTCAAAACATCCACTTTCTTCCTCATTCAATTTCTCAGGATTCTGCATATACAAAGAGGATTTGTAGCTCCTATCTGTTCTGTAGGTGCTAAGCTCTCGGATCTAAACTCAGCATATGGCACTGATAAACAGTATCTGCTCTGAAGGAGTCCATATGCATGTTTTAGTAATTTAAAAATAAATGTTATTACAAAGTTAGTAAGTTATTCATAAGAGTACAAACTTAGACAGATATCCTTCTTTTCTCAAGGAAATTGTCATCTATGTTTATTTCCCTCTAAATCCACAACTCCTTTGAGTAAATGGAATGATATTTTCAACACAAGTGTAATAGCATTTGGTCTGCTGGAGACCAATCCTTTTTTATGTAAGTATTGAGCCACATTCTGATAAAAGTGGTCTGAACTGAAGAAGCCATACAAGTTTTAAAAAGCAACACAAGTCTGAAATGAAGAACTCATCATATGCAAAAAAAGAGATTGTCATCAGTTACTATTATATTTAACCTGTGACTATCACAAATGGCAAGGGGGAAACAGGATAACTTTTCTTGCTTTTGATTGCTTTTTAATGATTTACATTTCCTTTCTGTGAAAATGGAACCTTAGTCATCAATGCCCAGTTGATCATGAATAAAAACCAAAATATGATCTCAAACATAAAATGGCCTGTAGTCTATGTCTATTTCAGAGTGTAGAACAATGTAATTGAAAGAACACAGCATTTCAAGGTTAAAAATATGCAATTTTTCTGTCCAGCTGATGAGTTTCAAACTATTTGTATGTGAACATCTGTGTCTAAATGAAAGTTCCATAAGCATGTTCGTGTCAGTTTCTCAAATAATAATATGTTATATGATGATAGAATTATACATTTGTTATTGATGAGAGAGTCTTCAATTTGGGCATGTTCGCCCAGTAAATTCAGGATATCAAATTGTTCTAGAAGAACTGCAGATTGACTCAAAACCATTTATTTTAAAAAAACAAATGTGTTCCCCTTAATGTTCTCTACTGCTTAGACTGAAGAACTTGTCACATCTCTCTGCAGTAAACAGAAGTTTGGAAAAGCATTTCTTACCTTGTTGACATTTTATCAGTGACTTTTTCTGGATGTGAGATTTTGGAAGTAATAGAACTCTCTCTCCCAGGCTTTCAGTGGGATCTGTAGATGCTTAAGGTCCAGGCATATCAGTGTCCATAGCCGCTCTCTGTTTACACCTATGGGCAAACCAAAATCATAATCTATCACCAGTTCTTACAGCTGTTCCAATTTCCAGCAAATTTCTGCAGACAACAAATCCTGCTGAAGCAGACAGCCAAGAGTTAGAAAAAAAAGCAGTTTTAAAAATAAACTCTTAGCTTTCCAGTGAAATAAGGAAAACAAGAAGGGAATGAGTGATGAAGAAAGAGTTTAATGGACACATCAGTCTAACGAAGAAAATAAAGTATTTTGCTTACATTTGTTCAAACTCAGAGGATGAGATTCTGGTACGAATTAGCAGAAGCACCAAGGTAAAAAGGATTTCTCCAGGTGAAATTTCACCTGATTTCTCCAGGTGAAAATGTAATCTGCAACATATTTCCCATCCCCTGCCTCTCAAAGCTTGTTGAACTAAGCTTGCTTTGAGTAACCTTCTCTACCTCCACCTTTAATTTAACAGAACAAAGCAGTTTTTCTCTTCAGGATGGTCTTAGAGGTTGCGTACTGGGAGTCTGCCCTGAAGTACCAACTTTGGATAATTCCTTTCTAAAACCAGCTGGTGTATCTGGCCTTTCTTCTGTTTGGAGTATGTACATATTAGCTGAGGTTAAACTTCTGTTTGCAGTGACTTAGCACAGCTTAGAGAAAAATCTCATTTTACTAACCCAGGCTTGCATACTAATGAAAAAGATATTTTCCCTTTTTAGTTTCCTGGAAGCTAACACTTGTCCTTCAGCTTATTACTATCATAATTTGTATGGTTCTTGTAAAAAAAAACTAGATGAGTTTTGGTTTCATTTGTAGGATCTTTTACAGTGACTTATGTGCTCAATTGCATCTTATTTATATTTAAAATAATTTTACTGGAATATCTTTTGATTCATTACACTTCCAATAGGAGGAAATGACATTGGAAGGAATCAATAGATGGCTCTGTAGCTGATGTCACCAACAGAATTTGGGATTTTTTGACAATGTGATGGCTTATGCATCATCAGGTGGGGGACACTTTGGTTCGCTAGCTAACTTCTTTGCTTTTTTTAAAAAAAACACATTTAGCATATGCTGTGTTTGGAATGATAAGTTACGATATGTAGGATATGAGTTTGTTAAATCTGTTTGCTAAATTGCTACAGGCATTTTTTAAGCTTTAAGCTTTTTAGCAATATTCTGTAGCTGATGATATTTAAATGTTATGGGCAATGTAGTTGGTTCGCACTTGGAATTTGTTTTTATAAAAACTAAAACGATTAGAAAGCTATTTGGAATTACTCTGTTTAGTACATTTTCATATTCACTGTCTTAATGTAGTCCTCAATAAAGAAAATTAAAGGTGTACTCTCAGTAAACAGTATTGCATATCCAGCTATCATGGGTTTTCTTTGAGAGTATAGAAATTATTAGATATGTAAACATCCTGACAGTAAAAGACCCAAAGGGAGCTAAAATTGTAAAGAATTGCATTTAGAGAAGGCTTGTTTTGATCCTGTCAAAACCATTTTGCTGCACAGTACTTGCTTTTCCAAGAAGAAAAAACATCCTTTTGGAAATGAAAGAGAAAATACATCTTGGTTAAGGAAAGAAAAATATTTGTTTCGATTGGGAATGAACTGGTCAGGGTTTATTTAATGTGAAAATTTATGAAAATAAGTTGTTATATTACTAGAAATATACAGTAAATTAGGCAGAGTTTTTACAATTATTCATCATAATTCTAATGAACACATAGGCAAGACAACAAGGTCATTACTACTCTATCTGAAGTCACAGATGTGCTTTCATATTCTCTGAGGACTTCTTACTTTTCAATGCTGTGTTAATTTAGGCATGTGTGCTCCTCAAGGAGATCCACCAAAGGATATAATATATATTGCTGGCAATGTATGTCAATTACCTTTTCCCCTGGAGCTATATAAATTTTGTTAACGGAAATAGCTCTGATAGGAACAATAAATATGTTCATTAGCTATAAAAAATAAGATGTAAAAGCTTATCCTTTTGTCATTTTGAACTTGGAATTCAACATTGGTACCTTATTTGGAGGACTTATGATTAGAGGTAAGAGAATACAAAACCACTAAACCCGTAGCAAGCAGCTGGCTTAGCATCAGTACATGTCCAAAGAGTGTCTTCTCTCCTTCAAGTAACCGAGGTGCTTCTCTGGTTTCTATGTCCAAAGAGGGCTCATAAGTTTATAGTCTGGGCAATGAGATTGATGTGATCAGTGAAATTAACTTTGAAGTGCAGTAATCATCCTTGGGATCTAAAGTAAGCACCCAATAAACTTTTGACACCTCTAGCATTAAATGTCATCTTAAAGTAGTTGGATGTTTTTATGGATGGGGATGTAGGAATTTCTACTTTGAGTATATAGATCCATAGGTTACTTAAAACCTCACTACATAAGCACATGATTTGTTTTTAGGATAAACTTCATCATGAATATCTAGAGGCCTTGTCTTTCCCTTGTAAAAGGACTCCTCTCAGGCACAGCTACAGAGGGAGATGTTAACAATTTCATCCTCAGTTCTTCTCAGTTTTAACTGCTTGAGACCAGACTATGGAATTATTTTAGTATTACATATAATAAGACATTATTGAGGATAGTCCACCTCTGGAAGTGCCAGTTTCTATTCCTAGCTGCGCTTTGGCCCTAGATAGCTAATAGAAAGGGATACTTCTGTACTTAAAGACTGGGAAAAATGGTGTGAGGCAAATCTTGTCCTTCTTAAGTAGCCTTTGCCTTCAGTTACAGGAATGATAATTCACTTACAAATGAGCTTTTTAATCTCTTTTAAGAAAATCTAGAGTGGTAATTTAGTGTTTAGTGCTATTAAACACTTGGGTAGATTTGTCTTCATCACCTACAGTCAACTTCATCAACATCAATCTTTATCTATACACTTGCAATTCCTATATTGCAAATAGAAGAGGAATCATAATGGCAAAAAAGGCAGTGCCTATTAATGCTACTAGTTCATTTTATGGTAAATTATGTTTTTGAATATTATCATTATTTAATGGGAAAACACTGTGATCATGTAACAAGTCCACGACTTTTCTTCCTGTCTATGAATATGTGTTTTCAGCAGCGCTGCATTAGCAATTTTGCTAGCACTGTGATTCTCACCCAGGCGTGTCTCTTTTGAAATCAGCAGAAGAGTGTCTGAATCCCACTAACAGGAAGATAGTTGGGTTTGATTACTGTGCAAAGGGCAGAGCCAAAAAATTAACCTGTTTTCTGAACATTGCAGATTATTTTTCAGAGTTGATTACAGTAACTCTTAAATGGAGCTTCTGGGCTCCTTCCAGCTAAGCTTCAGTCAGTCAGCTGGACAACTCACCAGCAAGGCTTAAATGGGGGTCCAATGCTCCCTCAATAACTTTAAAAAAAAATTGAGTCTCCCTTACCTGTGTGACAGGTCTGGGATCTCATCCAAATTCTGTTTGAAAGTAATTGATACTACTAATTAATGGAGTAACAATGATGTACGAGTATGTCCCAGGGTGACCCAGCTAGCCAGGAAACAGGGAAGATGCAGTGTCTTCCTGTGGGTTTTCTTCAATGATGCCAGGTTTTCCTGCAGCCCAGAGAACTAAGTGAGTACCTAGTATTTCCAGTTTGGAAGGAGACAATGCACAAAGCCTCACTTCAATTACTATGAAAAAAACCTTTTTGAACCCTGTATACCCAAGATAAATAAGGATTAAAGAATGGAAAAATTAATCTCTTCTGCTTTGAAGGTTATCTTTATGACTTCCAGCTCTTGAATGGAATTTTTTCCTAAAGATACCACAAACCTACTGCTCTTCAATATCTCATTTTCAGGAAAAAAACTCCAAGAATTTTCTGGTTTTATATTAATTAGACTGCTTTGACAAATAAGTTGCTGGACAGAGATATCAGGGATAAACAGTATGTAGTAGTTGTACTCAAGCAGAAGGATACACAGTTCAAGGAGGAGAATGAGAGCATTTAAATTTCTAGGATGAGATGCAACTGCCTCCAGTTGGCGGAGGTTTACATTGGATTCATTGAAAGGACCACCAAGCTCTGGAACAATCTTCCCAGGGAATTGATTCAGCATCCATAGAGATATTTAAGAGAGGGGCATTTGTGGTGATGGAGTTACAAGTGCTATGTCAGTGGTTGGACTCAGAGATCCCAAAGGTCTTTTTCAATCCAAATGATACTATAAGTGGAAGGGTTAAGCTTTGCTTCCACTTTGTCACAGATCAAAGTGTTGAATCCCAGCAGGTAAGGATCTATGGACAAGCTGGTATGTTTTTCAGGGGTTGGTAAACCCCCTTTCCTAAAGCAAGGCCCTAGAGTTAAGATGCTGCTATTATCACAGGATGGCAAGGATGGCATTTCTTTGTCTTAGAATACTCTTGAAAGTCAGGGCTGTGGTGATTTCCCAGGACTCATGGAGGAGGAATCGGGGAATGGCATTGAGATTTCCTACATCTGTGATGGCTGCTGAATGTACTTCCTGTAGTTTCTTGTGCTTGACTATTTTTATCAGCTATACATGACTCTCCAGAGTAGAACCCACCATTTCCATCTTGTTCATAGCACTGACAAAAGTAAAGGATAACCTTCCAGACAAATCCTGTACTTTAAAAACTAAAACAATTCCTTCTTTGCTTTGTGCAAAATAAACTGATAAATGTCTTTTTCTCCACTTTCCCTCTGCTTATTTAGAAACTTTTAGGCATTGAGCTGAGGTATATCTGCAGTGTTTTAATACAACTGTTGAGAGTAAGAAATAAAAAGAGCAAGGACAAAAAAAGCTTTTTCCTTAGTTACTTACTGCCAATGGCAAGTTCTGCTTTAATAGCAAAAGGAACATTGCTACTGCTTGTTGAAGCAGAAAGAATATATTGCAGGAGAAAAAAAAAATCGATGTAAATTATTTTAAATGTCCTACGTTATATTACCCCAAGTCAGACAAAAGAGATGAAAGCAATGCTGTATTTGATGGAGAAAGGATGTAGCTAAAGACAGAAAGGCATGAATGATTTCAAGCCTAATGGATGACAGAAACAATTCAACACAGATGACTTATGATCTGAGAATTTGCCTTACATGCTTACATAAGATAAAGAAGAAAAGCAGTTATGAGCTAATGCAGCAAGGTGTTTTAGAATGATAATAAATGAGAGAGAAAAGCAGGTTGGAAAACAGCATATGTGCATTTAAGTAAAAGCTGTGCTTCTGGTGAGTCACCTTTGCCACAGCTTTTTGCATTTGAGGCACTGGGCTTCTGTGCTCTGAGGCTTCTGAGGCCACAACAGCTGAGCAGTATCCCGTGGGGCTCTGTGATCCAAGTATACTGATAGAGCAACTGAAAAGTATGCCTGATAGAGAGCTTTTCAGTTGCACCATGGTGCTGGGCCCTGTGAGCTTCCCCATCACCTCTCTGGCTATATGAGATACCATTGTCAAGTGGACAGATGTGGAGGCACCTTTGTAATTATCTGTAGGTTTGATCTCTCATGAAGGATGAGGGCCAGATTTGATTTGCTCCATGACACACAAAAAATGTTACTGCTGTTGAACTTCTTAGCGGCATTAAGCAACCTGGGACCAACTCTGTCAGGATGTTGCAGGAAGTTGTTCTTACTATAGACTATTTTGATAGAACATAGTATGATCTTGTGGACATCTGCCTGCCTACTCTAGATTATTGCCCAGGTGCCACTGAAGGTAATGGACAACTGATTTGAACATTATGCTCATTTATTTTCACTGTTTTCTTCGGAAATGTATACTGTTCTTAATTTCATCCTAAATCATCAAGCATTGGTCTGTAGCTGACATTCATACCAAGCTATACCTGTGCTATCAGCAATCACACTAATTGGAATGTAATAGCAGTATATAAACTGGACAGGTTATAAATAAGGCTCTGTGAGCTAAGTGTGTGCAAATTTCAGATTGTTACACACATACTCTATTTTTGTTTTCTGCACAAGAAATAACTGACTGCACTTCCTGGACTTCTCCTGAAACACAGCATACATCAGGATGTATGAAAGTGTAGAACACCAGAGGGAGAAGTGAGGGACAGCACCACTGTGGAATAAAAACCCCTTCCTGAGTTTTTGGAAGACATTTGGAAGGACATTTGGAAATAAAATAACCTTGGCCACCATTTTCATACTCATGTAGGTATTTCCAAAAGAAGAATAGTGATGAGTATGGGAACAGTGATGAACCAGAATGACAAAGTATCAATAAATCCCTCAAATTTGGCTCTTTAAAGGTCAGCAAGTTTTTAACATTAGAACACTGAAGGACTGGGAAATAGTATAGCACACACTATAAATCTTCAGCAGAAGCCTGCAGAAAGCTATAAAAAAAAATCAGTGTTACACCATACATATGACTGAATTTCTATAAATCATCATTTTATGGTATCTATGACATGAAATCTCCATCTTCCTCTGAAATTGAAGGTTAAGAGTGATACACTATTTTACTTTGCCCTCATGTTTGCATAGAATTCTGCAAACAGCATAAAGAAAGGCAGAAAAATAAAGGAGACATACTAAAATCTATGTAAGATAACAGAGCAACCACTGTTCTGTTATACATATGTAATCAAGTGGAAAAAAACCCAAAACAAAACCCATTTACATTAGTACTACCCTTCATTTTATTCATGTAACAATCAAGACTGCTTTACTTTGGCAACTGCAGCTTTATAAATAATGTATCTAAACAACATATCCTTGGCTTTTTGAAGTAATTTTGATTTAATTTTTTAAGTCGCTAGCTCAAGATTTGATTTAATCTTCCAAATTATATGTTCACAGTATGACAACAGTATTTTAAACAGAATTCTGGGAAACTTCAGAAACAGTAATGAAGACTATTACAGTTCTGTGACTTGTAACTTCTGGGTAGAGGTATAACTGGTCATCTAGTAGTGGCGCTAAACTTTAGTTGGCTTCTGATTTTCCTGGTTTAAGGCAAGAGCTAATTTTTATCAGAATGAGAAGAACAGATGATAACTTTTGTTTTATACCAAGGCCAAATTCTGCATTAATAAACATCCAGTTTATTAATTACCTACCAGAGAATCCAATTCTATAAAAACTTACAGCCATTATGCATGGGAATCTGGTGCATCTCATATCCTCTGCACCCCATATCATGCAACTGAGTAATATGTCTTTTATTAGAGTTTAGTTATAGCAAACATGGCATTTTTTAAAGACATGACACTAAAAGCCCCGTGACTTTTGCCTCCTGAGAATTGCAAAGCATAATCACCATGAAATGGTCATCCTGAAATATCTATCTATAATAAGGTGAATAGATTAAAAAAGGAGAATTTATAGTTCCACATATTTATTACATTTTATAGACACAAGCAGTGAATTTGATGAATCTCATCATCAAGACATTCTGCTCTTCTGAAATCCTTGTTAAAAGCATACAATGCTTTTCCTGTCACATTTATTGTTTTAAGTAAGGTTGGATCATGATAAAGTCTTTTGTAAAAATGACTCCATGTTATTTAACAGATTTAGTTTCCTATTTGGTTCATCTGTGTATTAATCTATATGGTTAAGTAGGATGGGTTTGTAATAATTCACTTCAGGCAGCACAATTTTCTAAGGCAGTAAAAGCAAGTTGGATTGTGCCCCTCCCCACTCCCCTCACACTTCATCAGCAGATTGTTTCCTGAAGCCCAGTTCCTGAATCAAGTGCTACATGTGAGCAAATCCACTGAGGGCTCTCAAAATGCACAGGTAGTACTCAAGGCAGAAAAAGAACATAATCCTCCTGCTCAGACCTCTGACATCAGCGGTTAGCCTAGCCTTATGTGACCTGCTTTACTGGAGCTGATGTATGGGTAGAAAAACAGTTCCACTGGCCTTCAAAATCCGGTTATGATTTTTCGAGGCTAATATTTAGTAAGTGATAGAATTAGGTTCATATTCTATTAAAAAAAAAAAAAAGAATTTTTGGAATTACCAGGAACAAAGGGTGTGGATAGTCACAATGACCCTTTTACTAGATGCTTTCTATTATGACTCCACATTTTTTCAGGCTGATGATGTCTAAAGAGAGTTATAGTGATTTTTTTTTGTCAGATTCCTGGTTCAGAGCCTCAGCTGTGTGGATCACTACATCTTATTTGACACTGGCAACACAACTGATGGTTCGTAGGAGCTTATTGTGAATATGCATTTGACCTTCTGTGCTGCTGAACAGTTTTGGGAAAATATTTAAAGATACACCTCCAAGGTTTCCATCAGAAAATGGAATAATGCCAGAGTCCACAAAGGCAGATTTTGGTGCTTTCCTTATACAAGTAACTTAGTAACCAACAAAGAAATAGTGTTTCATGTACCAAATACTTGCTCAATATAGCATTAAGAAAAAGAGCAACTAATATATAACACTTTTGGCAGACCTCAGGAGAAAAAAAATGGCAGGGGGAAAAGTCAGAAATTAAATGGACAAAATGTAAAACTGCTTCATTCATATGGAGAGCAAAAAAGACTTTTGGTGCGATGGCTGGCCTCCATCAAAAGATGAAAGGATTTGCTTACAGACTGTAACAAAGTAAATGTAATTTTATTAATGTATTTTAAATTAGTAGACTTTTAAGTTCACTTTGTGTTCCTTTTTTTTAACAGAAGCTTTTGCAGAATTCAAGAGCTTACATTGAAGTCCTCATAGATAAATTTCTTCTTTGGTGTTCTGTTTAACTAAACAGAGAGAATGGTAAAGTAGGTAGAAATTTACCCAGCTGTCTGTATGTCCATGGATAAATGCACATTTTCTTCACTGCACTTCTTCTTAATCTATATACCAGATGCATTATTTCACTTCTAGTTCCATTGAAATGAGAAAGAGCATTACTTTTTCTAATTCTTCAGTGCAGTAGTCTGAGCATTAGTTCATTTTTCCAGTTAGTTTTTGTAGTCTGATTATTGCCCACAGTTTGGAAACAACTCCCGGGATACCCAGAGCTGTAGGATAAATCTCCACTCTAATATTAACCAGTCTGTCTTGGACCCAATTAGTTTTACTGGCAAAGTTAAACTGACTGTCAAATGCCACTTTATTTTCACCACTCTCAAATGCAGTTCAAAACTCAGTGTTACCAGTTTATGCTCACTATCTCTGGAGGTGTTCAAGACTAGGCTGGACAGGGCACTGGGCAGCCTGGTCTGGTGGGAGGTGTCCCTGCCTATAGCAGGGGTGTTGGAACTCAATGATCTTTAAGGTCCCTTCCAACCCGGACTATTCTATGATTCTATGATCTCACAAGGAAAGATCAGTTCTGTTTGGTTTTGGTTTTTTTTATGTTGAGGTAAAAAACCCTGACCCTTGGATGACAGTGTTTGAAAGCAGAGTTTCTTGAGTTATTAACCATAACTCAAGATGGTTAAAATAGGTTGCCAATGACTTTAGAAAACCTAGCTATGTTTGCAGCCCGTTCTTTGTGATTCCTCCCAGTGTTGTCCTGTACAGAGAGCTCATTATTTCCTGGCATATGGCATGGAAGGAAACAGAGAGTGCTCAGATTTACTTTTGCTGTTCAAGTTGCACTTAGATTTTTTGAGTCTTATACTGAATCAGACACTGTTATCTCCTGATTTTTCTACCCACACTTCTCTTGTATGCATTAACCTGCCCATACTCCTACTTCGACTTGCTCACCTGTTACATGGGAAAATAAAGCTTCTAAAGCTTGTGAAATCTTGTCAATGTGATGTTTCCATAAAAGCAGAGAAAAGAGATAAACTTGAGGACTGGAAACCTCAGTCTTAGCAGTAGAAAATGCCTACCTATAGAAGACTTTGTATCAAGTGCTGTGTGTTAACAGGTGAGCAGATCAGAGCTTCTTTTGCCCATGTTTCAATTGAAATAGACATGCACTAGTTGGGTACATGACACTGAATTATCTGTGATATTTCTAAGCTGAGGCTTGGCTGACTGAATTTTGGGAGGTCATATATGTAATATCTCTATAATGACACAGAGTTTGGCTTTTCATTTAGAGGACATGCAGTGTCCCCATTAAAATTTAGGCTTAAGAATGAAGATTTTTAAAATAGATGACTCTGGTTTTAGCCCTCCTGAGATGGCTAAGGGTAAATACACTTAATATTGGGAGTTTTATCAAATTGAACATTTCTGTGCTAGTTAGCACTGAAACGAGTCAGAGTAAAGAAGCTGTAAGTAGGCAAAAGAGTCATCTCCATCTAAGTGGAAAAGCCACATTTTGGAGTGCTTACTTTGTTCATAGTTGCTCTGCTCTCCTTTATTTTTTTTTTAAACGCTATGCCAGTTGCTACTGGAAACACCTTTCAGTAATCCAGGACTTGCCAAACTGTTTGCAACAGGAACTAGAGTTTGCATGGCCATTTATCAGTTTTTCTGAGGTCAGTGTTGAAGTGGGAAATGCTTTATTTCCACAGGTAAGACCACTGTACTAGTAGAAACAACGTGCCAAAGAGCTCATTTTTCCTCTTGTGATTCGACAAGAGTGAAGGTGTCTAATGGCCTCAGGGCTTACACAGTCTTGAGGCAGGTGAGCTGATAGCATGTGTCCTTGCCTTCTGAAGTCCATCATCTTGTCTTTGCCAATCCTAAAGACCATTTGACAGCTGTTTCCCCAACTGGGCTCCCAGTGAACACTTCACCAACTGGTTGTTATTGTGACACTGGGCTCATTTTCACAGCAACCTGCTCTCCCCCATCTGATGTCTTTGTGCCCAGGCATCAGGCCCTGAAATTCCCTGTGAGAACTGAATTTCTGACTTCCCTTGTAATGAAGCCACATGTGTTTCAGTGCAGGGATCTGTAGTCATTGCCCATGATGCCATCATATGTGAGCATGACATGAGTAAAGTTGTGTAGGGTATTACACAATTTAGAGGAAAAAAAAAGAGAGCAACAGCTAAAGCAGCACTTACATTTATGAGTGGAATTTCATGGCATTAGTTCCATTTGGGCTATAATGCTTCTCTGGCACACATGCTTAATCTGCTCTTTTTTTTCAAGAATGCCATGCTAATGTCATCCAGTAATTCTCATATCAAACCCACCAGCACATCCTGCCCCAGCCCCTTGGCTAATCATCAGGTAAATCTTTCCGTGCAGCTTTTTTTTGGTTATCTTTTGGTTAGATATTTTGGTTATGTTCAGTTTGTATTTCTTTGGGTAGTGATGGGCTAAAACAGGACTGGCTCTAGAGGCAGAAGGGAAGCTGCTGGTTACTATGGCTGATGCAACTGCTTTAAAGGGAGAAAGTAAGAAATTACAGAACACCTCAAGAGAAGGGCCATCCACAACCTTTCTGGGAAACCTGTTCCAGTGTTTCACTAGCATCCTTAAAGAACTTTCTTATATCTAGCCTGAATCTACCCTCTTCCAATTTACATCCATTATTTCTAGTCCTTCAATCAAAAATCTTATTAAAAAGTCCTACCCCTGCCTTTCTGTAGGCCCCCTTCAGGTATTGATAAGCTACTATGAGCTCCCCCCCCAAGCCTTCTCTTCACCAATTCCTTCAGCCTGTCTTCATAAGGCAGTTGCTCCAGCCCTTTGATCATCTTTGTGGCCCTCCTCTGGACCTACTCCAATGTCTACTCCCTCCAAGAGGGAACAAAAACATGGCCATAGAAATAGCTGATATTTAAATGCCACTGATATATGTTTGGTTATATTCCTTTTAATATTTGTAGCATTTGGAGTGATTTTTATTGCTGATGTCAAGGACTACATTAATAAACAATTAATATAAAAACATCTGTAATGCTTTTACTGATAATACACAGCACAACAGGCTGACATCCTACATGTAATAAGCAAGGAAAAAAAACCTTGCTAAAAAAAAAAACCCTTAATTCTATCAGGCAGGCATTCATACTTTTAAAAGTAATGAAAAAGGTTTGCCTTTTATTTTGGGCTGCTGATTATAACTTAAGGGAAAATGAAATGCATCATCCCATTTATTCAAATCCCATGCAGTGCTGCCTGTTTTGTACTTAAAAATATTTCATGACGGTTTTCATGAAAGTATCTAAGTGCTAGTAGCTATGGTGAGTAGTTTGTACATCTGAGTGTGATTTTACTAATTCTTTTCCCATTACTAGATGTAGCAAACTACTTTCATTTGTAGTACTTCAGCTGAGCTCTCTACATGCTGTACAACTATTAATGTCTACTGCAGGAATAAAAGAGAAAAACCACAGTGCTGAGAGAGTCTCTCTCTCTCTCCCCCAAAGCATCAGTGCTTATTCAGTGTAGGGAACTGGCAGAACTTACAGTAAAAATCTATAATAACCTATATATATGTCTATAAACCTCCATTATATATAAATACTATCTTAGAAGTAGAAAACTGACGTATTTCCAATCTACACTAGGCAGCTCCATTCATCAATTAATTCCTGAAGTACAAGGTGACTGTGCTAAACCATTAGAGCAGATCATGGCAAGTCCAGCCTCCACACACCACTTCATCGCTTCTGCACTGAAGGGTTCATCTGATTTCATTAGTACCTTCCTCAGGACTTTCTGTTGTGCAGCAGAGGGAAGTGTCTGGCTTTTCTTTTTTTGTGTGTTCTTTATTCCTAGTGATGCTCAGCACTAATAACTTAGCATCATATAGTGATGCATGACATGTTCCTCACTCCTAAGGCACCTAGCAAGTCAGGGAACAGCACAGAATGATGAGGAGCATTGCCACATCAGCTGCAGGAATTATATTTCTCAGCAAATGCTCCCAAGCAAAGTCATATCTCAGTCAATATGTTGGAGGACTGCATTCCTGAGAATGATGCTGATGAAAAATGACACAACATAGAAAGTAAGACTGTATTATGAGCAGACTGTTGCTAATAAAAAAATAGAACATGTCAGAAAAATCTGTGTCTTACAGATTTTGGAAGCCAAGCATCCCTGAATTAAGTGAATATTTGAGGAAGAGTTACAATATGGAACTGCTTCCTACCTCTGCAAGTTCAAATTCCACCTCTAGAGAAGAGTCCAGGACCCAGCACATCCCTTGTCCCAGACCAGTAGCAGTTGGGCACTGACTAATCCTGTACCATGCTCACTTGCTCTTTTGGGGGGCAAGGAATCTTGCATCTTTTCTGCACTGGGATGAGGAGCAGCTTCTGTGGAAAGGAGTTCAGGAAGCTTAATGCTTATGCCAGTAGTTGCAGTTCTCTCCTGGAGAGATACATTTATTCCTCCCAATGACAGCTGTCATCTCCTCTCATTGGAAGGAGTGAGGAAGAAATAACCTGTGATCTAGATCCTTTCAACAACTTTCCTGAGGTTTTGAAATCTCTTTTGATCGCCCTGGGCCTACAAGTTACAGTCTCCTCTCCACCTGCCTAGAAAATAAGTAGTAGATGGTAGTTAGTTGACTGTAACAGGTTTGGGAGGTTCTGGTCACATCCTTAGCCCAGTCTCCTGGAAGGCAGAGACTTCCCTATGAGTTGGGGTCTGCTCAGCATATCAGACCTTCCCTTCCCCTTATTTTGCAGTTAGTTATTTGCAAAGTCTAGACTGCCAGACTCATCTCTCTGGGAACAGGATTCCTCCTGGAAACAAGCCATTGTGAAAATATCCACGTATCTATGAAAAGCACACAATTTCCTTCCTTTCAAATGCTGCATTTTGTCAGTAAAATGGGTGTATGTGATGTGATCCTGACATCCTCACAGGCAAGGCAGAGCTGAAAAGCTTTAGGGTGAAAAGCTTAGATAAAATGACACCATTGCTGATGTGCAGTCAAATTTGACAATCAGATCACAGTATTACTGTGCTATCTCCCAACCAAAAATTCAGTGCCTCTTACTGAAAAAAAACAAACCAAACCAAAACCAACTTAGTAATAAAAACAGCTGTACATAGAAAGCTAGACAGACACTAGTGATACTAATCATTAATAGCTTCTTGGGGCATAACAAAACATTTTGCCACCCATTCAAACTAACATTAGCAATTAAATAAACAGCCTTTTTATTTTTTGAATAAGAGCTACTCCAATGGAAATAAAGTAAAATGAAGAGAAGGGATTAATTAATATCCCTGAACAGTATCTTCCCAGAGAGACAACAGGGAAGAAGGGATCTATATTAATTAATTGGGAAAAAAATATGTGCTTGGTTAAGTGGATGTAATTAAAAGTAATATCTTGAGGCCTACTGCTAAAGTCCTTTTGCTGCTTTAAAAAAATTATCTGGGACAAGCTTTGCACTTGAAGAGACCAGTAGTTTGCTTGGCCAAAATGTCTGAACAAAAGCTCTCCATGAGATTCAGAATTTAGCTTGCTAACTTCCCTAGACAGAATCTGGTCAGTAACAGGAAACTCTGACTTCAGATACTTGCACTAACCAAACACATGTACAGAAGAAAAATTAAGTGAACCTTTCTCCAGATTGAGGGTTATTTCGAGTGATACTGAAAGTGTTCATTTCACCATGTAATTCAGGTCATACAGGAATGCAAGTAAAGCGAAGTAATGAGAAAGCACAGTCAAATTAGAGAAGAATCAAAGAGAAGAATAAATAGTGAGACAGGAGACAATGGAGCATTGCACTGAAAAGTGTGAAACATTCTGATAAAGACTGCAGAGTCAGCACAAGACCCTCTGAAATGACCTGTGCACAGATGTGTACAGGCAGAGAACTATGCCGTCAAACAAGAGTATCTTCCTATCAGAAAAGTATTTTATTCCACTCATCACCCCCAACTGTTTCATTTAACATCAAAAAGTTAAACAATTCTTAGGTTTGAGAATAAGCTGATTTAGGATTATGATAATCAAGTAGATTGTCCCCTTTCAGTTCTATGTGAGCTGCATTCTTCTTTGCCACACTTGACTTCTGGTACAGCACTACTGGCACACTGTTCTGCTCAAAAATGCTGCCTTACCTCATAGAGTCATATAAATCCTCCATCAGGTGAAATATGACCTCCTGCAGATTCAGGCAGATTTAGTGGTTCTTGTGACATTTCTGATTTTTAAATGATGGAGTTGGACATTTAAGATGTCATGTGCTCTCATTCAAAGCCAGTGGCATATAGTATTGATGCTTTAAAGGCCATTCATAAGCTTTCTTGCCTTGCCTCTGGGACTACTGGGAATACTGGTAATCATCCCCCAGTCTCCTGCATTTTAACTTTCTCTTCCACCTATTCCAAAAAAAACAGACACCAAAGCCTAACATCCAAACCCAACTTACTATTACACCCATAAGGAAAAGCAGTAGCAGGTATCAGTTCCTGCAGCTTAAAATGTGACAATTAGGGTGAATGCTACATTATTACTAAGTAGCATTTCACTTTGGTGTTTTTTAGGCTGCAGAGTTCAAGAAGTTCTCTATAAGAAAGTGCAGAAATGTAAAAGACTCCAGTGAGTCTCTGGACAACAGTGCTCACTGATTTCTCCTTACTGAAAGTAATAAATCCCCCAAGAGCAAAAATGTCAAGCTCAATTTGTGCTTGTATTCCAGTTCTCCTAATGACTAATACTATGGCTTTAAGCAATATGATTTTGCTCAGCTGTCTTCTATGTGGATGCCAAATCTTGTCTTTACACAGAGATTCATTGCTGGTGTCAGACAATATTAAAATAGCCATTGCTTCAGCTACTTTGCTGCACTCAGAGTGGGCCTGTGAGTTGGAACATGAACCAACATGGGGTACCCTGCATACTCTAGTCACTCACCCACAATGTGAAATACTGCCAGCTCTCAACAGCTTGCAGAATCTTGTTTTGAGTCTCTAAAAATAATAAAGATGCTGCAATTTACCATTACTTTTGCTTATCCAAGTGGTTCTCTAATAGACCACCTGATAGTGTGCTAATAGAATAAATATTCTCATGTTTTCCTTATAAGTCTTTTACTCTTCTGTTAAAAAAAACCTCTTCCCCCATCAAATGGCAGACTGGCTCACCAATTCCTTTTCCATTGCTGCATACATTTGGTTGTCAAAGTAGCAATTCAGATATTCAGTTGGCTCATACACCTGTGTAGCCAGTTTTATATTTTGAGCTCTGTTGATCAAGGAAAAAAGGTGAAATTTGCAAAGTCAAATGTTCTGTACAGCTTGTGGAAATTTAATTTGACTCCTATGATTTTTAAAAATAAGAAGGAAAAAAAAATGAAATAGCTTCCTCTTATGAAACAGCCTGTATTTTCTAAGTACAGTGTGTCACAAGGTGCACTGAGAAACATGTCAATCAATTAGGTAAGACCACAACAGGATATTTATGTACACAGGAGTGAGATTACAATTCCACTTCTTCTGCAGACTCCAAATTTCTGGAATATTCTGGTCTGAATACAATTCAGCATTTTTCAACAGTGTCTGTGTGTTCTAAATGAAGTTTCATCTTACCAAAGTTTAGAGCAATATGCTTTGAGTCCTTGTAGTTCAAATTTTCCTTTTTTCTGTGAAACAGGATGAGCTGAAGCATAGCACTAAGAGTGTTAGGTGTTATGGAACATTTAACAGCAAAATGGAATCTAATAGGAAATGATGATTTTGTGCAGTTGTACAATAACTACATGGATCAGATAGACAAATTTACAAAAATGATTGAGCTAAAACAACTGTTAGCATAAATGTCTGTAAGTAAACATTTGAAAAAATGAAATATTCTGAAGCACTTTCAAAAAAAGGTCCAGAGGGAATGCTAGTGAAGCCACTGTTTCAGAGACCTTGATGGAAACCTCTTTATGAATTATTGAATCATGTCCAGGTAGCTGGGTCTCTGAGAGGGGGTTACAGGACACATTTTTGGTCTGGATAAATCAACCTTGTGCTTTATGTAACTATAAGAATTGGGTTTTTAGTTAATTTTAATATTTCATCACACCTACAGGCTAATATTTGTATCATTTTTAATGTGGCAATTTTAATTACTAAAAAATTAGAAAACTAGATGGAATTACAAAACGGCAACAGAGTACTTAATTAAATTTTGCCTACTGGGATAAATAGAACATAGCACAGAATATATCAAAGCAGACACCAATGAGATACTATACATCCATTAGTATGTAGAAGGTTTTCTTTTCAGGTATCTGTTCTTATCAGACACAAGCATATGCCTATCAGTCTTATGTTATACTCATCATGTTATAATCCGTAGTGCATAACATCATGGCAAAAATCAAATGTAAACTATGATGCTCCCCATAGACCAGTGAAATCTTCCACCAAATTATGAGAGCTGGTGAACAAAGGAGAAAAAATAAAATTGCCGCCATTTTATAAAGGTGTTTGAAATTTAAATTAGTTTGCAAATGTGAACAAACATTCTTCAGTTGTGCTAGAGGGCCTTAAAACAAAAGTGATCAAAACACTGGAATTTGGAATTGCTGTGTTTGTTGGGTCATGTTACAAACATTCTGAGATTTCCAATGCATGTATTACAATAATGAGTAAAAACATGGAAATTGTGAGAGTTGGTCAGAAAAAACCTGTAAAATGCATAATAAAATAAATGTTCATTATTTATATGAACTACCTCTTGAACTTATTGCAGCACTGTGTAGATTTCTGCAAATTTCTTAGTATAATTTGCCAAGATGTGCTCTGAAATAATTATTTCACTCAGGATTCCATCGTGCTTCAAATGGAAACTCTACAATTGCTTCATTTGGCCAATGAACCCTAGCTGATGCCTTCCAAGATTCCTAGAAAAACTAATACGTACCTAAATGATGTGCACTAATACTTTTTTATTTAATAAAAATGAGTGTCACTAGATATATATGTGCATACATTTGGTTATTGCTGTTTGAATTATCAGTCTGCAATTTAATCCCAGTCTATCAGAAACGGCTCAGCAGACCCAGACAAACTGAAATGAATCCTTGCCACAGGCTTTCCACCAGGCCTCAAGACAACGTGTTTGTTAGTACCTTCAGATTAATACCAGCTAGATTTTGAGCAGTTTCAATCTCACGCTAGATGGTTTAAAACAAGTGAAAACAAAAGTGTGTTACACAAAATAAAAGAATACAGAAAATACAGTATTGTATTATTTACTGAACAAAATAACAAGTAAAAATCATGGGTTTTAAGTAATCAAATTTTGACCATCCAAGCATCAACAAGAAATGTATATAACTGTATTTTTAAGGTGGTATCTACAACTTTTTTTAATTGTATGAGATCCAAAATCGCAGATGTTGAAACCTCACTTTAAAATTATTCAAGTGCCTTATACAGTATGTAATAAATTTGATAGCGACTACAATGAAATGTACATACAATACCTGAATTTAATATTTTAACAGCTTAGGTCCAGATCATCTAAGTGTTTAGGTTCCCTCTTCTAATGAGGATCTGGGTCTCAGCATATATTAATCCCTTCCATGAAAGGCATAACTCTTTTTGATGGTGGGGATTTATAGTCTTGTCTTTCCCTACACAGGGAGGTAAAGGGTCGATATTAAAGAAAGAGTGGTTCTGACATGCAGAGAGGATATGACACTGCAACTACATGAACCACCTTCCCAACACAACATAAAAATATTCTAATATTAAAGATTATTTTACAACTCAGTGGAAATACGCAGTAATGCAATCCATTTCCTTTGTCTGGATGATGAAAATGCAGTCTTAACAGTCACAAGAGCCTGCCTTGTGTTAGCTATAAAAAAAAATATATTTTTATATATATATTTATGCAACTACTATGTGCATTAAACAAAATCACTGTATGAATCAGCAGGGTTCAATAACACTTGTATCTGAAACTCTGGAAGGGATGCATTGCAGTCTGGTGCTTCTCAGTAAGGTCCCACAACAAAAGGGCAAAATACTGGTTTTTATACCACATTGCCTAAGAAATGGTCCATGAGATCTCTGGAAACTCTTCTGCCATTGCTTCAGCCTGCTTCTCAAAAATTAAATATAATCCTTGAAACAAACCTGGTAATTTTTAGTGAACACACTGAAAATTTCACAATGAACTCTCATGAAACAAAAGAATTCCATCATTTGGAAATTTCTCTAGTGTCTTCATCTCTTACTAATTTCTAACAACTCATGATGAGTTGTTTAGAAAGACAGTAATCAGCAATGTACAAGAAAAATTGTACTACTCTTGAAAAGCACATACATCATGATTCATTCAGGTGGGTAGGTTAATTTAGAATTGAGAAGTGAGTGAATTTCATCCACTATGCCATCTGTAGAAGTACTGGAAAATTTATTTTTTTCTTTACCTGCATTTAGATACTTTTCTCAATCACCTGTGAACACAATCAGTGGTCTTTGCATTGAACAGATACACCTTTGTCACTCAGTCTTTGAGATACCAGAGAAGAACACTTGAAGCAAAGGGCAATACCCTTGTGCACCAAAGCTTTATTATATTTTTGATCACTGTGCATCCCCGTACCTAAAGCAAACAAAATGGCACTTGTGCCATAGTTCTGATACCATAGGTGTCCACTGTTACGTATTTTGCACAAGTCATTGTGTCTCAGTCCATCAACAAAAACTACTGCGCAGTGGTAATCTGGTATCTTAGATAGTTTTTCTTCTTGAACAAAGTTTATCCAAAATCTTCTACCAGGCTACAGTAGTTTAGGGCTCCTTTCCTTTAAAGAGAGGCAAAGTAAATGTCTTACACCTGTAGGCCAGTACTGGTGTTCTGTCCTAGAAACTTTAGCACTGCTCTGATACAATGAACCCTTCTTTTTCTCCAACTGGCTCCACTTCAGCATAGGCGGGATGTCCAGATCCTCTTCTGAATTTCATCGCTGGCCATCTGCTTGGCCGTCGCTGTAACAGCAACAAGAACAAAATAAACTTACAGAACATGCAAGGTACAACAAAACAATGCCCTGTAATTTTGCTCTCTCCCTCATGTAAACTTGCTCCATTTAGTTGTTACAGGAATGGAGAAGCACAGCTCAGCAGCAAAAGTCAGAGGAATGAATCCCTCCTTGTAAATTTGTGAGTGATGGCTGTTCTCAAGGAAATAGCTGTTCTCAAAGAACTAACAAATTTTCATTAGTCCTAGCAATGAAGAAGATGAAATAGCCTGTCTAAAAATTTTTTATCATAGAATCTTGGTGATCCACCACTCCCTAGAGGCTGATCTGTCTACTGGTCTTCCTTCCTAGTTCTGCCAACATATTCTACTCCATCGGACAATGGGTGGCAGAGTTCACAGAAACTGTACTTCTAAAAATTATTTTGAACAAAATTCTGGCTTGCTTATGTAGCACTGTCAAAACAATAACTTTCAAGTGACATCACTTTGATAGTTTAAACAGAAGTAACCTTTTCATCTAAACTCTTATGACCTTGGTGTTCAAGGGTCTTAAGAGCTCCTTACCCACTCTCATTAGGATCTTTGGTCTCTGCTTTAAAAACAAGTAATAAACAGAGAAAGCAAATAGACCTCCACGAAAGACAAAACAACACTTGTATAATTGTGATTCCCCTGGGAAGGAAAAGTGCTTTTCAAATCCTGCATTTTCTAATTAATTCATAGCTGGGAAGGCTTAGACTTTGGGTGATCAAACTAAGATTCTGTAAAAGGGGATAGTTTTTCAGGAAAATAAGTAAACTCTTTCCTAAAGTCAGTTAGTTTAAAAAGCTGACTATTCCCTATAGCAAATTTTATCCGAAAAATATGCTGTTACATATTTTCTTTACTGAGAGCAGTTACAATTTTATTGAGAGGAGGGCTAAAAGATACAGTAAATTAGATAGAAATATTACAGGAAAAGGAGAGAAGAAACAGTGAAGGCAAGCAACAGTCTATATTTTCACTGACATCTCAAAATCTCAACAATTTTACTTTATGATTTTTCTTCTGAATAAAACCCATTGCATTTGATTCTCTGTCCCTATAGTACTTGATTGCCTTCTAATCACTGATGGTATTTAATTTTGCAGTACTGGGGACCACAGAATATCCACAGCCATGACATTATGCTGAGATTCATGGTGCTGTTGAGCAGCAGCCACTAAAAAATCTTGGGCAGGGGGGACGGACACAACACTGAATCTTGTTACCAACAAATCACCCAGCTGTCTGTAAGTACAGTAAAAGTCTTCCTTAGATACCACCGTTAGGAAGATACAATATAAAACTAACTGATCTGCTTTTCCCCCATTTCAGGATCATATTACTTTTGAGGCATCCAGAGTTAAATTCTACTTGGCAGGTAATTTGAAATCCCAAGCCTTTCAACACAACACAGGAAGGAAGGCAGAACACCATCCTCTTTAATGAATATTTTTTCCTAGTAAGAAAACTTAGTCGATTCAGACTTCAGAGACTTTTTTCTACCTAAGCTTGATTGAGCAGGATTTCAAAATGAAGCAGGACAGTTTGGTTACCATTAAAGAAAAAGGATCATACTATGTTCTCAAGCTCATTAAGGCAAATCAAGAACAATTAAATTCAATGTAAAAGACTTGTTCCACATTTACACTGTATAAATGAGCAAAGAAATTGTCTGAGAAGCCTCTAATGAAAAGAGAAAATAAAACAACATTGGAAAATCAGTATGAAAAAATAATTAGAAACTGTCTCAAATGGCAGCATATACAGATGAGTTGAGATTTAATCTATTAAATTGCTCCCTAATTTCATTTTAAGATGTATCCATAATTAGCAATTAATTCCTTTCTACTTTCTGTTAGAAACCATATCTACCATTTTGGGCTACTTTTTTTTAATTGTCCATTCTAGATGATGAAATATGGAACAGATGTGTCAGTTGTAATGATACAATGCCATACAGCATAAACTTCAGCTGTTATTCCAGAAATAAACCAATAGATTCAAATTTCATCTCCAAATGTTACAATTACAGCTTTCTCTGGTTTCTCTTGATGCCTGAAGTGAGATTTTTCCATTCCTACCTTAAAACAATAAAAAAAACAGAGACAAAGAAGCTGAATATTTTAACTAGTTCTTTAGTTTCGACATCCGGTTTAACAGGAACAAATATTCTTGCTCCAAAATTGGAACTCTGAGAGGAAATTCTCTGATTTGTGGCTGGAGAGTTGTAACTCCTGCTTCCTTTTTGCGTATTAAAAAACAGGAAAGCAGGATTAAGATTTTTCTCATAGGACTAAAGCTTCCTTGGTTTCATTTTTTTAAGCAGATAAGCAGGACAGAAAAGTACTTGCGACTTTACATGACCAGGATGCAGGAAACAAATGTCAGGATGCAGAAGAACAATTTATGATACACTTTTTTAAAAGGTTAGTTCCTATTGAAGATCAATGAAACAAAATGAAAAAACATAAGTTGAATAAGCCATGGAAACTGAGACATAACTTTCTTATGCCTGTCCACATCACTGTTAGTGGCTGTTCAATATATTTAATTTAGTACAGCAATACTAAGGCTAGAATAAGTTTCTTTTTGTGAATCTTGCAGTAGAAACAGAATGGATACTATTTTTTCTTCCTCTGAAAAAAAAAAAGAGGGGAATCAATCCATTTTTACTGAAGAGGAAAAATGTCAATACAGAGCAATCCAAATTCTGGATCAATTATCAAAACTCCATAAAAATAGTAATGGCTTAATCAAATAGATTGATAAAATGAAAAAAAAAAAGGATAGTAAGGTCTATTACTATATTAGCATATGTTAACCTGATACCATCAAGATGCATTAGTCTAAGTACACTTTTCCACTGCTAATTCATCTGGGTATTCAGGCCTTCTGCTTTCTCATGACAAAGAAGAACCTTTCTGTTACCTATTACTGTGCCCATCTATCTCTGGTAGGGATTTCCAGGAATAAGGAAGGACCCATTGTCTGACACAATGCTAATTTAATATTTTGAAAAAGCTGTTCTGCAATAAGGTTACATTGGACTTAAAATGCCCTCAGATAATTTACTGACTTCATTTGTTCCTTTTTGATAAAGAGCTTTTTTAAACTATCTCTTTGTCATTCAAACCACTTGTTATAAGGGTGTTTCAGCAATCTTAGGTGGATCTAAGTCACTGGCTGGTGATGGACAAGAAACAGAATGCCTCCATCCTCCTCACCTTTGACTTTTATTGTCAGTGCTTATTATTTATTTTAGTTCTTCTCCCTTGTGGCTGATTAGGTTTCCCTTGCTGAGCTGCTGGTTCCTGCTAAGCTGGGTAAGCTTTGGAAAAAATAACTTTGCTATCAGTACAAGGCAGGACAGTATAGTACAGGCTATCAGTACAGAGGGATCAATGACAATTAACCAAACACAAAGACACTGCAGGACTTTGAGAGAAGAAAATAATAATCCTTAGTCTCCTCCTTTTAATCATGATCTTCATGAAGCACAATTCAGGTGAAATTTCTGGACAAAAAAAATCAAGGACCAAGCCTTCTACAAACTAAAATTGCCTGCAAAAGTATATGTAATAAATACAATGTGCCATATCCCAAAAGAAATCAGCAGAGTTGTGTGAGCTTCATTGCCTAAGCCAGCTGAGAATCTAGCTCTTGAAAAAATTCAGTCTTTCTTTTTTACTCTCCTATTTACTTCTCATTTGCTTGAAGACAGAGACTGCATCTGCACCACTAACTTGGAAAGCTTGCACGGAGTACAGGGCTGGCTTTTAATAATGCCTCTTATTTGTGTTGTGCTGCTATAAGCAAAGACACGTTATAGTGAGTCAGAAATGTCCCTTAATTCCCTGAGCTCTGAAACAAGAACTCTCTCTGGATTTTTTTACTGTTTTCTCTTTTTATTTTCTTCCTCTGAGCATACAGAGGTAGGTAAAAATCTGAAGATACTCTACTGCTAGATCTGAACAATTCCAGGTACTGCAACACAGGTGCATTGAGGTGTACCTGTTGAGTTGCATCCCCCAAGGCTCTGATTATGCACTTTTATTTTCTGAAACCTGCAGTTGGCTCATTCTTTCCTCCCTCACTTTCTCTCCAAGGTCACTCCCTGGCTCCATAGCATCAGTTCAACTCTCTGTGTGGCCATTTGGAAAAGCAGATTCGATAAGTTGTCCATCTTAAACATCCAAATTCAAGTAAAACAACTAAAGAGGACACAGCTATGTGCACGAGTGTGCCCTAGGATATGTGCATGTTTTCTAAGCAGCTGAATCAGCACAATAAAGCTCTGGAAAATCTCCAGGAAGGGGTGGGAACATGAAGGCTATGACTTTTAAAATAGGATCTTAACTCAAAAGAATGAAAACTTATAATCAGAAACACCCACACTTCTCTTCAGACATACTAACTACTATTAAGACATACACAGGTTCCAAATCTATTCACATCCCTCCACTTCCAGAATCTACCCATGTCAGTAAGTTGCATTTGATTTTGTACCTGTCAGCTGAACACAAGAGAAAGGCTCTTTGCCTGAGGGTAAGATGGTCCCAACTTGCAATGTTTGTTTAGATTCCTTAAAATCTCCAACCCACAGTGACCTGCCACAGAAAAAATTTATTCTGCTGTTGTCAAACCTCACATAAGCACATTTGGCAATAGTATCTCTGTGTCCAGCTGAGAAAGGACATTAGGACATCTGACTCCCTGTCTTCATATTGGCCAGAACTTCCTCTGCTGTCTCTCAGCTGTGGCCAGATCATGTTGCCTTTGTTCCCCAAAGGCAGAGCACTGGGATGACAGCTGAGGCTAAGTATCAAAGATTAAAAGGACCTTGGACAAATATCTAAGAAAATTTAGAAAAATACAAGAAAGCACACAAATGAAAACTTACTGTTTCATGTGCACACCTTCTGTTGGCAGATAACTGTGTGAAAACAAGCACAGACATCTGAGCAAAAGACAGTCTGCCTGATGCTCTACTTTTTGATTTACTAACCGTTCCCTGGAGAGTAATTGCTTTCAGTGCCAAAGTTTCCACACAAACACCAGTCAATGAAGGATAAAAGTATAAGAAAAATGGAGCATGAAGAAAAAGAAGGGAAGAAGTAAAATCTAAAACACTAACAAACCTGCTATTTAGTCCACAAATAGCAAAAATACAATAGAACTTGAGAAAAAACACCTGCCTGAGGAAATTCTTTACTCCCATTTACATTCATCTCCAGATATTTGTATCACTTTTGCCTAGGACCTATTGTGCAGGCATTGTAGTCCACTCCAAGTGGGAAATCATGCCTGGCTTCATGGACAACAAACCTCAAATCCTGAATGCAAGTATGTTAGTGAATAAATGAATGATGTTAAAATTGTGATATAGCTTGTATGCAGCTATACTTGTTATAGCTACATTTCTGAAATAAGCTTCTGTTTTGTTGAAAAAGAAAGGAAGAGCACAATTTGACATATATGCTAGTTTTAAAAAAGTAGTGCATGTAAATTCAAACTGTACTTAAGAGATACAAGATTCCTCAAGTTAAGAGTAGTATGTAACTTTATTCAAAAGACTGATTAATGCCACCTAAACATTACTTTCAGTGCATGCATTTAACAAAACTGTCTGTGTGATGGGAATCATCAATGAATGAAATAAATTTACATGCCATTGCTAAATTGAGAAAAAAACCCTGTGTATTTTAATTCTATATTCACTCCTTCTTGAGAAGGATACTGCCATTTAGTTAGCCTTTTCAGTCACATCTTTACAGTTTAGAAACTTGTTTTAGTTAATGTGAAGTAACAGCAATGTAATCTATCTGTGAAAAAAGAAAGGGATAAATAATTCTTTTTTTGTACAAGGACTTTTGTTTGTCTACATCAATAGAGGTCTGGCTTGAAATGCTGCACAGACATGAAAGCAAACCATTGATTCTATTACATGGATGCTGTTCCCTGATGGTTTACATTGGTAGAACCTCAAATACTGATAAAAAATTCATTTTGATTTCTGTCACTACTATTGCCTCTAAGCAGTATGTTTATTATAATATGATTTTAAAGATGAATCCTACTGTTCATGTGCATGATTCACTTCAATTTATGCTGCCATCACTAAGAATAAATATGTATCTATACCTTCCCATCCATGCTTTTACTTAAGCAATTCCTAGGTACATCCCTATTGATGTTTCCAGTTGTTCTGTATTTTCACTGCTGCACACAGAATGAGTTCCAATTCCTAGGTACATCCTTACTGATGCTTCCAGTTGTTCTGTATTTTCACTGCTGCACATGGAAAGTATCCCTTTAACAGTAAGGGAGTTCTGCATGTAGGAGTTACGAACAACCACCTTTTTCTTTCATGTTTAGCAACTCTATAGTTATCATTGGGTAGAGGAACATTACTGAGTTGAATGAAGCCCACTCAAGTAAGTGTAGATATTCACAGCATTTTGTAGAACAAAACACCTGTGCAAAAAGTTTCTCATGTTGTCACATACAGCAGCATAAGCTGACTAAATGTCAGCATCTGCAATGTAGATCTCTGCATCTGAGGTAACTATATCTGAGGAATACTTTCTTCTGGAGAATTAATGAACCCAAATGGTCTATTTTACCACAGGAACCTAATTGAAAAAAATATACACGTCCCAAAATAAAATGCCAGTGTGCATGACAGCTCACAGAAAAATGCTTTGGTGAGGAAAATGAAGGATGAGAAAGACAGGGGGAGTGCTATCTGAGATACATCTTTAGACGTATGTTTCATGTAAAAATAAAAAAGGTAAAAACAATAGTAGTTAAAGAAGCAGCTGAGTGACAAACACGTTAAGAACAGAACAACATTACCTGCTAGGTGAGGCATTTCTTCAAGGCTTATGCTACAAACACAAGAATACTTTCCAGATTTACTTAAAGTTCTGTTCTGGAGACCTCAATTATACTAGCTGAGTGACAAGACTAGTGACACAACATGTTACTTTTGTCTTACCTCTATGAAGAAGAGACTGGCTGCTGACGTTGGATGATGATACATATAGACAGTCACAAGGATTGCTGCAGCCACAATGAGGACCAGGACTAGAATGCCAACAATCAAGCCAGCATGAAGTGTTCCACCTTTCTTCTCTGCTGCACTGTCATCTGTGGAAGCTGCACAAACAACACAATTATTAGCACAGTAACTTATGTCTGATCCATTCCATTTCACAGCTGTGTCATATGTTCCTCATTTTCCAGAGCCAAGTTCTAAAAAGATGCTAGATGTCTCTTTCCCACAACTGAATACTCTCATAATCTTAATGAACAGACATTTCCAAATGTTTTACTAAATCTAACTCAACAAACAAAATACTGTTTCCTTTGAATGCAATCTGGACATTCTGAAGTTTCTAATTACCTTCATAATGAATTTCACTTTGATCTTCTCATAAAACTACTGAAGTTGCCCTACGGACAAAAAGTACTAATTGAATACATTTTGAATGCTTTTTTTATTATTCCTTAAAGCTTCAAGTGTAGACATGCCACAATCCCTTATGAGGTCTAGCTAATAAACACATTCTGAAAGCCTGATTCATTAGCTTGGAAAGGGGCTTTGAATCATCTTGTGCAAGTGAATCAGACAGCCAGAAGTGTAACAGATGGATGTTAAATGACCCTGCAGTATTCAGATTTTTGTCTGAATGGGACACTCATCATACCAATGCGTTACAAAAGACCATCCATTTACGAAACTTGACACCAGGAGGCAGCTCATGGCTATCCCATCGGAAGATGGTCTTTGGTCACACAAGGAACTTGTCAGCAGTACTTCTGCTTCTAAATGATAGGAATTCTTTCAAAAACACTGCAACCTTTGCAGAAAAAGACTTTCAATAGATTAACCAAGATCTTCACAGCTGCCTGTGCTCAGGTGTGATCTCTGCTTTGCATAATGGGGAGCACTTGGCAATGGTGATAACCAGTAACTCTTTCAGCACCCTTGTGCATAGAAGTGCTCTCTACCCACCACTGCAGGAAAAAAAGCAACTCAGAAGCCCTAAGTTTAAGAGTACTGGCCCTTTGACTTCACGAATCTGCCTCACAGTATTCCCCTTCTGCCTTTTTGTCAATCCTTCAAATCACCTTCATTCCTTACTGAACAAAAAACCTGCTCTGATCTTCCTTTTGAGAAAATTTATCTTAATTCCACTTCAAAATTTCCTCCAAAAATGCTTGTTTGCCAAGCTGACTATAATGAAAATTGTTGTTTTACAGTCATCCTTCTTTTTGTGCCACCTCCTTGAGATATTTCTTGGTCTGTTCTGAGATATTTCTTGGTCTGTTTCATGTTCTGTGAAGTCATCACATCCTTTTATTTGATCTTGTAAAACAAATACTGAGTAATGGGCACCACTTACCATCAAGTGACTATTATTAATAGTTACTACAAAAACAACTGTTTTTTACCATTCAACAGATTGTGAGAAGAGCATTCCACTTTAATATAAAAACTTAAAACAACTGAAAATAAAACCAAGATCAATTGATCCAGATCGTTTGGTAGAATTATATGCCCTGTATGAGGGACAATAAAAGAAAATAAGAAATGTAAACCTTAGTGTAACAGTTCATCCATGTGTGGCAGCACATTTTCACATCAGTCCAAGGAAGGCTGCATGGCTCAGTGGTGCAATACGACACCATTGTGACAACGGAGAGGAAAGGAAGATGCATTATGTTAGCCCAAAGCTATTTCTAACTATAATAGGAAAGTGAATCTATGGGAGAGTGAAGGGATTCATCTAAATTTCCCATGCTTTTGTTCATATTGCCTCAATCTTGAGTGAAGGTAGCTGAAACCCTGCAGCATTGCTCTGCTCTTTCCCAGGAATTCACTAGGACAGCTGGTTGAGTAAGGAACTGAGTAACAGAATCAGAGGACAAAGAAAAAGAATCCAATAATTTGAGAGGCTAAGACAGAATGTGAGAGGCATTAATGAATCTAATAAAAAATAGCAAGTATGCACCCCCAATCAGTTACTGCCTAATTCTGAAGGTATCTTTGAGTGCCTGTTCCACTGCAACTTCAGTTTTCATTTTTCTGACTGTGGACATCAAGTTAGAGCTTAGGCACGTAAAGGATCCAAGAACTAGGTCTCTTCCTGCCTAAATCCAACAAAGGGATGAACTCAACTTTCTGAAAGCTTAGTTCATATAGATGTACTGACACCTCTGAAAAATAAAGTCAATGTCAGATCTATTTGATTTTTCTTTTTTAAAGTTTAATTTTATTTTTTAAAACAGTACATACAGTGAAAATTTCCAGGTCACCCTCTGAATTGCAGTAAAAATGTGATACTGCATAGCATACGAAAGATCTATTTTCAAATGTATTCACCTACTGCTTAGGATAGGTGCTATTGAATGTATCATCAATCTATGATAATACATCTTAGCTTTTTTCAAAGTAATCTAAGTGAGAAATCAAGCAATTTTCAACCCTCTCCAAGGTTTATTTCAGGGTAATAAAACTACTTGCCATTGATTGTGCTGGAACCTTCCTACTTTGGGTAAATCAGCTGAATCTCTCCTTACTGCTATCCTTGTTATTTATCTAATATTGTATCTATGATAATTTAATTTCACCATCCTTATGCCTACAGGGTAGCCACACTTGCACCATTTCTGATCTGGTTTCATCCAGGAGCTTTAGGGTATCTACACAAGAGATTTCTACAAACCATTTGGCTACTCCAACTTTCCATGTTTGCTCTCCTCTTTAGGCAGCCAAAGAGAATTAAAAAACCCTGTGAGTTTGAGTTAATATAATCCTGCAAAGGAGGATTTGTTTTGTACAACTGAGCTCACAGGGTTACAGCCCACTGTGAGCTCAGTAGAGCCACTGGATTTGGCTCCTCTTTTGGGCCCCCATATACATCTGGAATATGAGTCTACTACCATGAGACTGCTTGTTTTATGAGGCAGGTATATGGTTCTTCAAACCTAAGCTTTTTTCCTGTACATAATGCAGATTCCTGAACAGATGATTAATGACTACATATAGTGACTGTGGGGGGAATCCAGGAATGTGGAGTTGGAAGGATTCTCTGGAGGCTTAGAGGAATCTCCATAAAACTGTTCTTTCTCCCTTTTTCAGGAACAGCTTGCTCTGGACTTCTCAGCTTCTTTGTGGCAACAGAGTGTGATTTTCTTGCTTATGTGGGTTCATTCCCTTAGAGTTTGTTAACAGTTTGAGGTTAAGCCATTGATGTTTTACTTGGTTTTGTGGTGATTTATAAGGTTATGGTTCAGCTAAAAATTGGTGTCCAATTGCATGTAAGGAATGAAAGGTGGTCTCTGAATGAGAATTTTACCTGTAAATCCTGAGTTCAATATCTGGCTTTGCCATCAATTTTACATAGGACCCAGGGCAGCTCAGTAAGTGTCTCCACGACTGATCAACTGCCTAGTGCAGTAAATGGATGAGAGTTCTCTGTTTTTAGCATGATAAAATTGAGATATGATGTAGATATAAGAAACTGTGTTCTAAGTAACATTTAAGTACAATCCAGAGTGTGGAGAAACCAACAGAAAATAACACAATTTATTAGTTCTAACACTTTAAATGTTCTCTGAATAAAGATTATGAATTGGTGAATCTCTTCTTCACTCAGAATGGATGAGTTCAGCACTTTTCATTTGTATTTCCTTTAAAAACTCCACTTTAAATTTCCTTTAAAAACACTCCAAGCTCATTGTTTATTGTGTAAAGTGCATTGAATGTGTTTCTTGCTGCATCTGATGCACAAGGAAGATGAGAATATTTATATCAGAAGCTTATGGTCTTGACTTTGGGAGGCTCTGTTTCTAGAAGATATCAGCCAGTAGGCATTGATGAACTGTCTCTATTGCTAAGAAATGACAGAGGAGGAAAAACCTGGAAAAATTCATAGAGAAATAGAATAAAAGTGAAAATGTATCAGCATTTCTTAGCCTGTGATCTACAGTGTGAAATACTATTTATGGGAGAACTTGCTGACTTATTTCAGTTATTTTTTATTTGTTCCCTTTGCAATTTTCTCCTACCTAAATATAACTAAAAGGGCAGCAAATCAATAAACTATTTATAAGGCTCTTTCTGGTTTATTTTATAATAAAGACAGCTATTTGTCCTTCCTGAATCTACTTTTCTTTATATTCTTATCCTATTAACATATTTCTATCTTATATCTGTGTCAGATACTTTTCTCTGAGTCTGCTTCTATTTCCATCACTACTGAAACTACTATAAAGCTACTCCTTGATAAAAAGTTTTTAAACAAGCACAGCATAGAATATAACACAGGTAAAGTAAATTTTGTGACAAGCTGACTCCAAGGGAATCCTTTCTTACCTAAAATTGTATGAACCATGCAATTTCAGGGGAGCATCAACAGTTTTTTCAAAGGAAATATAAAGCAAACATCTAATTATATATACTGTAATCTAGTCACAATGTGAAATTTGCAGTAATGGTAAAATCCTTAAATCCTCCTTTATTTCATGACGGGAGAGCAGAAGAGGATGTCAGAACCTTGGTCTGCCATGCTTCTGGACAGGAGTGAAAACAACAAATTAACTAGGATACTGAAAAGTCTTAATGTGAGGAAACCTATAATACTTACAAGTAAGATTCCCACTTTAACATGGCATTTACATTTCTCTCTGTAGTTGATAGAGACGTGCACCTCTATATAGTAACATATCCCACTTTGGTTAGTTTTTTAAGCATGACATTAATAACTTTTTCTTGCCTATTGCTTGCCACTGGCTATGAGAAAAGCCCAAAAGTATAGCTTGTGGTTGAAGAGATGAAGCCTCTGGAAGTTCTTGGCTAGGTTAAGATCTGAAGGTAAAACAAAGCCATATCCTATAGATCTTATCCCATAAAAGGTCCATTTAAAATAATTTTTAAATCATTACAGAGATTAGGTTTAACACTGATTGATTTCATGTGATTTACTTTAAAATTGGAGAGGACCCAGCTGATTTATAGTGACTTCTTGGCCTATTTAGCCAGTTTAGACTGTGTGGTCATAATAACATCTATCAGTCAGGTATGTTGTGTTATAAGAATAATTAAAAAAAAAAGCACAACAGAATTGCAGCTAATAAATATGCTTGTAGTGCTGGACATATCTTAAAACTGACAAAATGCTTGTTATTTTAAAGAGAATCAAATTTAACACGCTGCTGTATTTTAAAATGGCTTAGGGGAGCATATTTTCAGCATCTATCTTGTCTATGGAGAAAAGAGAAGATAGAAGAAATAGAAGAAAATTAAAATGTTATTGTAAAAATAGGCTACAGATGCTCTGAGTGAATAACTCAGTGATTTCATATATTTAAAATGCTACAGCAGTTTGGCAAAACTGCACATAAATTTAGTTCTTGCTTAATAGCATTTGGTTTCAGAAGTTCCAGGCAGAGGTGAGATGCAAAATTTCTATACAATTCGTTTGTTGTACTTAAGCAGATATTGACTGCTATCAGCCAAGGAGACATGAAGCTATAGACCATCCAGTATAGCTTTGGTTTTCCATTATAAAAGGTTCTCTTTCATTAGAGTTTTAAAGGATATAGTGTGAGAAAGTAAAGACCCTGCATTCGTGACCTGAAATAATCTACTCTTTATGAAAGGCTGACAAATCACAGAGAACCAAAGAACGTGCCTGCAGCTGCAGAGGTTTTATCTGAGCCTAATCCAAGGGTCACTAGAAAATTCAATGCATAATTGAAGATTCATCAAAAAGAACTTCTCAGATTAAAAGCTACGTTTACTGTGTGAATGAGAAATCCTGGTGTGCTGCTTTGCTTCCCTGTTGATTGAAGTCCTTTTCTTTTTTTTAACTTCAAGAAAAAAAGAAAGAGCTCAAGGAAAATGAATAATCACATCAGGTGCTGGTTGATCCTCCTAAAACAGAACATCTTTCTGCACAGAAAAGGACTTTCTATATTTAAGGTAAGCAATGCCACAGATCCCACCGCCTCACTCTACCAAGATCACAACTGTCTCTGTTCCAGGGGAAGTTATCTTGGGCAAATATTAGTGGATAAGTGGAAAAATAATACAGAATGAAACTTGAATGTGTTTTCTAAAGCCAACCTTTTAAATTATTTTTTTTATATAACAGAATAAGACACTGAGAGGGTGGAGTGTGTCCAGAAAAGGGAAATGAAGCTCATGAGGGACCTGGAAAACAAATGTTATGAGTAGCAGCTGAGGGAGGTGGGATTGTTTAACCTGGAGATAAGAAGGTTGAGAGGAGACCTTATCGCTTTCTACAACATGAAAGGAGGCTGTCATGACATGGGGTTGGTCTCCTCTCCCAAGTGGCAGGTGATTGGATGAGATGAAATGGCCTCAAGTTGTGCCAGGGGAAGTTTATGCTGGATATTAGGAAAAGTGTTTTACACTGAAATGGGTATCAATCATTGGAACAGGCTGCCCTGGGAGGTATTTAGACATGAGTAGACATGGTGCTTAGAGATATAGTTGAGTGGGAGTTGTTATCAGTGTCAGGATGATCATTGGACTAGATGACCAGAAAGGTCCCTTCTAACCTAGGCAATTTTATGATTATATGATATTATTCTGAGATGTTCAGGAGATGCTCAAGATGAAGAGCTGCTCAGTGCCAACCCAATTGCCTGCCACTGAGCAATGTCTCAAGGGGGAAGAAGAATGTACACAGCTCAGCTGTGTACGTGCCTCATGGAGAGAGCAGAGTGCTGACTGATTTCACCTTCTCTACTGTTCCTTGAGAACACTAAAGCACAACAAAATTTTATGAGGAATGAGAGAAACAAGATTGAGGGACATTTCCATTGAAAAAAAGCCTAAAGTACCACTCTTGAGCTTGCAGATGACTTTATTCTAAGGGATCATTTATGTGTCAACACCGTGTCAAACAGCACTGCCAGCAAATGGACAATTCAATGCCTACTACAGCATGTGACCAGCTATGCTGTGGTTAGTGACAATTAAAGTACAGTTAGTGACAGGTGAGCAACTGCCTCCTGTGAAGTGAGGAGATCTTTAATTTGGGGGATGGAGAAAACATTACTGAAAAATACATTATCAGATATTACTGAGAAACAACACCGAACAAAATGCTACACACATTTTTATATGAAACTTGGATGATTCTCTGCAAGAGACGTGAGAAAACACTTCTGTGCCTCAGTTATCCTGACCAGCTGCACCTGGGCCCCTTCTCCATGAACTGGGGATTCTATGGAAGCTCAAGAGCAAGCCTAAGCTATGTCATAGGTGTACCTGTATTCATTCCCATCTCTCATCTTGTTTCCTGGATGAACCTTGGATCTGCTCTTTAAGTAGCTTGTCTCTAGCCAGATGTCCTTGGCCATATCTCCTTGGATGAACCTTTGAGGTGTGCTGTATCCTTATCTGTGACCCTGTCTGCTTTTGCTGCTTGCTGGACTCCCTGTACAGATATGGTTCATTATCTCACCTTGTCTTTGGTTCTTGCCTGAGCTTCCAGCTGCTGAGTCTCACCTGCTCCTTTGCCACTTTGCTCCTTGCCTTGCCAACCTGGCTTCCTGCCTTGACCCTGGGCTTGCCTCCTTGCTGCAGGCTTGGTTGATGGTGACTAGAATGGTGGTGACCCCAGTTGCTGCCCCTGTGCTGCTGGAATCACCTTGCACCCTCTGCCTGTGCCTGTTGCCACACTTGCAGAAAGGAGGAAAGATAATCAGAGCAAATAATATGTCCATTTACATAAAATTTATTTCCATTTGCTTTGGAAATAAATGGTCTGTTTTGACAGAGCATTCTGAAGCCTGCATAAATCAACTCAAATCTTTCCTTCCTCCTCAACATGCTCTTTATCACCAGTGAACACAGATGCTGCCCTACATCTAATGGCCCAGTCCTATTCTAATGGGGAATTCTCATTAGCTTCCAAGGGAGAAGGAACAAACCTCAGGTCTCAGTCCCTGAACCACAAAGAAGATGACAAAAGCAGTCCCCTGTAGAGCCTCATTTAACAGAGGCCTTTATCATTAAGACAAAATGATCTTATTGCACAGGGAATGTGCATGAAGAAATACAGACTTACTGCTACTAGAGATATTACATGGATATGCTTATTAATAAAATGTCATGTAATAATTTCTATTATGAATGAATTTATAACATGATATTATTTAGAACTAGAATATTCTCTCAATAATACCTTATTTTTATAATGCAGTTAATAAATTCATTAATATAGTTAAAATTTACTTACTATGTTCATATTTAGAAGTTAAATATGATCTTTTATTAAAGAGTTATAAAGAGAGTAGTAAATGTTTGATTTTTTCGCAGGTGCTATGCTTATTAACTCTGCTGCTTTTGCACAGACATGTGGAAAGCTGAAGTCCCTTGCGAGTCTGGTAAAAGCCATTTCTGCAATCTGATTTTGATCAATGATGTTCAGGGGGCATAATTTGAGAAACTACAAAAAAATGAATCTCTTACCTCCATTATCTTTTAGGTGCAGTGCTATCTTGGTGTCATCTATAAAGAAAAGTCAGAGTTAGTGGTAGGAAAGTGCAATTCTCTAGGTCAAGAGTAATCTTAAGAATGATTTTCTAATGTCAAAGAAATTGGACAATTAGAAAATGAATTTGCACTCAAATCCAGCGTAATTAGATTGCTGTATTCTTACTTACACTGAACAATGTTTAATTTCATTAAAACTAAAAAAAAAAATAAAAAATTATGGGAGTACTATAGAGTAAAAGGAGGACCAGAATACTGGTAAATGAGGGTTCTTGAGTGTGTCTCATAACACTTAGAAATTTATGCTACATTTTTATACATATCTTCAGCTTTTTATCACATTAAAGATTACATGAAACATTATATGACAATAAAACAAAAAAGTGACTTGGTTTCCTTTCTAAAACCATGATACAGTCTACCAGTTTTAAATACTATTTGTTTCTAAATTCCTCTCACTATGAGCTTTGATGAACAAGATGTCTGGGAATAATGCTGCTAGCACAGTTCAAATTCTGCAATGACAATTTTTAAATTCCTCTTGCCACAAAGAAAACCAGCCACTCATATCTCTCCTTGTAATGCTTCCAGCCCAAATTTTCTTGTCACTGGCCACTTAAAAAAATACATGCTCTCCCAGTATCTTATCTTTGGTTAACATACAATTCCAACAGAAACCTTCTCCTTGCCCTGTTCTATTTCATAGATGCAATTTGATTAACTTGGGTTAGCTTTTCTATCCAGATTAATTTTCTCCAGAAGCAGGAAAGCAAGGTGTCTCAAGCACAAAAAGGCAAGATTTAAGCAGCTAGTGCAACCAGGATAAAAACTGACATATCATCAGTTACTCTGTTAATACAGTCCAGGATCCTATTTTATAACACTATGAAAAGAACAGTATCAATTGACTGCAAAAATATAAACAGTCAAATTTCAAAGAAGTTTTTAATTTGTGTTATCTCTAATTTTCACATAGTTAAACAAAATGCTTGAAGGGATGTAAGATTCATTCAGTCTGTGATTCAGTCTTCTTCACTAACTGTAGCAGGAGCCTCTCTGCTGGACATTTCAACAGCTTTTGGACTATCATCTGATGGTTAAGGGAACAAGAATAACTCAGTGTAACCACAAGCACTCAAGACATCTTCCTGGCCTCTCTGTGCTTTCTCAATATGGCCCCCTCCTCCAGCACTTATCACATTTGCACCACACTGTTCAGAAAGCAAGTTGCAATTTGTAAGTATATATTGCCTTGACTGCAATTCCCTACTCAGTCCACTGCCCCAGGGAGGAAAGGTCCACATGAATACATACTTAAAGAAAATAAATAGCTTTTAGATTTGAAAATGACACATTTTCACTATAGAGTAATGCAGGCTTCACCTTCTGTGGGCAGGCTAGTTGGCAGATGGGAGCTGGTGGATCCTCTGGTGGTCGTTAAAACTCTGAACTTTGTGGTAGTGGGCAGAAGGGTGGTGATGGAGTACGGAGGTGTTTCAGTTGTGTCTATATTCTTTTCACAAATCTTATCTTTTGACTGTTGGGAAATAACAAAAAGAAGAGAAAATTAATTCTCAGCAGACTGTCACTGAATGAAAAATTTAAGCATGAACAAGCTGTTGGATAAAAAGAATGAAAATGGAAACCCTGAATCAAGGAATTTCAAGTGAATTTTCCTTTTTATTTTTTGTCCCCTTTGAGGTGCTCCACACAACATTCAGCAACACATATTTTCCATTCTGTTGCAAAACTTACAGTACTGAGTGGATAATGAAAAGGCTTCAGAGTCATTCCTGAATGTCAAACATGTCATTTCCCTCAATCATTATTTTAACAACTGAGATCATAATTTAAATTTTCACTTTTCTATTGTAAATGATCAATACCACTAGTCTAGGTGAGATAACACAAGTTAAAAAACTATATGCAAGTTCAATTGTAGCTCTTCATAGGGAGTTACCAGAAGAATATGCATGTGTGTAATGTGTGCATGTATTCAGCCTACAGAATATTTACATAACATGTAAATTCACTATGCATCTATAATTCCATAAAACATTAAAATGCCATGCATTATGTGTGTGCATATAAAATTATGATATAAAATATATTATAAAATACAATAACCATACAATATTTTGATAAAAACATAAAGTTTGTTTTTTCCCAATTTATGGATACTTTAAAAATTCTGCAGGTGCAAGGAGTATTTTCTCTTATGGATCCTACAGTTTTTCAGGAAAATACATCCAATTAACTAGCAGCAAATATGGAGCTTGCCTGTGACTCCTGCTGTTTCCATTTACTTTAATGAGAAGTGGAATCCCCCAAAGCCTGTTCATTTTATTGAGGTCTGTCTGTCAAAATTCAATGGGTGTTTCCCTTCTTTTAACATGTATTTTTTCTTTCCATCATTTTACCAGAAACAATATATTACATTAAGAAAAGATATCAGTAATTGCAGTACAATTATTCCTGAATTTTTTAATGTTTCAGCTTAATGAGCATTTTAATTTCACTGATTCAATTTCATCAAAATTTAGTTCAAAATCTATATTACAAAGAAGGAAATGTTACTGTGAGGATCCTTGTTATTCCTCCTCTCAAATGGATGCATCTGCAAGGAATGTCTGTGTGCTAATTATTGATCCTTCATTCAACTCCAGGAGCTAGCTCAAGCATCACTCTGGAAGATGCTGAATAAGCTGTTGCTTCCACTGTAGGGAGCCCAAAAGCTGAACTGAGCCAGAACTGTACAAATCAAAGTATCAGTTTCTCAGGTACACTGACTGTATCAATAATTTTCTCTTAGATCATGCACTAAGACTTGAAGCACTAGGGCTGAACCAAGAGAGAAGCAGGAGGGGATGCAGAGATCAGTATTTGGATAACATCATGCAGACAGCAGTTTATCCACTAGCACCACTCAGTCCTACATAATTATAGCAAAACAAAAGCTGTGCACCATAATAACAAATACACTCAGTAACTTTTACATTATTGAAGAGGTTTTCCTCCAGACAACAAATCTCAGAGAAATTCAGTCCTTAAATCAGGAGATTACAAACTGAAAAGCCAAAGCTTCAAGCCCATGTAACATGGCAATATGTAGGATGCACTTGTTTTGCAAATACACTTACAGGGAAAACAACTTCTGCCAGACTGGATTTATATCATTACTTCTCTTTACTTTGGCAGAGAATAAAACAAAATGTAGTTTCCTAACTAGACACTTCGGGCTATGTTTTGCCCTCAGTTTGACCTGACATTACACTTGAAAAGGGCTATGTTCTGAAATTAAATAGAATTTAGCTCTATCAGCCAAAATGCAAAAGTAACTGCTTTTTTATTGCCATCACAAGATTAAACGTGCCATAATTTCTTTTTTTCCTAGTACCATAATCCCCAAATGAAGTAAAACAAAATCCAACTTAAAACCTTCAAAAGAGAGGACACAAAGAATCAGCAGCAAGATGTGCTTCAAAAATGAATTGCTCTGTTCCAGGAATACCTGGAGTAACTCTTTTAGATGCCAAAGTCCCCATTTGTTAATCCACCACTACCACAGTGAGACAACCTCCTTCCCATCACACTGCTTCTCCATGACAGGAAATCCCAATGCCTTATGGTTTTTGTGGGTTTTTTTTACATCTCTTCAAATTCATCTCTGTGATTTCTTCTATATGAAATTATTTGCCCTGATGTCACACTTGAGACTAATCCAGCAGAGGATTTTCTACAGATGAGGAGCATCACAGTTTCTTACCCTTTTCTGGTAAGAGTCAGAGATCTAAGAGAAAAACAGTGCACAGACACTGCTTTGGGGCAAGGTTTCTGGCATTTTTACTTCTTATTTAAAGGATTTCCTCCGAGACAAAATTTTTACTTGGTGTCCATTTTATTCCCTCAAATGGGGAGTGAAATTGCTCTGCCTATTTTCTTTATTATGCCTTACAGCATGTTCACTGAATGATGAATACAGCATATATCTGGCCTTGAAACCATGCCTCATAATCTGAAGAATATAATCAAATGCATCGTAAGTGTAGAAATGGCCCCTGATGGGCCAAGAGGGTAAACTATTCACATACCTCTTCAGGGCAGCCACTGTCTACCCAATCTTGCCGGTGACGGTCAAATCCACTGGAGCATCTTTAAATGATGAAATAGATTGAAAGAGTTGAGATGGAAATAGGAGGAGAACATGAACAAGAAAGGAAGAGGGAGGAAGATAAGAGAATGACAGAGAGAAAAATTATGTGATTTAATTTAACATCCATATGATTTATGTGGAATTACTTCTATTCAAGAAGCTGTTGCTTGCAATCTGAATCAATCATATTTAATCCACTTCAGTGAAAGGCATTTTAAAGAATGAATTATTATTTTCCTTGTTTTTCTTAAGTTTACAGTTTTTCAATAGGAACAGCTCCCTTCTACTGGACAATTCTTAAGACTTCATTGAGGCAGGGCATTTTAAAATTTGCTATCAGTCATGTGGATGTGAATTGCCTTAATTATTTCTGTCCATGAAAATTTAATCCCAGAAAGAATGCAGTGAACCAGTCACTGCTTTTGTTAGGCAACATCATCTAAGACATCAGGGTACAGATATAACAATGTGATCACTGTTCATAGATTTAAATAACAGCTCCTTAGAAAAACTCATGACAATTAGAGAAAACTATACAGCTGCTTCTACCTCCTCATTACCTGCAGAAATTTTAAGTTGCATGCAAATGTCTTATCAAATTAGGTGATAACCTGTTTGCAATATCCTTTCTCATTTGTAACAAAGTAATTTTAAAGCAACTTGTAACACTTTATTATAATGATTCCCTTGGCAATCCCTGTCTCAAAAGAGCATTACCAGCATTTAACCAATAACCTATGAGTTTCCTGGACAACAGGTAAAATTACAAACAAAGCATTATTAAAACAGCAAGCAAATAACTAAATCATGGTGCCTGACTTTGAAACAGGATCTCTACAGTTGCGTTTTAATTTTTTTAAATTTCTTTTGTTCTGCATCCATTTCCTGCTGTATTTTGTTGTAAGACAGGATGATGTAATTTGGCTTCCACATTCATAATACATCTGTACACTAAGTAACTTTCTAAATGTTTTTTATTAAGGCAAAGAAATAAAATAAGGCTATTGCTGTGGTTATCCTGTATTTATGGAGTAATTTTTTGTTCTCAGTGTATAAAGAGATGCCAGGACATGCCAAGTATTACTCCAGCTGAGGCAAACAGGGATCCCATTTGGAAGAATGGAAAACTGGAATCTTCTAATAGTAGAAAAGGATGTTACAAGAAGATCTAAACAATGTTAACAACTCCCTTGGTATTTTAAACTTCTCTGCCAAACTATTCTGAGCAGAATCTGCAATGTCTTTGACAAAAGAGTTTGAAAAAATGTTGATTCATATTCACTGCATTTGCACTGATCTGTGTTACACCATTTGCAGTGTTATTTAATACCCCAACCCGAAAGGCTCTTTAGCAAATGCCTTTTCCTAAAACCTGCTGTAGTAAAGAAAGAAGATGCCTAAATTAGAAAAGTATTCCATAAAGTCAAGAGACCTTGTTCCAAATGCAAAGAAATAAAAGCCACAATGAAGAGGATACAGAATATGAGTGAATGAGTGCTATGCTGGGAGCTGAGCAGTCTTTGCGCCGTTCTGTATCTATGAATGTTTGAGAGAGCTTAAGAGGACCTTGCTCAGTAGAAAGACATGACATTTCAATCACGAACAGAACATATTTTTTGGAAGTGTCAGTCTCTCCTACATTTCTCTGAAGTTTGAAGAACTTAATTAGTAACTTCTGTGTCTAATTTGTCTGAGAATAGGACTTATTTACAAATCCATTACATTTCAATAACACTGGTCCAAGAAGTTTGACAATATTCTGTACATCTGAAAATCAAGCCCAATGTTTAAACATCAAGCCATGTCACTTCACAAGTTTCTACAGTAGAACAAATACTGCAATTACATATCCATGCCAATACAAACCCTACTGTACTAAGACTAGTAAGGATTAATGATCCTCTATCTTATATTTTACGTTGAATCTAAATGGTGTCAAACTTAGGGCTGCAAAGATTAAGTAAATAAAACCTTATGCCAGATGCATTTATTTATAGTTCTTAAGTTTTTCCTGACAAATGACTGAAATTCAGTGCCAAGTAACATTGCTGAGGTTGGTTTTTCCCAAGACAGCATATCGGAATGGATGCACTGGATGCCATTTGTCAGGGAATATTTAAATGACAAGAAGTGTCAATGGAAAAATATTGGAAAATCATTGTGAAGGAAAGGGACAAAATCTGTGTGGAAAAAAATCTTTTCACAAGGTTGAGCTGATATAAAACCATCAAGAGCATTAAAATGCAGAACACGAATCCTATAAACCAACTACTCCTCAGTTTTTTCTTTTTCCAGGATATTTGTCACAGTACATGAAGAATGTATTTCTGGGAACTGAAAGGCATTCTAGAAATCTGAAATTGTTTCTTAAATATCATGTAATTACTTAGCTCAGTTAAAGTGTTTATTAACTTCTCTAAACAAAAGGTTAAACTAGAAAATTAAATAGAAAACTGAACAGAGAACTCTTTTCTGCCTCTAGCCACTAAAGAAATCTTATTACTTTAGCAACACTTGCTAGGTTTTTGAATTACTGAAAAAAATCACAACATTTTAAAGTGGAATTTCTTTCCAAGCCAAGGGAGATGGGAGGAAAAAAATAAATATATATGGCTTGTAAAATAAATTAAAAGAAAATAAAAATACTGTAAGCCTTGAACCTTTTGTCTGTCCTACTAAATGAAAGCCTAATCATAGAGTGATTTTTGGAGGAAATAATGCACTGCCTTGGTGCTCTGGCTTTGCCTCCCTTTACTGCAGAACAGGCTCCATTTTGGTTCCTCCATCCTTTGAATATCACTTTCTTGTCACGCTGCACTGTCTGGGAAAAGACAGTATTTTCCTCCCTTTGTTATTTTCCACTTTCCCTTGTCACAAATGCAGAACTTTATCACAGCTCAAAATGATTATGAAGTTCATGTGAAGTGTGGCTGTGACTGTGGTATGAATTTGTAAGCATAAATGTGTTTTCTGTATATATTCTTGGGCATATTGCTTCATGAAACTGTAATTCCGAACAGGATGCCAGTTTGCATTGTTAGAGAAGGATCTGCCCATAAGATGAGCTAGGTTTTTGAATGTTCAGCACTTCAAACAGACTTCACTATTTTTTCTTTTTTAAAAATTTATATGTAATTACTAAAGCATAGTTAATACTTGATGCTGCATAACTGGGTCTGCACCACTCAATTTCATCACTGTCTTAGCATTGTTTGCCTCTCAAAATTTTTACCACTGAAGTTATGGTTGGGAGGCCCAGAGTGTGGCACAAATTTCAGCAGGCAACATTTCTGCCTGATGAAAGTCTCACAATTTCATGGGATGGCAAGTTTGGAAAAATACAGACACATGTTCTATAAAGCACTCTTGCAATATCATGCAAACAGAGGATTGAAATGATGCATGAAAAAAGCTGTTAGTTTACAGTAAAAGGGGTGGAACATCATAACACTCAATATTTGTAGCTCTGACACAAGTGAATAGGCATTAGAAAATAAGGACTCCCAAAGGGAATTGTAGTGGTTGGAGTAGACTAAGAACAGAAGAGGACTTAATGAAGTTAAATTTTAGTTCAAATGCAACTAGAAAGAAAGGGAAAAAACCTAAAGTGATTAAAGAAGAACAGGAAGATATTTTCTATAATCTTAATGTCAGTTATGACAACAAAGGAAACAGGTTGAAAAGCAGATAAAGAATAACAAAAGGATTTTACTGAAAGCTCTGCTTTGAATAACTAGAAGTGAAAATAAAGTGGAAGAGGAGGGCCCTAGGGTCAAAGCTATGAGATTATGGTATCAGAATTTCTGACAGAATCAACAGAACAGAACAACAACCAAATGTTCTCTAGGAAGGGGCCACATTGAAATTATGCTGATACCAGATTACATTCTCTACTGCCTTAGACTCTGGGCATTTATATCTGCACAAAGTGGGTATAAAGAGCTAAAAGCAACAGAATCTAGCTGAAAATTCTGAACTGTTGATGCTGATACCTCCTTTGAGCACACTAAATCACCCAGAGTTTGAGGTGAAGAGCTTGGAAACACTACAGGGTGTACTTCATGCTATCATAGATGATCCTGACTAGCTAAATTAACCCACCTTTCTCACCTTTACGTGATTGTCTGAACTATTTTCTATCTTCAAATGTTCAAAATTATGTCTTCAATTTTAGCATGGATGCTAAATAGTATACTTCTTTTTTTCCAATACTACAAGTTTCATTTCCTTCTGGTTAAATAAATAGAAGTGAACAGGCAGCTGTATTTTGAAAATTGCTTTATAATACTTTATACTGATGACTTCTAAAATATATTTAGCTCTCATATACCCATTGCTTTGTCTCTTGTATTTAAAATAAAAATAGATAGGTCACCTTTGGAGAAAATACTTCCTTTTCAATTTTAGAGATAAGTACCAGAGACATGAAATGATTCAGCTGAGATAACACAAATTCTGTAATAGAACCAAGAGGTTTTCTGAAAACCAGACAAGCATACACTAATTGATAGCTCCTGGGTTTCCCATAGTACTCCCTCACACATGAATTGCAGAACAGGGAATGATGCTGGAAAACATTAAGTCTCTTGTGACATGCACCAAGGCACAAACCTCATTTACACATTGGCCAAACTCCTTTTTTCATTCATGTAATTTTACTGGGATTTTGCTTCTTTGTAAAGAACCACTGATAGCAGTAACAAGTAATAGAGTCCTCGGGGGAGGATGAAAGTAGACTGATGCCTAGAGATAGTATGAAATAGGGCTGTTCACATTTCCTGTTATCTCCATGCAATCATTCCCCCATGCATGAAGCCCCAGAAATCATACAGTACATAAAATAGGTGTTTCAGTACTAGTGGGCATCAGCATCTGAGCTGCTAGAAAGGGAAGTGCAGAGGCATTTTGGTCAAGCTGTATTACTGCTTCTTGTTGTTTCTCATTCACAAATCTAAAAAGACTTGGAAGTCAAAGCAAGCAGAAGCTATGACAGGAGGAGGGGGCATAATGTGCTAACCTCACTCTACATAAGCCAATGTTTGTCTGCTAATAAGGGTATGCCAACAATTCTGCAAAAAAAGGGTTTGAAACTGGATATTCATGTAACTACATTTGTAGAAGGTATAGATGAGCTAGGGTTAAGAAAAACACCTGCTCTGATGGCTTGGCAAATTACTCAACCAGCAAAAGAAAGAAAGGATATGAATCATTCTGTAACTGATTATGTTCAAATGATCTTAAAGTTCAGAAAAATATTTCTTTCCCAAATTAGTATTCTACTCTCATTTTTTTCTTTAAAAGTGAGTTAAATTCTGAAGTCAGCATTCAACAGGAACTGACTGCAAAACAGATTATCAAAGAATTACAGGACAGTTGTGGCTCATCAGTTTCTTCATTAATTGTATTTATTAATATTCATGGTAATATCCAGTGGGAAGTGAGTGATTCCATTAATGTTATATGGTAATGTGGATATGGGGAGAGTCAATAGATCTGAAGAGAGAGAGAACTAAAGATACAATGGTGCACAAATAGGCTTTGATATTTAGAAAACATAGTAATATAACTTAGTTTAATTGCTGGAAATAGAAATCCCTCTTACAGAAAAATGTTAGAGTTATCATTGTTTAGGTGACCAGAAAGACTGATAAAAAATACACCCTATAGAGGATCAGTAGAATATGTTGAGAAGCTAAACAGGTTGCCTTAGTGGATCTTAATCTCAGATTGTCCAAATTTTATGAAAGCATGTGGATTTCAGGTTTGCTTAAATGAAAATTTCTGCTAACACTACATCAGAATCTGTGTATAGCAATATGTAAAGTTTAAAATGCTTTGGTAACAAAAAAGAGACTGATAATTTACGGTTTTCCTTAAATAAAGGCTGAGAACCAAATATGATGCTCAAGGTACAATGAGGAGTACAACTGTAAGAGGATAGTACTTCTGGAAGGCAGTTAAGACTATTGTGATCATTCTGGCTGTTTCTATACTAGAAAAACAAATGTATTCAAAATGTTCTTTGGCACTGAAGACTGCTGGCACAGAATGGCCTATGCCATTCTGGAAATGGAATAAAAGAAGACTCTCTCAACCTTGAAGGAGGTTGCATATACTCTGCCAACTAGGAATAGTCCCTGGAATAGGCCAATTCTTGCACCATGCCTGGGAGCTGTTCTGAACAGAGCTCCTGGGCATGGAAATCATATTAGGGAACATAACTATTCAGTGGCATAGACAATAATTTTTCAATGCCCAGGAAGCTTCCCAGGCTCTGTTTAATTCGTAAGTAATTCTATGTCAAAAAATATTTGGTATGGGGAGATGAACTACAGCTGTACATGAGAATATTTTGCCTGCTCGTTGAACTGATGATTAAACAAATTTGACTGGAACTGCCATTCTGCATTACATTTCATCAAAACAGAGTGCAAAAACTTTCCACTAAAAACATTTTCAATTTATTGCATTACAGAATACTTGATTTATTGAATTCCTTGGTTTATGTCCATTGCAATGAGAATCACAAAATCTGTAGAAGACTGATTCCTTCATAGTTATACAGTGGGTTAGATGCTTCTATGAAGGGAAGAAAAAGAATCCTTCTATAAAAATATACTAATATTCATTCTAGAGTTGGTAAAATTTGTCTGTTTTCTAACACGTCATATACTAGGAGAACTGCTGTGGTATGGCTTAAGTGCTCACTTTACAAATTTACTCTAGTTATGTTTTCTTTTTTTTTTTTCTTTCCTGTTTTTTTTTCCTTTTTGTAGCAACTGCTACATTTATGTCTTGGGACAGGACACAGATACAAAATTGGATACCACAGAAACCCAAAGAGTGGATAATGAACAGAGCTTCTCAGCTCTAGAAGACACAGCAATATCTCTAGCAAGGGAACCAGTAGCTAGTAAAACCAATTTCAAATTTTGAAAGACAAATGGTATGATAGAAATACAAGCATGCAATATGAGTAGTGAGATTGTTGTGGTTTAACTTAGTTACTGTGTTTATATCTAGATTCAAAAACTTCAAGATGCTCCCAGTCTTCAGTTTCAGGATATCAAGGAAAATGTTAAAGCAGGAAGATTAGGATTTCAGAGTAGTAAGAATTGTAGCCATCTTCTGCTCATTTAAAGTCTTGAAACCCAGCCTGAATTTCTTAATGTTGTTCTCATGTTGACCTGATTTATTCAAGAAAACAAACCAGTTATGCATATGTAAAAGTGTGAGCAATGTACCTGTAGAAAAACTTGCAGGGGTCAAATTCATCTGAGTAGCTATCAAATCCATAAATGGAAGGATGGGGATAGTTGGAATAACTTTATACTCTAGCTTGGGGCTGGCTAAGAACATCAGTGAGCAGAAAGGAGGACACAGCAGAGTAATGTGGAAAAAGAGACTTGAGGAATGAAGCTTCTAATACAAAGTTCTAATTATGTAAACCAGACTCCTAATCTGAGGGTCAAGGGTTCAAGTCCCTGTCCAGGTATGAAGCTTGCAAGAGTTGGGCTGATGGTTGGACTTGATGATCTGAAAGGTCCCTTCCAACCTAGATGACTATGACTACGTAAGAAAAAGCTCCCAGCTGTATGCAATGAAAAAATATTCCATCCAGCTCTCAGGCAAAATGAGTCCAAATCAGCACTGAATGAGGCAAGGTAAATATGCTTCTCTAGAAGGTCCTACATCATATCTAGGGAATATGTTGGTCTTAGGCCTCTGAGAGCTGCTGCATCTTCCTTAAAGTTATCTTCAGAGACTGAAATGTTTAGCTTTCTTTGTATTAATCATAGAAATTGTTTGAGACAATCTGTGCTCAAAGGAATTACACAAATTCCATAACAATTCCATGTAATCTAGCTACTAATTCCACAAATGTATCAAAAAATTTAGAAAGGCTCTTTATCTGTTACTTATCCGTGTATCAGTCTAAGCAAAAAGTTGGTTCAACTGGCTGTGGGCTAACTTTGAATAAAAACACTTCAATGGCTCATGCCAAAACAGTACTTTGAAATGTGCTGTTAGGTACATTTTACTGATATGTACATCTTTACTTTTATGTATTTTTAAATGTACCTTCAGGCTCACTGAAGCTTATAGAGCTTCCCACTTGAGAAGATCTGTAACTATGATCTTGTGAGGCTTCTTTCATCAAACAGTACCATCACTGACTGGCTCACTCTGGTTGGAGAAAACACTGTTCATTAAGCACTTTGGTTCCACTTTCTTTTCCTGCTTTACTCCCATCAGGCTTGCCATGCATACACAAGTCTCAATTATTGAATGCTAATTTGCTAAGTTTCTTGCAGTTCATGCATTCAGATTAGCTTGTCAAATGAAGAGCAAGCCGCTCAGAAAAGAATTTGAAGAAGTTGGGTGTGGAGCAATTTTCTGCTCAATAAAGTATGAATTTAGTCATCCTATCATTCTTATCAGCAGTGTAGCAGGGCTGACAAATTTAAACATTCACTCTTGGTACTTCTTTTGCACTTGATTAAAAAGACCAGTTGCTGTCTCAACACAACTTTTAAAACAGAAGAAAAATACCTTGTTTTTTCATCATAGCAAACTCTGACAAAGGGCCAGTATTTCTACTTCTCAGATTTTCAATATAATTGTCCCATAATACCAAAGAAACAGTATATGTTAAAAATAGCACTGATATAACTTTTTGTTTACCATAGGCATGTATACATTTCATTATTTACTTTGATCTAATTCAGTAATCTGCTTATCAAAAACCAAGTGTTAGGACTCTGCCACTTCTTCCATATAAATCTACTCCAACATAAAGATCTGCTGCAGTGGAACATAAATTTTGGAGACAGACAGAATCCAGGCACATTTCTTTCACTTTGCCTGAAGCAGCAGCATGATCAGCAAATTCATGAAGCTGTACAGATTGATAGAATGGAATATATTTTGCAGAATACAATTTATTTTAAAATTCTCACCCTTCTAAAGTATCTAAAATGAGATTTTCCTTGTAATTTGTATATGAATCTATTTGACTGATTGGATTATATATGCTCCCTCTGGTGGTTTATTTAATCCATACAACTGCCTCAATTTTTTTATTTTATTTTGTAATCCAATGCTTAAGATCCTGTGACCAACTTTGTAACAACAGCACAATTCTGTCAGTTAAACAGGGCTGGGATAAAAACAGCCTGCTTATAAATCAGCAAGCCTTTATCCCCTCTTTTAATGAAAATGAAATATTTAATATTCTGGAAATGAAATATTTAATATTGCTAAATCAGGTAAACAATGACAATTAAACCTTTAAATAGTTAAAATAAAGAAATACTTAAAAATGAACATCTGAATGAAGAAAGTGGCCTTGTAGGATAGAGTGACTGCAACAGTGGAGAAGAGCTATGGATGTTGTCTATCTGGACTTCTGCAAGGCCTTTGACATGGTCACCCTATGATTTTCTTTTCTGTAAATTGGAGAGATATGGATTTGATGGGTAGATTGTTTAGTAGATGAGGAATTGACTATATGCACACATCATACAAGGCTGATTTCAGAGAGTAGTGGTCAATGGATCAATGCTCAGATAGAGATTAGTGATAAATGGTGTTCCCAATAACCTGCACCAGTACTGTTCAATATCCTCATCAATGACATGAAGATATGGGGACTGATTTCACCCTCAAGTCTGCACACCACCAAGCTGAGTGGTGCAGCTGACACTCCTAAGGAACAGAATGCCATCCAGAGGGACCTGGACAAGCTTGAAAACCAGGTCCACACAAACCTCATAGGGTTCAGCAAACCCAGGTGCAAGGTCCTGCAACACCCAGTAACAGATTGGGGGATCAAGGGACAGACAGCAGCCACGCTGAGAAGGATTTGAGAGTACTAGTGGATGAAAAGCTGGATACGATCCAACAATGTGCACTCACAGCTCAGAAAGCCAACTGCATTCTGAACTGCATCAAAAGAAGCAAGGCCAGCAGGTCAAGGAAAGCAGTTCTGCCCCTTTGCTCTCATGATGCTGCACCTTTTGTAATGCATATAGCTCTGGAGCCCCAAGCATAGAAGAACATGAGCCTGTAGGAGGTGATCCAGAGGAGGGTCACCTCTCCTCTGAAGAAAGGCTGAGAAAGTTTAGATTAATTGGGGAGAAGACTCTGGAGAGACCTTATTTTGGACTTTCACTACTTAAAGGGAGCTTGTACCATAAGAGCACTGTGGAAAACTTCACCTAGTATCTTAACTGTAAAATGTTTGCTTATGACCTACAAGTACCTAAAGGTCTCCTTTTATTCACTCTCCAGCTAATCAGCATGGAGTGCAAAAGAACTTGCTTCTTTATTACTTGCCTAGATAGGAACGGTGATTATCATAATAAAAGATGGAATTATCAAGACCTAAACTGCACTATTACTACTATTCCCAAACACATTCCTGATTTCCCACTTTGCTTAGAACAGATTCCACAAAAAACAGTTGTAGCATTTCATTTACACAACTTGGGCTGTAGCTGACATATGGGATTAAGCATTGAGGTGAAATGTATCACAAATTGGATTCCATCGTCTTTTTAGCTCAGGGTTATTCCAGAAGTACAAGAAGCTTGGGGAACTGAGCATGCAAACAGAAGCAGGATAACTGCCTGGAGTGCTCTGGCTCATCACTTCATACAGAAAATCCAACAGGGGACTTTGTGCAGCCTCTTCCAGGGCACCTTTGAAACAGATTTCCACTCCATGTGTTAACACCATAAGCTAGTATGATTCTAATCAGATTCTTCTAATAATCTGGAAAACAGAGAGTCTTAAGGATAAAAATGCCCTTTAGCATTTAATGTGGGTAGGATCTTTTTGTGAACAGGGTCATCCCTAGCTGAATCTCTCTTCCCTTTCCTATCTGGTAAAGCCCCATCAGGGCTGCCTGGGTAGCAGCAGTGGGAACAGAGCCCCTGAGTCTCCAGGCAGCCACTGCCCAAGGGTAGCTGATCTGCTCTGGGCTGGAATCAAGTAAGGGGGCATGAATTTCAGTTCTCAGGCTTAAGCACTTGGACATGTAATGTGTCACCTTTCAGGAGTGACTTTGGATTCAGAGGACCCTCCTTTACTTACCTCCTGTGCCTAAGGGAATTCTCTAGCCTTTATAAGTCTGCTGCATAAAGGGCAGTGTCCCATGAGAAGAGGAGCTTCAGGGACTGATGAACCCAGTTCAGACTCAGATAGCTGTAGGTATTGCCACAGACAATGCATTTGAGCCACAGACACCTTTTTGCACATAAATATTTAAGTCTAGTATGGTGAAAGGTGCTTTTATTTACTGCTCTTATTCTGCATAACTTCCTTTGAAAACTCTAACTCCTCAAAACATTTAGGGGTGTTGGTGCCCTTAGTGTAAGGTAGGCACTTTAGAGGATTTAGAATTTGAATATAGGTATCAATAATGACCCCTGAATAAAACTATCTAAACTGTTCACAGCTCTTGGTCTTAGCCCTTCGGGAATCTAGTTCCCTATATCCAATGCTGGAATAATAGTCCTGCCCGAAGTTGCAAGGATTGGGAGATGCTTTCATCCTGTGTTAATGGAGACATTCAAAACCTGAGTCTCCACCATGCACACATTGCAAGAATGAGCTCTTTTTCTGCTTATTGCTGAACTCACTCAAATATCACTTCACTGCTGAAATTGGAGATGTTTTGAAACAAAAACATTAATTTATACAGAATTCAAACATAAATCTTTCAAAAATTTTGCATAAAGGTGGCTTTTAAAAAATCCTTGATCATTTAAACATTGTATTTCCATTCTGTTTCAGTGTCAACACCTTTAAACTTAATAAACACAATTTATGTCTTGGTCAATTTACTTCAAATATTTCCAAGGAAACTCTTGATTTCAGTAATGTGAGCAAATTACTCCAATTGAATCTATAATATAAAAAAAGTTGCAGGAAAGATTCTGCAAACTTTTCTGGAAAAAGACCTCTCTAATATGCAGGCTACACCAAGTGCCTAGAGTGTATAAACATTTTCAGAAGCATGAAATGATGATATAAATAGATCTAACATTAAAGAATTTTTCCAGTTCTTAAATGTTGGGAAATTAGAGATAACAAAGAACAAATAAACCAAGTTCCAGCCACAGGTGACTATTATGAGGCAGATGCTAAGTGTTTCTGGCATTTTATAGACATAAGATATGATACCATCCTAGCTTACATATTTGTATGTTAGACTCTTATGGAACAGCTTTCCTTAAGGAAGAGGTACAGAACATACATAGTTTTAAAAAATTAGCTCCCAGGAGCATCCTCCATCTGCTGGAGTCTGAAGAAAATTATGTACCTTTGCTTTACTCCTAATGAAACTGTATGATACAGGTCATTGGATTTCAGAGTGCACAGTTTGATGTTTCCTTATGAAAAGGGAAACTGTGACTTAAGCCTGTAGACAGAGAGACAGGAATAGCAGATTTTGCTTTGAATCACCTTTATGAAGGACCTGACTCTAGGAATATTGCAGAGTTTGCACAACAGTTAGTCTCAAGGTACAGGTAGGAAACAAGCCTTTGTTGTTGAATAGTTCTTTTAATTCCAACACAGATTGCCCACATGGGGGAGTACAGTTATTCTGCAGTGCTCTGCTGGTCAATTTTCCTTGTGCAGTTACAGGTTTTGTATAGATTTTCTGCATTTCTATCAACTGTACTTTGCTGAGTGAATGATTCAATACAATTAAAACTATGTAAGGGGGAAGAGAGGGAAGAAAGATTGTGGCTTTGGTAGTAATACTGTCTTGGTTAAATATGTTCATAATTCATTGAGAAAAAAGGGTTGTAGAATTCATAGAGTTTTGCTTCTTGGTGAATATGTTTCCTTGTTATGCACGTGGAAATCTGTCTGCTCTGGGAGATCTCAATTTATATCACCAAAGTGCTACAGCGGCTCCACAGGAGGAACATCACTCTGTTACAGCCATATCTGACCCTCAGTGCTCCCTAAAAATAAGCAGACGTTCTCCCCTGGCAGAAATCAGAGCACAAGAACAGTCAGCAGATCACTGACACACTGGAAATTTGCAGCCATTGAGTTCAAAGCCTCTTTCAGGCTTTTGCACCAAAGGCTAATTGCCTTCCCACACCCTGGGCTTTGTTCACAGCCAGGAGAGACAGCTTTTGCTTTCTCACCTCCCATACCAGTATATCCAGTCAGCTTCCCAATTCAGAAACACTGCTGGAGAAGTAACCCAGGCATTACTTCTAAGCATCTGCTTCTGTTTACTTCAAAATCCCCTAGGAGCATTTGCTTCAAAGAGGATGGTAAATATTAATTTTCTTTGTATTATAGGCACTTCTGAAATGTCTAAGCTAATACTTCATGTAGTGTTTTGCTCTTGTTTTTCTAAGCAGATTTTATATATTCTGCTGGAGAGCAAGGTGCATACCCACAGCTGCATACCCACACAAAAAAGAAAAATCTTTTCACTTACCTTTGGAGTTTACTGCACCAGCTGCAGTTGAAACCAATCTGCGCAGTGACACAGGGACCACAGCTGGTAAATTGGAGACAAGCTGGGATGTAGGTAAACAAACACTAATTATTACATTTCTCAGAAATGGCTGTCATAAAAAGGAGGAAACATCTTTGGATAATTCATACTTTGGGACTCAACAGGTTCACATCTCCAAAATAAGACAGGAAATCGAGATTATTACAATACATTTCAAACTGTATTCATAGAGTTACATTTTATCTGCAGGATTCCATCTGTATTTCATTTGTAAATGTAATTCGACTTCCACATTGGTTTCACTGCTATATTTCATCTTTTTGCTTAATATTAAGCATTTACCTAAAATCTTTCTTCCCTGGTTCATGTTCCTTGGTAATGCTAACATTCAAAGATACATAATAAGACTGGGCAAGAACTATAATTGGATTAAAAAAAAGAAAAATAGCTGGCTTAATTTTTCCCACAGTAGCACAGCTGGCAGTTTAAACCCAGAGATTTCTGAACAATTTAATTTTACCTTGGACAAAAGAGGCAGATGAACTTCAAAATTTGTTTGGGGATATCCTTTGCAATTGAATGCAGTACACAGAATAATTTGTTTGCCATGCAAGTATGAAAACTGTTGGGGCTTTCTTTTTTTTTTTTTTTTTTTTTCTTGAGGAAACAAATTTAACATCAATATAATCATTCTTCTGAGAAAATTACTTGGCAAAGATTTAATTCAAAACCAGGAGCTGTATACCTATGAACTATATCAAGATATACGAGGATGCACTAGTAATACATCATCCACCAGAGAATAAATCTTAGAGTGGAGAAGTAAATCTATCCACAATTCCAAGTCCACAGATAAAACTTTTAAAACTGGGTAAGTTTTGCTGGGACAGGGAGGGGAACCCTTTCTAAATGTGGCTCCTGTGCATTTCATGCTTTACTTACTTGGAAGAGGTATCATTTCAACAGCTGAGAGATTGGTAATCTTTGACATCTGTAGCTCCACCCTGTGGTATTCATATATCGTTCTTCTACGGACATCTACCAGAAAAGAAAAATTATTTTCAGAGTTAACTATTTTGCAGTCCATAGATTGTAAAATACAGCCAATGGAATGACTGCTCACTGTTCCTTAGGTGCACACATGACACCAATTTTCCTCAAGAATATTTTAACAGACAGAATTTTTCACTTGAGAAACCACCAGAACTGCCAAAATATGCACATGTTCCCAGTAAGGGATAATGAAAATGCTGAGTGTACTCTTAGACATCTTAGTCATTTGTTTAGGCAGAAATAGAAATTCTAAAGAGGATACTGTCAGACTTTTAGGGTATATTTTGGATATTTGCTTTCCTGAGACATCTCTTAGCTTACAGACTTGAGAGAAATACTTTTTATGTTCACTTTGACAGTTGTTAAGACATGCAAACAAAACTGGTATAATTTCTTACACAAATTTGTTAGCTACAAGCTGGCTTCCATCTAAATGCACTAGAACATTTTTTCACATAACATTAGAGAAGCAAGACTCTTGTAGGCAGGCAGTGTTACTCAAGCTAACTGTACCCAAGTTTCTCAGAAATTCAGTAAAGTCAATGTACAGTTCTTATTGGCTTTGAACACAAGTGTAATAAAAAAAAAATAAAATAATCACATAATTGATAGCTTTCAGATCAATATCCTGTCACATATTCCAAATATTCCAGATTTCAAACACACAGCTGCAATACTCATGAGCTTGTACATTTGTAAATTAAAAGTCCAGTCTATATTGGCAACCTGACAAAATAATGATGACTTCCTGGTCCACCAGATTCAAATTTATGTCCCTTCTGAAGGCCTGCAAAACTAATTGAAATGAGTGCTAAAAATAATCCCTGACCCTGTGGAACCATGCCAGAGAAGAATGAAGGGTTACACACTAACAGGTCTGTGGTCAGGGGTGGTCTGAATCTACAGAAGAAAAAAAATTACACCTTGTTGATAGGTATAGAGGCTGTGTTTCTGCAGGTTGAAGTAGGATCATGAGGAGTCCCCAGCTACTAAGCAATCACATGGCACTAAATCTGACATGTTTTTCACAACCTCTTGTTAGAGAGTTAGTTGTAGGCATTTTTCAGGCAGAAAACAGAACCTCAAGTAAAAACAATCAGGCAATAATACTGATTTTAATGGGAAGAAAGAAAGCATGCTAGAGCATCCAGTGGCTCAGATCTTAGAAAGAGGGGTGGCCAACTGAGGGGATACCCCTTATACCACACTGCAAATAACTATCAAGGTGGAGTTAGCTGGAACAAACAAGGGTATCTCTGAGCAGGGAGGGGAGGCAGAAGCAGAGCTGTGGTGGGTTGGGACAACTTTCTCCTGCATCAGCCAGGATCACTCTGGCAGAAGCAGCTTCTCTGCCCACTCTCACTGCATGAGCTCTTAACCACAGGTAGGCAGTGTCTGGCTGTCAGACAACAGTATTTCTGTTTATCTCCAAATCAGGACCTTTGCCAAGCAGTTCCTCTTGCCATTTATTTGAAGCTGACTTTCGCTTCAGCTCTCCCAACAGCAGATTTCTCTTTCAGTATGAAATGCTCCTATAATTACACTAGTCCTAAGTTATACCTATAAAGTCATTCTGACAAGTTAAAAGACACATATAAGGATGTTCCAGATGTTCACACCAATAAATACCTTAGCCACGTCCTTCAAACTCACTGGACAGAAAAGGTTTTTGAGACAAAGCTAATCTAGTCCTGAGCTAGGGAAAATCTCTTGCCAGCGGTAGCGAGGTTTATGCTCCCAGGATGTTAAGTCCCATAAAAACACTTGCCAAATCAGAGTGATCAGGAAATGTGTTTGAAATGAACTCCTGCCAATGCTGAAGGCTGTAATTTGTTTCCACAGTAATTTTTATCCTTCCATCCAAAAAAACCAAACAAATGAATACATACAATAAAATGGTAGATGCTGGTACATTAATTGAACTCCATTTCATCTCATCAGTGGTGGCACAGACTGGCATGCTATAATTATGTTTACTCTCAACCTTTCCTAACAGACTCCTCACAAGGTTCACAAGAACTAAGGAGCTTCTGGCTTCCCTCAAGACTAGTAAGAATCAGCAACTCAGGTCACAGGCACTTTTTAACTTACACAATGCATGAAGTTTCAAAAAATCCCACTGATTTTAATAGAATTAGGCATTATAAAAAAAAATTTAATCAGCATAGATCATCATGACTGTTGATCTCATTAAATACTACTAACCTGGTAGACTTTAGTTTGATCGTTTCTCAGAAAGGGGACAGTGCCAACAACAGATGAGTTTGCATACAGGAGATCCTTACCTATTGTAAGAAAACTAAGCACAGAGGCATAAATATCCTGTATTTTCACCTTCTAACAGCTTTGTGCAGATTCTTTTGACTTGAAACACTCCATGCTTAGCTCCTCAAAATGCACTTTTTCTTCCCAATTCAGAATTCTGAGCCTTAATAAAATAGGCTGGAAAAGCAAAACTCAACAGGATAAGCAAAAATTAGTATTTTCCCTAACACTATCCCTTCCTCAGTCCCTCCACACAAAGCTCCTTCTCTGTTAACTGCCTTCCACTCAGGTAGGAATTGTTTTGTCTTGTGCTGTCCATTTAGCTGTTCTACAAAAAAGTAAAAGTGCAGAATCACAGTGAGCTTATGAGCCCCACCTACCTGAGTATGCACCCTAACTTCACAAGAACTAGTGAAATCATACCATGTAGCAATAGGCAAAAATTTATATAGGCATTTTATTGAAAAGAGGCATTACAGAGAAGGGAAAAAAGGAAAGGGACTTTTTGCAAGCACAAACTCTCTTGAAGTACCATTCCTGCTTCTATATTTAGAAAACATGCCACAAAAATATTTTACTTTTCTGTAGACCTGAGCACCTTAAACATACTTTTAAATCAAATTATTGGGTTTTTTTTCAATAACAGTGCTTAGTTTTTTTATGTTTGGTTTAATTTACAGTATAGTCCAAATTGTTCCTTGGTTTGCTTTGGTGGCATGTACTTGTGCTGTTTCTGAACACAAGGCCAAAGGTAGAGTCCCAGGAGAAAAAGCTGAAGAAAACAGCAGTACTTACTTGAGGTAAGTACATTCCTCAGTGACATAAAAAGACAACACGGTGGGTCAGAAGGCCAGTTGAAAGAATCCTTTCAAACGATTAAGCAATGGATTTGTAAGTTGCAGATGTGCAAGATTCTGGTGGTACAGAACACTTCTATGTAGTGTATTTTTAAACTAACAGCATATTCTATGAAACTTCCAGAGTTAACTAAACATACTTAAACAAAAAGATTACCTCAGAGATGAAGCAGTGCCAGAAGAGCACCAGTGACTTCCTGAGATACCTGAAGGGTCAGCAGCTAGTAATTAAGCATTCTAAATATGTATCCAACAGACACAATCTCTCTGGTACTATTCCATCACATAATTACTTTTCCTTACACAGCATTCCTCAGCTAAAACCTGCAACCCAGTGAAACACGAACATACCAACAAGGTCAGTCTGATTTTTTAAATTCTGTGTTTCCTCAAATAAAGTCTTTGTCAGTGAAAGACTTCTAGAGAATAGAGATCAATCAAACTGACAACAAAAACTGCTGAAAAAGGTCATATGTGTTCACATAGCTGTACTTATATTTTTAAGTCTAGCTGATAGAAAAACCAGAAATGGTAAGAAGGTGCATTTGATTATGCAGAGGTCAATTGGAATTAAATAGCCTATGAAACCTATCCAGCTATGCTAACCTATGTATGTATATAAGATATATAGCCTATCCTATATATATATATTCCTAGCCTATATAAGTGACTGAATGAAGGACCAAGAGCAAAATTCCAAGGTTGGCTGAGAAAACAAAAACAAAAAACCAAAAGGAGGAACAGGGAAAACAGAAAACGAGGTGGTTGCAATGGGATAGGGCCCAGGTTCCTGATGTGAAGATGCTAGATAAAAAAGGAGGAGATGAGTTGCTGGAGGATGTAGTTATCTCACATTTTTGTCTTCACTGATTATATGTCGTTTAACTAAGCTTTCTTAGTGTCTCTGGACTTCTGCTTTTGTCCTCAAATCAGGACAGTTACAAAAAGTAAAATAGCTAATGTTCAACTGTTTGCTGGTCTGAGGAAGCAGAAATCAGAGAGATACCTATAGCTTATCAGACAAATCAAAAGCAGAGCTCCAGACTACAACTTAATTTACTTGAATTAATAGTAATAAACAGAAGTTTTTCCTCTGAAATTAATTGCTTTACTTACTTTGCTATTTAGCTGTCACATAAATCTCAGAATTCAGGGCTCTTCTTGTTAGCCTTGGTGTCAAGCAAAAATTTGCTTCCCCTCACACATTACCATTCATTTCAAAGCAATTCTGGAGTATATTCAGGCATAAGTATCCATACATAAACATACAAAAATATATAATAGTAGCCAGTCTGCATCAATATAACAGAATCAGTCTCAAAAATAAAAAATAGTCTCTGTGGAAGCAGTATAAGCAGATAAAAAAATAGTCTAACAGAAAAAAGGCAAAAGGCTACCTCTCAAATCTCTCATCTGTGCTCTAATTCTACCAAGATAAGTTGAAAATATGTAGGTACCTGTATTCTTTCAGGGACAGATAAAAAGGGTATTACTGCAAAGCCTTTACAGGAAGGAGTACATTAGCAAAAATAGGTATGAAATACTCAAGGTCCTTCATTTCACAAAGATAACTCTTTCTTTTTGCTCTTGGCTCTTTCAGAGGATCCTTCACAGCACTCATTAAAACACACTTTTAAAATGAATGACTGATCAAAAAGCATCTTTTTCTCTACTCAGAATGAAATAGTTTGACTGGTTTTGGAATTCTCCTTTCATGAGCATTAAAAAAGGTATTACTGTTTTGGACAGTATGTCTGAACAAATATGATGGGTAGCACTAAATCTTCCAAAATTACTCCAATAACACTAGGACTATTATACTGAGATTTTAGAATCCCAAGCATACATAATGCACCAAAAACATTCAGCATTTTAGAAAACTGACAGGATATTTTCATTCAAACGGTTTCTTTGTGGTTTTTTTTTGGTATTTTTTTACATTTAGTTTCTCCTTTTCAAATGCAAGCTGTATTCAAAAATAATGACTAAACTCTCAAACAAGAAGCAGTAGACTAAGGGTTGGGTTTTTTTCTTTGTTTGATTATCCTTTTTTGTTAACAACTAGCCATGAACACCAATGAAAGCTGGGTTCTCCTGATGGAAAAGTCTTTGCTAAAGCAGCAAGCAAGAACTAATAACCATCCTATTACCCTATCTTCACTCTCTTTTGGAACAAACAAACAACAATTTATATTCTTCCCTTTAGCAGCTAACAAATAAAGTAAAATAACAATTCTACCATATCGCTTATCCAGTAATTAAAAAGAGCCACCTCTGCAAAACAGGAATATGAGAACATGCATATTTTAAGAGTATCTGACAATAGCTCACTATAGGCCAGCATCATTTACCAGTTCTGTCAGGGTGCTATTCTATTGCCTGTGGATACTAATATAAATCTGTTTCACTAAAAGCACAATTCAGCTTCAGAGAAATAAACTGCAAACTGATGGTTCCCTTGATTAATACAAGCTCTAGTGTAAGCTGCAAACTAGCAAAAATAATCATGAATTACCACCACCCAAAGAGCCAGTCATTAAGCAGAAAAGAATTACATTAAACACAGTAATACCAAAATAATGCTCTCAAAACAGCTGCTGCAGTGGCATCCTTTAGCATCTCCTCCCACGTTCTATTATTCTTAGCTGCCATGCCTTAATGTGACTTAATGAACAGAGTAAGTTTAAGATGAAGCATTAGACAAGTTTTCTGGTAATTAAAGTCACTTTCCTTCGTGTGACAAAAAGGTTTAGACAAACACTAAAAGCAGAAGACTAGTAAGTAGCTGTATATTCAACACAACCAGTGCAGTAGTGGCAGTAAAACAAAAAACATAGAATCATAGAATAGATGGGGTTGGAAGGGACCTTAAAGATCATTGAGTTCCAACCCCCGTGCCACAGGCAGGGACACCTCCCACTAGATCAGGCTGCTCAGTGCCATGTCCAGCCTGGTCTTGAACACCTCCAGAGAGGGGGGAAACATCTGAGACATCATTACAGAAAAAAACATGCAAACTAGAATAAAGAATTATAGGTACCATGTATTTCACATACAAAAACTGTAAAATAAAGCCTTCAGCACTGTTTGCTGATGAATACCTAATGCCAAAAGATCTGTGTACTGCTTGAATCTCTTACATTCAGTTTCTCTGTGACTACTATCATAAACCACTTGGCACAAGTCAATCATTGTGAGTTCCACCTGAATCCATTATTGGAGCTCTACAAGGTAAAGATTCATAAAAACATTCAGATTATTCACTCACAAACATCACTCACATAGCTCACATCAGTTGCCAGATTCATCTGATTCACACTGAAGAGACCAGCTCCAGCAGAGGATAGCTCATGCTGGGGAAAGGATTCTTGGAGGCAAAAAATCAGCTGAGAAAAGGCTCTACAAGACCTCATAGCTGCCTACCAGTACCTGAAGGGGGCCTACAGCAAAACTGGGGAGGGCCTGTTTGCCAGGGCATGTAGCAACAGGATGAGGGGCAATGGTTTTAAACTAGAGCAGGGCAGGTTTAGATTACACATTAGGAAAAAAATTACCACCATGAGTGTGGTGAGGCACTGGAACTGATTATCCAGAGAGGCAGTAGAAGTCCCATCCCTGGAGACATTCAGACTTGGGCTTTATGAGGCTCTGAGCAGCCTTATCTAGTGCTTGTTGCAGGGTGTTGGACTAGATGGCCTTTGAAGGTCCCTTCCAACACTATGTTCTAAGCACTCAAAAGCAATCCAAGTGACTATGGGCATGTCATAGCTATCTATTATACTTCAGAAACAAATTTCTTCCAAGATCTGGTCTCTTCAGTGAAAACTGAGCATGCCAACCTCTTTCACGCAACTCTGAGTTCACAACAAGCAGCAGATGGTACTGAAATTCTCCATCTGTGGACATGGCAGGACATGTAAAACACACTCATATCAAAGACTGTTTAAATGTGATGAGAGGATAGGATAAGCTGAGAGGCAGTGGTACCCACAACTTCTGTGTCAGCACCATCTGCAGACTGCCTTAAAGATAGGCTGGAACAGGTCAGTCCTTATGAGCTTTATCTGCATCACATCTCTACCAGGGTTCAATCCAGGGGAATACTCCTGGACTCAGTACTAGCTGGATGGCTCAAGCACAGCTCCTTCAAACAACACCCTGGGATTAGAGGATCAGCAAAAGTGGAACTCGGTGAATTGGCTCCAAACATGTAAATAGAACTATCAGACTTGGAAAGCCAGTGTAATTTCTTATGGCTAAACAACCTCAGAGGATTCTGTATGCAGTATGTTCAAACAATCATGGAGTTTTTCCTCCTATTCCTTTTCAGTCAAGACTTAAAGCTCGAGAAATTAAATATCACCCACATTACACTTGCCATGACAACAAGAGCCCACGATGTTTAATTAGTAACTACACCTCCTCTTTTCTCTTGCTGAAATTTATATATAAATTTGAATTCCAGAGTGTAAAGTATAAAGTACTCCCAGACTGGGTATTTTCCTCTCTTGGATACAGATTTTTCTGCATTCCCTACAAAAAATATGGAGGAATATTCTAGATAAAGTACCTATGGAATACCAAATTGTGCTGTTTGACAGTCTAATTTTACATTATTTGGTAGAACATTTAGTTTTATTTACTTAATTTATCAGCTTGAAAGAAACAATGACAGAAAAAGCCACATTGGGAATTATCAAGCAAATAAAATTACATTTGAATTAACAAGCTGAAATTAGCTAAGTGATTTGTTGTGCAGCTAATCACCCTTGATGAAATCAGCTTATTCTCATTTCTCAGGCTCCAAACCATTAGCACCATTACAATTCTACATACTGGGAATTTGCTGGATCCTGTGCACGACCACAAATGCATCTGAGAGTCCTACTTTCACTGGGTGGTTGGTTGAACTTATCTGTGTCACAGCAACAGGAATCTGGAAGACAAAACAGGTAGATATGCATGAAATACTGAAGTAGAAAAAAAAAATCAGAATAAAAATAACAAATAACAGCACTGCCAGGATGAACCAGTGTAAATTGAAGGTCCTAAATAAGTCTTTAATACAATATGGCATAATGAGATTAAGAGTTCAGTGAAGACTGAAAATATAATTTTCAATTTTTATTTTATCCCAGTTTGCATTGCTTCTTATACAGCAATGTTCACATCAACACCTATCGAGTTTCTGTCCAGATACGAGGCTTGTCAGAGCTGGTTTGATTGGAGGTGTAACAATTGTTAATGATGAAACAGAAAAGGATAATAATTTTCAGTAAGTGATTTTTCCCAGTTCAAAATGTGGGATGATGTAAAAGTATCAGACAAGGACAAGAAGTCAATACCTCTTGTCTACTTCGAACACACCAAGTGTGGAATTTCATCTTGGGATGAACATTTTAACTGGGAACTGTCTGAACAGCTAACTGAAGAGAGCTTTATCCCGGTGATATTAATGCTTAATGTCTTGGAATAGCAGTAAAATATTAGTCATAGAAAACATCAGATGCTCTCCCACCAATATTGAGGCAGGAGAAATAAAAATTCTTAGGTAGCCATAGACCAGTTCAGCTTTACATAACCGAGACTGATGCTGGACAACATGGTTGTACAAAAGTAGATGTCAAGTTTGATTTAATTCTTTGGGCAAGATTGCAGCTTTGGCTGATAATTGAATAGATGTAATAGATTTAGGATTTTGTAAAATGTTTGACTTAGTGACATGTAGCATTTACACATTACTAATACAGTTAACTATCCTGACTGATCACAAACAGTAGCCATCACTAAAGCAGCTCAGACTGACAGTGTGTCCAGTTTTATCTTGCTTCTCCAGGCATCAGACCTAGTATTCAAAAGTTTCATCAATGACTGGGAAGGAAACATAAATTTACTGCCTGGCAGTTCTGCACATGACACTGGCTGAAGAAAAATAATTAAATGCCTGGCTCAATTAACAAAATTAGACTGCAAAAATTGCAAAGAAAAAAAGCACAGAATAGAAGTTTAGGGACTATGTTGAAGAAAGCAGCAGTTCTGGAAGGACTGGATTCCTTGAAGAACAACTAGCTGTCAGAAGGGACACTGCAGCAAGAAAACTTAATTGAATAAACATTTGGTTACATGAACAGTGAAACACAGACTAGAAGTGGAGTGACTGTTTTACTTGTACCTACACATTAGAACATTACTGAAATATTAAAAAGATTTCAGGAGAATCCATTTCTTAAACAGATGCTGAAAACTTAAGAGAAGGAAGATTAAATTAATAAAAATATTTTGAAAACTTTTTCCATTCTCAGAGTGCTCTATTTGACTTTTCAAAAGGCAAAGCTGGCTTGATTACAATAAACAAGTACTGACATGGAGAGAAATTACTCAGAGGCTAAAGAGTTTTTCATCTAGCACAGAAAGGTATAACCAGAAGCTGGAGCTGCAGACAGATATCCTCAAAGCAGAATAAACCACATGTTTCTATTATTGAATGTTATTAACCACTGGGATAAACTGCCACGGGAAATCATTATTCTCTCTACCCATTGCTGCTTTCAAACCACAGTTAGGTATTTTATTTCTCAAAGCTGGCTTTCAGTTAACCAGAAATTACTAGGCTGAAGACAGATGAAACTGAATCAAGTGCAAAAAACTGAGATACAAGGCTTTAACTCAGCTAATCTAATAATCTGTTTTGACTTTACCTGAACAAAAATCAGCAAAATTATACTGCTGGCCAGTATTTTTCACATAGCACAAAAATGCCAAAGTGAAGAGGTAGTTACACATCTAGTAAATGAGGATTCAGAATCATCTACATGCCAATTAATGACATGACTTATAGTATTTGAGTTGAGCATCAGGAGTTGTTCTTCTCCTTATTCTCATAATATCATTTAGCTCTGCTTTTTTCTGATTATACTGGTAGGCACCTAAGAAAAGTAAAATTTAAGAATACCATCAGAAAAAGGGAATTCTTGTGAATTAAACAGTTCCATAAATTTATATTTCTACTACTTGGTTCAGTGACTGGTTTAGATGATTTATCATATATATGATCTTACATACAATAAAAGGAATGATGTTAAACCAAAATGAAAACCAGAGCTGGCTTAGAAATATTACTAGTAAGGCATCTACTGAAGAAGGGCACAGTAGCTAAACTGAACAAAGACTTTAGAAGAAATAGAAAAATTTTGAAGCAGAACCATCTGAGCACATCTAACCAAAATCCCTCCAGATCTCCCACTCTTCTGTTGAGCAATCTAGAGAAAGAGAAGAATTTGCTGAACCATTTCTTGAGCAAATGATAAAGCTGTAATAGGGTCCAGCCTAACAGAAGCAGCAGCCAAAATTTTGACTATATCCTTTAGAAACTAGTGTTTGTGTAAGGAAAATACAAATTAAGTAGTATAGCCAGCTCCTCCAACTGAGATACAGTCTGTGTCAAACACTGAGTCATGTAAGACAGAAATGAAGTCAATCAAAGTAGAAGGGGATCCATGACCCAGGAGAGCTCTTTTATTCTCTTGAAGAACTGCAGCATCATTAAACCTGTATTTACAATATCATATATTGGTTTTTTAAGACTGGAAAGAAAAATAATTCTATGGAACTGAATACTTGACTCACTCGATTGTGCAGAGTGCCACTTCATAGGTGAAATAATTTGAATAAATGTCAAGGTAAAATGGGCTTTTACCATATGATGGCCTTTTAGGAAGTATGACCTTTTGACAGAACGCTTGTAGTAAATGATAAAATAATTTATTGAAAATTACAGTGTTAACATAGGTAGCAGCAGATAGCTGGTGTTCAGAGTTCCTCATGTGGATAACAAGGTATGTCATGACAGGCTGACATATTAAAAAGTGGTAAGTGCCACTGGTTGCTAATGGGTGGCAGAGGTTTTATGGACAGATTTGAACTGGATTTATTACAAAGTGTGTGTTATCATGGTTATTAGTTGCTCTATAGTCCAAACTGTATGAAACTCATCAAAGATTTTAAGTTACATACAATGATCACTTCATAAAATCAAAGATCCTGGTTTCCCTGTCTTTTGACAATAAAAACAGAGTGAAAGAAATGCCAGGCATGTGTAACACTGGCAGAGCATTAATGAAAAATGTTTTTTTTTTTTCAGGTTTGGATTCTTATTACTCAAACCAGAGTATTTTCCATCATGCATAGCAGAAGCATCAATTCTAAGTGCTAGTACTTAATCAGTTCCATTCAATTTTGCCTCCTTTCACAGTAGAAAGAGATTCTACAAGAAGTCTCTTTTAGAATAATTTCCCAACTTCAAATACTGGGCAATCTGAAGAAACATTTCAACTTTAATAATGGTTTCTGGATGACTAAATAGAGAGTCATTACTATTTAAGTGAACAAAGAGAGCCTTCTAGCTAAAGAAATTAAGAAAAATAACCTAAACCATTAACAAAGCCTTTGGTACCTTTGCCTAATTTCTCCTGTATTAATCATGGACAAATAAAGAAAACAAATGCTACGCTAAGGAACATCAGCTATAAGCTCTAATGGGAAAAGATTGTATAGAATAATTATTCTGTTCAAAACCAAGCAAAGCTCCTGAGAGTTTAGTTTCTGAGATATTTAGAACATAAGAAGTGATTATTCTCTAAAAGTACATAAAAGTGTATGCCTTCATAGAAAATTTTCTTTATTACTACAGTCTGTTGGTTAGTTTGCATTGTAATATATATCATACACAGAAGAGTTGCACCAGTAAAATTTTGCTGCCAGCTGATGCTTCCTGACATATTGAGCATTTGCCAGAACACTAACAATTGGTGTAGGCAAAGGCAGATTTAAAATGGGACATGTACATAAAGGAAGTTAATTGGTATAAAGAAATATTTGACTCTTCTGAAAGATATTCTGTTGTGTCCCGGTTCAAGATCCTGGAGGCTCATCTCTTTTCAAAGCTTTTTTTTTTTTTTCACTATCTATCCTGTATTTTAGATACATTTGTACCTTTCAATCAGCAAGCGTGAGGCAAGACAGGGCAGAACAATTTGATATTTGGCAAACCTCTGTCAGTATCATGCTTTGGTGATTAACACCAGGTATATGAGATAGGATGTGAAAAAGGGTATCTCAAATGGTTTGAATAAATAAGAAATTAAAGGTGTAAATCTACCTGAAGTCCTTTAGACATAAAAGTCCCTATTTGTAGCTCCCTGTAATGTATAATCACAGTTATTTTAAAAGTAAATTCTTCAAGAGAAGCACCTGGTTTCACTAGTACAGAACCACTATGAGATGCTCTATTAGGTTACTGAAAACCTGTCTGCTGCATGTCTTGCATGGTGTTTTGGCCTGGAGACTTTTGGTGACAATACCATGAAGACCTCCTAGATTTGCCATACATCACTGTCATTTCTGAAGCGTGACACTGAAATGAAATGCCACCAAGAAGATGTCAGAAATCTTCTCCTGCAACTTTTACTCATGGTAGTGAGCACTCACACAAGTAATCTTAATGGAGTTGATGGATTTCCTGACAACATGATTCACCAGTAAGAGAAATTATTCCAGGAGAAATTAATTAGTAATTAGATTGATAAGCACTTGAGTCAAGTTAAAATTTACAAGATTCTGATTTTTCTTTTCAGACAACTTGTGTCTGATCAGGGACTGGAAATTTGACTCAACTACCATCATGAAGGTGAAAAGCTGTGGAGGCAAACCAAAAGGTCTCAATGTAACCAGTGTTATTGCCAAATAGATGGAAAGCCTCACAGAGCTAGAGATACAAACTAGGTCTTATTGGAAATACATGAATTTTCCAACATGTCAGTTGCCAAGAAATTCTAGCTATATGAAAAAGGTGACCTGTTAATACTAACCATTGATTCCAGGGTATTTTCAAATAGGCACAAAATAGGTGAACTGCTCAAGCAAATTAGACCCCACCTTTCAGAACCCAACAGGAATTTCCTAAACACTCAACACTTTCAACAACCAAAAAAAGTCCAGTTGAAATCAGGAGTAGCACATTTCAGTCATGTTGATTGTGTTCAAGTCCATCACATGAACACCACTATTATAATAAAATGGAATTTCCAGTGAAATAGTGATCTTAGAAGCTATGTAATGATCTTATATACCTGAGCTTTCAAATATTCCCCCCTCCCCAAAAATGTAGGGAAATTCCTGGCAGTATAAAGTAGTTTTTCTGCTGAAATGACGGTTTTCAGACTCAACTTACTTCTTTGTAGCCGAAAATGATTCGCCCATCATTGAGAAGGGTGGCCTGAAAAGTGAAACTGCCCAGGTTGTAATTATCCTGCAGATGCACATGATCCCACTGGACAACTAGTGCTGTGCCTGTGAACCCCAGAGTGGGGGTAGAGAGGCAGAGGGAAGAAAAAAAAAAAAAGTGAGGCAAATATTAACTGACTGTAGGAAAAATACTTGACTGCAGTTACTTGCAACAAGAACAGTCATTTGTCTCTGCAGCAACTTTCTGTCCAACATCTTGAAGTGTCTGTGATATTATAAACACATGAAATCCACCTGATGGTAGACACTGCACAAATAACTAAACTACCTCAAACACCCGTGTAAAAGTCTGCTAAAGCAAGAGTAGTCAGCTAAGTTGTTCATAATTGTACAAAGACTCAACCATCACTAAAGGTAGGATCCAGCACCCAGTTGAGGTGTGCTGCCTCAATCACCACTATGAAAAAGCTTTTTTTACATATATTAAAAAATATATACATATATACTCTGAGGATTTTAAAATTGACTTGCTAATAGTATTCCCTGTTAAGTACAAGTTATTATTTGAAGAATTGACATTCTTCCATTAACTATGCATTAATATAAATGTCATTAATGTTTTTTCTGCATGGTGCAAGGCCTGGCTGAGCTTCTGCAAATTGAAAAATATTAGGTGCTTGCCATAAATAAATGTACTTCAAATTAAAACCACTAAGAATTCATAGACAGGGTAAATATGGAGTCTGGTGTGCAGAGATTTAGATGCAAGAGGCTTGTTAATATTCATGGGAGTTTTGTGACTGAATATCCACTTATCTCAGTAAAAATGTACTCCAAGTGACTTGCGTACCTTGTGAGCATGTTTTACAGATGTTGAGTGTTATAGACTTAATCAAGCAGCTTTGCTGAAAGACACTTATCATCAAAACTGCTTACTGAAAATGACTTTTTCATCCTTACATGCTTTCCTCAGCATAACTCTCTTTGACTCTATTGGGAGGTATATGATTTGATTCACAACACTTTTAATTTCATCTGTCCTGGAGGGTCAGTATGCATCCAGCTCAATGTATTTTTGAAACATCTTTTGTCACAGATGATCTGGGCTGTAACTTCCATTAATGTAACTTATCAGGAGGTGCTGTGAAACTATAAGCAAGCAAGCTTTTGATGCTTACTGTACTAAATCCACCTGTCCCCTGTGTCTAAATTAATACACTTTCATTAATTGTGCACGTAGTGTATTCTTCCTTTCACAATTTTTAACTGTTTTCTGAATGTTTATTTGATTAAGTAAGGAATTTAAATAGAGTTTTAAAATTATTGGAACACGCCAGCCAAAACCTCTTATGTTAATCTTTCAGTACTAGAGTTCTGCGTGCATCTTGGAACCCCAAACTAAAGTGGAAGCCAGCTGCCTTCAAAACAGCTTTCTCACTCCCAGAGCCTTTATGTAGATTTGTGTGTACAGAAGCTACTTGCAGTTAGGTCCATGAGTGAGACTTGGATGGGTCACCATGCTCTGTTCTTACTGATTGCTCTCAAGGAGCACACTTACTGGGAGGGATAAGACACGGATGAATAAGAAACACAGAGCTAAACTCCGAGTTAAATTTGCTCAGCTACTTTTAATTTGGGTAAGATAACAAATTTTTTGTCATAGGCATATGGGGTCCAAAGGACCATCACGTCTTACACATCAAGAGGGATCCAAAGTCTCGAAGATTTATTTATTCACCTATGAAAGACATGGGATAGTCTGAAACCTGGTATCAAGACTAGAAGTCAGGAATACAATGAAAAATCACAATGTCTTCCCCAGAAACCTTCTTTTCTTTTACTAAAGATGACAAACCTGGGACTGAGTGTATACTTTGTTATTGACATGTTTATTAACACTATACCTCTTGCTATTGCATTCCACAAATGCTATTTTAACTAGTGGGTGCACAGTATTTATGATAAATATTTTGAAGTAGCAGGAATTTGTACTTTTATACAAAACAGGTATTTCCTTTTAAAACTGTCAACTAAATTGCTAGTTTTAGTTTGTGTACTTTAACATCCAGAGAACATCACTTGAAATAGGAAAAAGCATTCATGACTCTAATCCTCTTCTAAACTAAGAACTGTTTAGGGCCATCTAGCCACATGCTTCATGAGGAAAAAAATTCCTCAATTCTGCTTTCAAAAAGAGGTATTTCAAAAATATGAAGAGTCAAGGGAGACAGATTAATTTATAAAGGACTACTACATACCATTATCAAAGTATCTGACTGTTGAATTTCTTGACACACTGGGGTCAAAATTTGCCATTAAAGGTGCAATATATTGCGTAGCTGTTAGCATTCGATGCACAACTTCTCCAGTATATATGAAACCTACAATAAAAAAAAATTGAGACCATTTCAGTAACTTCTGAAAAGATGTAACAGAATGGCAGGTTGAATGAGGCATTGCCAGAGCATTAAAGGATCTTCCAAGAGAAATTAATTGTGCCAGCAGTTCTTATAGTGAGATAAAATTTCAAGAAAATGTCTGTGAGGTCTGCCAGAAGAACAAGATCCAAAATGCACAAAGCAACAATTATTTCAAGAAGCAAGTTCTCATACAGAAATAAACCCAGCAGAAACTCAAGGAAGAACAACTCCAGTTACGGACAAAATGCAGTTATGTGGCATTACAAAAATGAGCCATCTACCACCATGCGCATTCCACAGGATTTCCCATCCCTTCCGAAAACCTGCAATTGCTTTTGCAAACTTTTACCTCTATGTAAGTTAGTCTAAACATTTTTTTCATATTTCTAGAAAGACATTTTTTCATACTTCAGTCAAGAAGAGGTAATAACCTTTATGAAAAAAAGACAGATGAAGACTGAAACAGACATGATTTTTTCATGATTATAAGCCAAATGGCATCTGCAGTGTCAGATCTCACTCGTATAGCCTATGTATCTTCAAGTCCCCAATACTCCTCAGATCAACAGGGGGCTTCTTCCTTGAGAATTGCTCACCCAAAAGCTTTTATTAGGTTGGAACTGCACTTTCCTTCAAGCAATGACAGTTGTCTGTGGTGAATGTAGCAATCAGAATCATAGAATGGTTTAGGTTGGAAGAGACCTTAAAGATCATCTAGTTCCAGCCCCCTGCCATAGGCAGGGACACCTCCCACTAGATCAGACTGCTCAATGCCTTGTCCAGCATGCCCAGAAACACCTCTATAGAAGAGGGATCCACGAGCTCTCTGGGCAACTTGTTCCAGTAAGGAATTTCTTTCTTATATCCAGCCCAATTCCAATTTGTATCCCTTATTCCTAGTCCTGCCATCCTGCACCCTATTAAAAGTCCTACCTCAGCCTTTCTTTAGGGCCCCATTCAGGTATTGATAAATCACTATAAGGTCCCCCGAGTCTTCTCCAGGCTGAACCCCAACTCCTTCAGCATGTCCTCATAAGGGAGGTGCTTTAGCTCTCTGATCATCTTAGTGGCTCTCCTCTGGACCTGCTCCAACAGCTCAATGCCATTCTTATGTTGGAGGCTCCAGAACTGGACACAATACTCCAGGAAGGGCCTCAACAGAGCCAAGCAGAGGGCAGCAAAGCTTTATGTATTTTATTTCTAACAAACTTTTTCCATTTTAAACAATAAATGGTCTACAAACAAACATTAACTGTTTAGATTTGCATACTCTACTACAACTGACTAGTGGGACTAACTCCTTTAGATGCTCCAACCTAAAGCCTGACTTAAAATCTCCCATTGCCCTAGACTTCCAACTACAAAATTCATACTTAGGACTAAACTACAGCTGGTTTTTTTTGTGTGGGGGGAGGAGAGGAGGAAGATTCTTTCAGCTATGTACCTAAATATCACTTTTCTCCATTACTAATTGATAGAGAAACATCAATTAAAAATTCAGTAAATCTATCCACAGATTTTTACAAGTCATGTATAAACCTGAACTTTCAGAATGCATAATTTCACTCTGTAATTTTACTGCTGTAATTTTACTCTATTACTCATCGTTTTAGGATAGCCAACAGCTTGCCAAAGTGAACTCCCCCAAATACATTTTCATTATTTCCTTTTTATTGGTGGCTGCTTCTAAATTGCACTTCCTTGAGAAGTGAACTCTCATGCTTATTTAAACATTTTAAATATATATAATTTCTCAGAATATTTGTGCTGCTTATCCTTATGGTCATGTGCACACATACTGTAACACAATTTGAGTAGGTCTGTAACCTTGAAGCTATTCCTCAAAAGCTGTTTGAAGACATTATAAATAAAACCTTTGAATACATACTAATATATTACAATTACCCTTAATAATTCTGTACTTATTCATGTCTTGCACAAAGGTCCTATTTTTACACAGAGTTTTCCTTTCATTCTTTCATGCCATTTACAGTATAAATGGCACCATTATAACTAATAATGAGGCAGATATAATAGGAAAAGAAAGGACTTAATTGTGCTGGAACACATAACTAAGTAAATCAGCCCAGGTAATTAGTAACCACAGAGTGTATTCCAAGTGTTTGCCGGATGCAGCTTTACTTTAGACAAAAATGGAAAGCAGGAGGTGGACCATAGCTTGGAAGCAGGCAGGCCTTGCATGAAGATCATTCTAATGAGAACTCTAGTCATGCATTGGAACAACTTGAAAAGAAACACAAAGTCATTTCAAATCATCCTAGAGATTCAAAGGCTGAAGCCACCATTGACCGTGGACATTTTATCATTGCCACTACAACTTAAAGAGAACAGCAAATGTAAAATTAAAATTATTCCAGAAAAGGCTTCCATGGAATATTGGCTTATGCTATCTGTGACCTAATTTTCTGACAGTGGAAAAAAACCATGCTCAATTCATTTAGTCAAGGAAGAATTTTTCAGACCTGCAATTTCCTGCACCACTTAATCTCTCCTTTGTTGGAAGGGTTGGTAGAGCTCATTTCCAAAACCCTCAACAAGTACTATATGTAGAAACATAATACACTCCTAAGTCCTGGAATGAAGACAAATAGGAAAAACTGCTCAGCATTTTTTTTTAATTTTCTATCTATATACAAATTTAACTAAAACTAGGGATGAACTAATAAGAAACCACTTGCAAATCAAAGAGGGTATGCTTCTAGTCCTTGTAGACACAATGCACACACCTACAAGCAGAGGGGCTCTGTGTATATATGTATATAAAAACAAAAATATGAAAGCAAAACTACACTTGATGCAGGAACTTCCTTTGATTTTTCTCTGCTATATTTATCGAAATGACTGAAATTTCTAGTATCTTGTTAAGAGGTTGTTTTTATTTTTAGGTAACTGATTTTCTAGTAGAAGACAGATGTAAAATTGCAGCTGAAACGAGCACTTAATGTACTCAGCAATTGCTACCTGTTGCCTGGGTTAGGTCACTCCCACTGTATAATACCTTTTGTCTTCTAAGAAGAGAAAAATGTTCTGGGAAAAATAAAATAATCCAGAGAAAAGTCATTGGGCCAGCTTAAAGAAAAAAGATTTAATGGTGCCAAATAACATCAATGAAATAAGTTGGTGTGGAAATACTCTTTCAAATAGCCCTACTATTGCTTTTATAAAAAGTTTATAAATTTTTTGTTGTTCTCCAAAGCAATCTGTATTGGAAATAAACACCTGAATACATTTGACAGAAAAGACATGCTCAAAACCACTTTGTATAGCTGCCAATAAGCAGTTTGACACATGCCTCAAAAACCTCTGTAATTATCTTTTCCTTCTTTTCTTTATTGCAAAGAATACGAAAGCATTACTCACTGGCAGGTAAGTTCCACTAACTCACCATAAACTAACTCTACTCATCAGGTAATTTTGCCATTGTGGTACAAGTTCACTCATGTACCTTTTGTGCAGCAGCATTCATGTTTCAGCAACAGAAATCAATATTGCTTTTATGATCTACAAAGCCTGATATGTTTTAAAGGTAACTAACTACTCCCAGGTTGCTGTTATCTGGAGTCAGGGAGTCCCCAATAAAGGCTTTTTCTGACATAAAACCTGCTGGAGATGTTGACTTACAGGGAAGCAAAAGACATGAGATGTAAATTTCTCACTTAATTCTAGATCAGAGAAATGAAAAGATGATTATTGAAATTTAAGACTCAAGGGAAAAAAAAGCATTTAAAAAATTCAAAGAAACTGAGTGGTAAGAGAAACTGGATCTTAAAGAGCAAATCTATCTCATGCAAAATATTAAATGTAGAAAGAAATAAGACTGCTTTGGAAAAAAAATCCACTTGATTTTTAAATTTTTTTCCTATATAATATTAGTTAAAACCCTATTTTAAAACCCTTAGTAATATAACAAGCTGTGGGTACATATCCCATTGGATTTTGGATGAGACTGTCAATGAGCAAAGGCAGAGCTGCTATTTGAGTCTATGGCTCAGTGTGGGTTTACTCGGGTGCCCTTGCAGCATCTAAACTAGAGCGGAAGTAGCAGAGCAGCTTCTGAAAAACAGAACCAGAGGAAAGTGGTTTCCCTAAATTGGCAGACTCCAACCCAGGTCACCCAAAGGAAAGCCTTGATTTCAGCATGTATATTCAAGTAAGCCACAAGCTTTGGAAAGATCTAACAACGTGCTCACACATCCCACAAAACATTTTGTTGCATAGTGGAATCATTTCTTTCATTTCTCCTTTTTCATGTTCTTACTCAAGGGTAAGACAACATGACTTCTGCTGCTCATTTTCCACAAAAAAACTATTCTGAAAGCTGTTTGTGCACCCAACAGAGAAAACTGCAGAAGAACTGGCAGGAGCTTCCCAGCTCTCTGTGTCTCCTTCTCTCTTGGTCTCAGAATAATCAAAGCCCTCTGAAGGAATCTGCCCCGAGGCATTTGGTAGTGTTTCATATGGCCCCAAGGCTCCCTGACTGGGTAGCAGGGCTTTTGCTCTCTTTTCCATCTTAGACCCAGTGCACTGCCCATCTTTGATGGAAAACAGAATCAGTACAGTTAGAGTGCTATACAGATTAAGATTTACCACATTTTTCACTAATTTACCACTCAACCTAGCAACTATGTTTCTGAAAAACTGACATAAACTGGAATATGTTGTCTACCTCATCTGAGGATCTAATTCCCTGTCCCTGATGAAGATGGTAGGAGAGAAAGTACAAAAGGCTTACCTTCAGCTTGCCTGAAAAATCCACCATAATCAGTTGAGGTGCCACAAAACATTTAAGGCCTGCTTTCTGTCAAGCAGAGTTGGGCAGCACTGACCAAAATATAAGCTGCTTACAACTTAATGGAGGGTAAAAAACTACTCATGTTCTAAAATTGATTCATATGTCAACTTGATGTCTCCAACTGCCAGAGATACCACCTTGCTAGGGACAAAAAATTTGGAAAGTGCATCAAAAATTCTTCATCTGAGTTGTCCCATTTGCTGACTGTGATCATTGGTAATGCAAAAAGGTTAATTAATTTCTCTTGTTAAATTACTATTAGCCAGCACAGTAGGAAAAATAACCAGAAATGGAGACTGAGAAGTAGGAAGATTGAGGCTTTAACAGTAATTTCAGAACATAAAATAGTTTTCAGACTTAGTATATTCTAAGCCAAATATTTAATTCTACCTAGCAACACCTCAGCATATCTGCATGAAATTATCCTTAAATACAATTTCAGCAATTTCTGGACACTATCATTTGTAAATAGAAAGCTGCAAATAAATTAAATAGGGAAATCACAAAATAGCTTATTGTTATTCATAGCTATGAAATCCATACTCTGTAGCAAAATAAGAGCTAGTGAAATGTATCTGCATGCTCTGTAAAGATTACCTGAATATAGCAACAGCTTTGCCAAAGGCAGGAAGGAAACTGCATCCTCTGTGTGCCTATCTCATATCTTCCCTTGCACTACGATACATTGATCCAGACTGATCAGTGAGCCCAACTTAATGGCTCCAACCCACACTGATCCTAGCTAAGATCTCTTTTATTTGCCAGCCACAAGCTAATATGTAACTACAAAAAAAAGAAATCCCAAAATCAAAACTCACATCCTTAAAAACTTTTCACCGAGTGAACACATCATTCTCATTGTAGTTTTCCTCTAGTGAGATGGTGGAGAATGCTGCTACAGGTTTATCTGCCTTCAGCACAAGCAACCAAATTTTCCCCAGAAGGAATGTCAAAAAATTTTAGGAATCTTGTTACTTAGGCACATTTAATCACCTGAGATCGATGTAAGATACAGAACATGAGCATAACTCAGGAAGATAAGAATTTGTGTTTTCAAAGTGTCAAGAACTTAAAATTATTCTGCAAATGGAAAACATCACCTTTTAAACAATTGGTTCCCATGCAGTTACTAATTTTAAAAGATTTTTGTAAACCAAGCTTTATTAAAAATTAGCACCCGACATCCTTTTATTCATTAGCCATTCAGCTAGTTACTTCTTTCTATTTTAAAGTACATTTTCAGAATTTTTTTCATCAATTTATGATCATATCTGATGCTATGCTAGGTGAGAGCTGCATATTTTCTCTCTATTTGAAAGCCCAATGTAATTTGTAAATATTTTAACTTGAGCTGCTGAAAACAGTTTCAAAATTTTGACTTGCATTTAATTAATTTTCAAAATAGACTCTTTTTTTCCTCTTCAACAGTAACACTAAAAACCTGTTCTTGTTTCTGGATTTAAGCTAAAGAACTCAATAGACACTTCTGCATTTGATGGAAAAATGGTGAGGTGTGTTATGGGGGAATAAAATATATCAGGAATAGTGCTGCTCATTGATTTGGTGAAGCTGGAAAATATTGCATAGGTGTATAAAGCACAGGCCACAAACCTCTGCACTAAATAGTTTTCAGCTATGCTAAAATGTCTTTTTCCTGGTATTTCTCCACCAATGAAAATTAAAAAAATATCCATGCTATTAACCTGTAAATACTGAAGTGTTGAATTCCAGAAACAGATATTCATTTACTTTCAAACACTGTCCTATATAGCCATATTCATATGTCTTTGATACTTTCCTGAAGTAAGCTTTAAGTAATGTCATTTATCCCCTGATGGCTAATTTATTGTTATTATTGTTAATTATTGTCTGTGGAAGAATATTATCATCAATGTAATTGCGTGAAGATTACAGTGTAATTAAACAAAAGGATAACAGCAACTCCAGATCCCTCAGACAGTCCATGGAAGTTAAATACCTTAATGGGCTTTCAAGAACAGTATAAAAATGAATCAATTTCTTATGCTATTTTAATTTTTTTCCCCAAGTCTTCTGGGGAAAATGAATTAGAGACAGATTACACATTTTTGGCTTTACTTTTGCTTGACTAGATTGAATGCACCAACCCATTTTTTCTTCCAGTCTGAAAAGTGGGTTATCTGAAATCTAAACCCCACAAGGCATAAGTATACCACTGGTTTTTAATTGTATAACCTTACAAGGACTTCTACATATCTGTGCACGGAAGAAATAAAGAAAAGCTAGCCAGAATACTCTTGGCAGTACTGTTGTGTTATCTTACATAGATATTTAAAAGGCCAGAAGATTTTTCCTTGCTGCTTTGTTAATACTGAAAGAATTATCTGGAAAAATTGAGAACATATATGTCATCAAGTAAAAGCCAGTAAGTTTCCCAGCTTGTTGGAGTTTTCCCACTACTCCTGGCTGTCGTGAAAAGCATACAATCTGGTGGAATGCAACCTGTTCTTATGGCTATCCTATTCAATTCAGCAAAGGGATTTAGGGGATTATATCACATGAAACTCTTCCAGTAGAAGCTTTCCTTATGACATGCCACAAGACATCCCTTGTCAGGATATAACTAAGCAGAAGACAGGAGCAAGAAAAGCACTTTTAAATAAGGACACACTAATCAACTGCAAACAATTGAAAATTTAAGTGTAACTTTTAATGACTTGAAATTTTGAATGCTCTGAAGTTCAGGAGAATCAAACCCAGAGGGTATTTAGAGTCTAATGACTCGTATCAGTTCCTGTATGATCAGGTGGATATCTCCCCAGAGAAAATTCTTGGACAGAGGCATGAAATACAGTATCTACTCAGTGAGATATCATCATGTGATAGCTCCCCAGTGCCCCTCAGCTCTGGCTGAACAAAGACCAGTGCAGTTCCTAGACAAGCTGGAACCAAAGAAAAGATGGTGGTGGGAGGATTATCTTGCTTGGGCTGGATATCTGAGCAGCTGTGTCATTGCAGTAACCTTGGTGCTGCTAAACTCTAGAATGAAGCTTGAACACACCATTTGGGGGGAAATTTATTTACATACTATTTCTGAAGTGTCTCTTCCATTGGCTGGAACTGAGGAAAGTGTTCCTTAAATGTTCAAAAACATTAAATAAGAAATGGTTCATCTTTGAATCAAACTATTGTAATAACAGGACAGATCTTTTTTCTTTTGCTACTTGTCTTTCACCTCCTACATTGCCACAGTCTGATAAAAGTAACTGTTGTAAGCTTTCCTGCTTGCACTGTTTGTACTCCTTTTCTTTCTGTATCTTCAAGCTAGGTTCCACCTGAATCACATGAAAGGTGAATTGCATGAATCACATGAATTTAATGAAAAATTAAGGATTTTCAGGTTATGATGAAATCATTGTTTTCCAAAGTTTACAAAAAATCAGTAAGGAAAAGAATAACAGAGTTTAGAAAGATACTTAATGACATTGAACTGGGTTTTGATTCACTTTATAGAAGTTTGGATCAAATGAAAACAATGTCACAGAAGAGAAAAAGATTATTTTTAAGATTTTAAAAGTTCTACTTAAAATTCATGTAAAGCTGCTGTCTGCTGTAGTAAATCAGTATTATTTCAAGTATAAGTTTTTAAATATTAGATTAATTCTTCACTGACTAGATAATGTTATCATATTGCTTATAATATTTTATAAACTACTAAAGCTAATCCTATGTATCTAATATTCACATTTATCCATGTAAACTAACATCTAAGAGCATGACCAGGAAAACTGCAGAGGCTAGTATGCATCAGTAGAGAAGCTTCAGAGAAGACATTAAATTACATTTCACCTCCATGCATAAAACCCAATACTGAAATAGCATGGCAGGAAGAAGTTTCTATGCCAGCAGAGTTTTTCAGCAGGGAATTTAGTTCTGTGTTTCTCTATTGCCAACATCTTGCCAGAGGTGTGCACCCTCTAGTTCCATGTTTGACCACCACACTTATTTGTGCTGAGTTCAGGTGGGAGACAGTGAGGATTTGCCTCAAGCAGGACTAAGCAGCAGTGAACTTGCAGCTCAAAACAAGAAGCAGCTGATAGATGGTCACTTGTAACTTGGGCTTCAGGGCAGCAAGGTCATATTCACCTATTCAGAAAGAAGCTCTTGTTCACACATTTCTCACTTAAATATTGGGCATAAATAAGCATGATACTCACCTCTACTTCAGCTTCGTATCCCCACCATAAGGACTCCTCTAATGCAGCCGTTGTAAGGGAAAGTGCAGAGAAATCTACCCCTTCCTGTGACTTAACTCTGACTGTAATTCGATGTAACCTCATTGCACCATTTATTTCCCCACTTTGTGAACTGCCAAAAATTAATGTTTTGATAAGGAATCTCTACCGTGAGTAAAAAATCAATAAAACTCATCCAAGATGAAAAAATATTTTTAACCAACATTGATTCTCTGGTCTAACTCTTACTGAACTAGACGGAGGTTGTAGGGGTGAGACAGGCTGAAGGGGCAGAGGAAGGCAAGGGTCTGGTGAGCTGAAGAGGAACAGACAACAAGCAGGAAAACCAATGTTAAAACAGAATTGTAACAGACACACAATGTCCTGAAATTTGCCATCAAATTTGGGCATTTTCTTCATCTCCTTTCTCCACTCACTACCTGATTATTACTTTAAGCCTCCCTGTTCTTTTGTGCAGTGACTCTATGAAAATATCTGGCATGGAACAACACAAGAAGAAGAAAACAGTGAATGGGCAAAAACTAGAACATATCAGCCTCAGTCCCATTAGCTCCCTTGTGGGTTCACAACTGTTGCATACAGTCAGAGTGGGGAAATGAGCCACAACTGGGCAATTGGTGTTATGTAGCTGTGCTGCCCAGAGTTCATTTGCTGGTGAAAATAATTAATACCAGGGACCTGATCTGCTGCAATCATTGCAAACCCCTTCGGTGAATACAGTTTTGACAAGACCCATGGCTCTATCAGTTCATGCATTTTTAACAGGTTGAGGTGCACAGAGTGGGACATACATGCTGTGATGAGTAGCTTCACATCTCTGGACATCTTATTGTACACTAACACTAACTCCAGGAGACAAATGCCTGTAATCAGTGAGTTCTGTCCCAATGCCTTGAAGCATGAGAGAATGTGCTAACACAAGCAAGAAACTGGATTTATGTTTCTATGCATCAGTAGAGTACATCTAAAAACACATGGGGTTCATGTCTTCCATACTTTTGCAAACAATTGGAAGAGTTACCCCATCATAAATCTGTGATCTGAAAACAACTCTGAGTAAATGATGCAGATAGCAAATGTCTTGTACACATTTTCCAGCAATCACCTGGTGAGCTTTAATTTGACAGCCGGAGGAAGAGTGTTAAGAACTAAACAGACTAAACTAGACCAAAGATTCATTTTGAAAGGGCTGAGATTTTAAGTTGCAGTATTACTCTACTTTGTGGAAGAAGTATCATGCAACATGCACTTCACTCTGATGATAAACACTGGTCATTTAATCATATGATGAGTTACAAGCAGCAGTAGAATATCTATGGTAAATACCATGTAATTACATGGGAACATAAGCAGTGATCCTGCCTCATAAACCAAAGAGCAGGCTTCAACATAATTAAGTTTAGACATACTTAAAGTAATCATCACATGTGGCTGGTTGCTACATGCCAAGAAAAAGACATTTAGGTTCTGCCCAAAGGAAACATTCATTCCTTTCAACATTAGGAGTTGGTGAAGTGTAGCTGTAGCCCCATGACTCATCACCCATCCAAAAGACAAAAGTTATGGCAGGAAACGGGGAAGACTACTCTTAACATATGAAGCTGAAAGAGAGTGTTAACCAAGTACCAAGGGCCTCTGTCACACCTGGCTGGTCTGCAAAACTCACAGGACTCTACCACTACTCTAGAAGATTCTTCCCTCCAACACCCATCTCACTGGCTCCCTTGCCCCATCATGAACCAAATAGTTTATGTCTCTGCATCTGTCATGCCATGCACTTGGGCTGGGAATGCACTGTTCTGGTCATAGTTAATCTTCCCTGGATATTCTTCCAGAGTCCAGCACCTCATACATACATTTTAAAAAAAATCACTGTGGACATACAAATACATAAAACCAAATACAACTTGTATTGGCAAGAAATAAATTTGATAAAACAAAGCAAGAAGGAACCAGCTTGTGGCCTCTGTTTCTACTTATGCCATGTTTGTATGTAGTGCAAGTCAGAGCTAGCAGTAACCAAGATTTTGCAACTGCATCTATGTAAATGCCACCCCCGGTGATTTGAATAATTTGGAAATTGAAAGAAAGTAAAACAAGGCACTGCAGTCCTGTGTTTGGCTGTTGTCTTCCCACCCTAGCACTATTTGTTCCCTTTTAATCATGTAAGCATTATATAAGACAATTCAGAAAAGAATGATCCTGATAAGGGGTCAGAGCCAGCTTCATCTGTACTCTGCTGATACAAGTCAATCACTACAGCAATGAGTAGTTAAGAAGCTGTGATTCCAGGGAACAGTCTTCTGAGCTCAGAGACTGCTAATGAGGAAGGCAACTTACACTGATTATATCTGTGTGTCCTCAAGTACATAACATAAAATGCCAATTAAGACAAGTGAAGCTCTCAACTCAGAGAGCCTCATACAAGTATACCGTAGTATGAGTGCAGCTATGTACAGATCCATGCTATTGCTGCTCCTTTTCCTTCTGCTGAAACAGGAAAGGCTGAAACAGAACTCCCTGGTGCCTAAATCTAATTAGCAGTCACTCAAACACCATGGCTCTTACCTTCTCTGATGCTGTCTGCCAAAATGATGTTATCAGAAATGAAAGCTTTCCCCTTCCTACCTTCTTGGTGAACATGCCTTGAAATCCCCATCACCCAACAGGACTTCACATACAGCACACAGATGGCTGTCATCAAATCTCCATCCAAGATCAAGATAAATGAATGCTATGTATTTATAACCTTGGAAGAGGTTGCCACTGATCTGGCACTAATGATCTTCATGCCACAGCCTTTTTGCCTCCAAGACAAGACTCATATATCCTGAAATTCAGCTTCTCAGTTCTTTAACTTTAATGAACCAGTAGGGTGATATAAACCCAAATCCTTAAGTAATGTACCATCTCCAATCACTTTCCCTACTTTCATGTCCCTCTTATAGGGGTCTTTAGTATATTAATGAAAACCACATTTCATAAAAGAACTATGAAGTATTTACAGTGAAACTTATAAGCTATCCATACTTTTTGTGACTAGATTCAGTTATTCAACAGACTGGTAACACAATACAATTATTGTGAGCCCATCCTTAAAGGATGAATATTCTACCAATTGGTTTTCCCATTTAGCAATTTATAAAAACATTTAAGGGCTTGAGCCTGCAAAGACTTGAAGGACCATAGGTTTCTATGGAATTCAATGTTTAGGGTGTACACAGTGTACCCAAGGGTTAATAGTTCTGATGGCAAGTCTGCTTTTCCACCTACACAGTTTTTCTAGCAAAGGATAGTACTTATCACTAAGCTCCTGACAGTATTACCATAGCACTCAAAAAAGTCTACAGCTACCATTCAGCTAGCAGTGGCACATAGCAATGGAAATCAGAATTAAACATCTGAATACTTCAGATACCAGCTACAGGTTTTCATGAATATCAGGGAGCACTTATTCAGATTTGCCCTTCAGCCCTAATGAGACTTGCATATGCAGTCCTTTTGGCAGTTAAATATCTCCTGCAGCAGAGTGGCTCAATGTTGTGGATGGTATTTCCCATTTTGCTGAACACCTTTGTAAAAAATAATGCAGTCATGCTTAAGGAGTTTACTGCCTTAAGTTGCTTCCAGGCCTCCCATCCAACAATAAAAAAAGCTGTATTTACACCCTGGGCAGATGGAAATCACACATTTCACCTAAGCAGAGCAAAGGAAATCCTTGCACACTTGGAGCTAGCTGCTCTCATGTCACCTTTTCAGCTTTCAGAGGGGGAAGAAGCCTGCTTTGATGAGGGAATCCTATTGCAGAGATTAGGAGGTATCTATCTGAGAAGGCTAAATTAGGTAGGATTGGGATACCATTAAGTACACAAGAAAAGCCCAGTTTTTACTGAAAGATTGCTTATTTTCATGTTTTCTCTTTGGCATAACATGTCTCATATTCAGAGCAGAAATACGCAGTCACAAATAATTCTGCAGTAACAATTTGGTTTTGGCCACACTTAACCTTTTATTTGGGAATGTGTAATTTGCTTGGTTGTGCACTTTTTGTCCTCTTATACAATGTTTGAGTTATGCCCTTTCACTTGACCTGCAAATTAATGAGCTAAGAAAACTCATATATTGTAGAACAATGACTGATACCATCTAGTAGAACCACTACTTGGGTGAAGCCCAAATGAAACTGCTGAGATATTTAGTTTAGTTTTTTTCTAAGTACAGAGGACAAAATGTAACTACAACATTCTGTGCATCAGTGAAGCTCAGCAAGGAACTTCAGACCTGATGAATATGTCATTTGAAAAGCATCTATTTTGACAGAATACATGCAGGTACAGATGATTCCTAAGACAGGATGGCTGAGCTGCCATTCAACTAAAAGCATGGAATATAATCCACAAGTTCTCCTATCATATGCTAACAAGAAAGTCACAATGAAATCTACATTATTCAGTAAAAAAATTGCTTTTTGTATAACCTAGACAAAGTTTTGCCACGCCTCTAACAAAAAAATGCTGGAATCTCACAGACACTGAACATTGGAAAACATAATCTTTTGGTCTCAGTGCTTCATTTCCATGAGACCACAAATGGAAAGTAGTCTTTTTCTGGAATTCCATTTAACTTTCATATGTAAACCAATTTATTCATGCTATATTCATAGGAACTCCTTGGGAGCATCTGCACGTCCATATACAATATTTCTTCTAGCAGATGAGTAAGCGCTTTTAGCAAAACTCAATGCACTGACAGAACACAGGGCAAATTTAATATTTGACTTAAATAATTCTTACAGTTCTTGGGTGCAATTCTTCACCAGATCCACACCCTTTAATCTTATACATTGTCAGGCATGTGTTTTCTGAATGAGGTGCCAGAAAAGAAGGTGTCTAAAGATCAGCTGAGTACTTTAATAAAAGTTGGCAGAATTACCAAAGTATGCCCTGCTTTTCCTTTTCTTTAGTCCTGATGGAGGGATATTAAGATACCAGTGTTGCAGATTTAGCCCTTTGCAGGGTTCTACATCCTACACAGCTGCATATATTGAATATTTCATCTTGACTTTACATTGCTACTGATCCATTTGTGCTCAGAGATAAATTTTCCCTTTCCTGTAAGTTCTCAGCACATCACAATTCAAAGTCTATTTCTTTGCCTTCTCCTTAATCTGAGTAAGTCTTTCCTGAGGCACTTGCATTGCTCTTTTAAATACTTAAACTCTGTAACCAAGTCTTCTCATCTTTCTCAAGGCTGCATATTTTCAATATCTTGTGTCTTTCCTCATGAAACAGGTTTTCTGATCTCCTAGTTAGAATGATACCCTTTCCTGTTGCTGAATTCATGCAAGAATTTTAATACTTTTAAGGAACTTTAGTGCTTAAGTTTAACTACATATTTCAGTCTGAGGGATTTCTGTGAAAAATGCTGGGCAAAGAATTCTGTGCCTAACAGAGCAACTCTTGATCTTAACTAATTATCTGCACTGTGCAGCCTGCATATTTTACACATTTTTGGCAGTATTATACTGCAGTGAGTTTTTAAATCTGATTGTTTTCTACAACATTTAATGACTATTATGTCTCTTTTATCAAGTATGCTACCAAAGGTAGTTAAATTAGAACAGCAGAGTACTAGCTCATACTTTTAGCTGCCTCAAACACATGTCCAATTGCTATACAGTTCCTGCCCCACTAAATCTCCTGCTGATGATATCTTTCATCTTGTGTATTTTGACACTGCATTTCAAAAAAGGACTGCTCATTTGATTTATTGCCACATTTACAGTCATTGCTACCAGAGATCTGAGAACCTCACAAAGCAGAGGTAAATCATTTGCCATCAGCAGGTGGAACTCACTCTCCTACCCCATTTCTTGGACTGAAGGTCTACTGGTAATATATTCCTTTAGCTTGTCAGGTATGACCTACTCTTGGTTTCTCATCAACAGCCTCTTAATGAGAGTGAATTCCTATACAAGGAGCACAGTGAAGATGTGCACTACAACGCTCCACAGTGAAGATTTACTTCAGGCAGTGACTGTGACTTGTGAAACAGATAATTCAGAAGAAAAACAGTCCTACTAGGTAAGATATTTGTTACCTAGCCACAAAAGAGACCTCCTTGCCACATTACTATTTGACTTCCTAGGGATGGGAGTGGATGGGACATGAAGAACTGATGCTCTCACAAAGTAGTGCTCTCACTACCTTGTGTTTATCTTTATAAAAAGTCTCAGAGTACTCTCCTGGGTCTACAAAGTACTTTTTGCTGTGTCAAGCTTTTGTTTCATTACACACCTAAGGAGAATCCCATTTTAATTAACCTGTTTCTGGAGCTTTAGTTTGTTTATAAATGCTGGCTCAGAGTCACATACTATATCCTCATCTGAGCCCAAACTTAAATAATTACATGATTGCTGCAGAAAAAAAGTGATACCTCTTCCCTAGTAGCAGCACTTCAGATGAGGAATATGTTTCCAAATGCAATCAAACTGAATGAAGCTGGGCTGTGCTGAAATACAGATATATTACAAAACTAAATTGCTTTGAAAAGCCAAATCAACACAATCTGGAAAAAAAAAATTAAAAGTCATGAACAAAAGCTCTTTGCAAGCACAAAGCAAAATTGAATGAAAAAAAGGCCATTTTTCTCAATTTCTGGAACTATTTAATTCCATGGACTCTAATTTTTAGTCTTTATAATTCTAGTGTCATAAAAGCATATGCTATGTGCAGAAAGTCAGTATCATGAGACTCATATATATATAGCTAGATATACTAGTAATATCCTATCATTAGTTGTTTTTTGCTTTTTGTCAGTTTTCAGAAAATTACCCAATAAATGGAGTACTACCTTTGCTGATAGCAAGAAACTACTAACAGTTAAACAAAAGCTTTATGAGATCACAGCTGGATGCTGCCTGTTGTCTTTCCTAAAGTTCTAAAACAACCAGAATGTGCAGATAGATTTCTAGCATGCCATTTACATTGAAATTTTATAATTTTTAATCCTGGTCCAAAATCACAGGTCCACTCAAGTGGAATAAATGATTCTGTCCATTTTAGACTTTTCTGAGCAAAAAATAGAAGAGCATACTATTAAATTAATACAGTTTGACAAGCTCTTAAGGCTAAGGATTTTAAGGTTAGATGATACCAGTGTAGAGACACATAACTCCAGCATTTATGACAGACTGAGTAATCTGAATATTGGTTGGAGCTCAGACATGCCATAGCACAAACTGAAACACAGGAGTTTCTATCTGAACATCAGAAAGCACCTTTTTACTGAGTGATTCTGTACTGGCATGAATTGTGCAGACAGGTGGTGGAACTTTCATCCCTTTGAGATACTCAAAAGCTGCCCAGATATCCTGTCTTGGGCAACTGGAATGTGCATCCCTGCTTGAGTTAGGGGTTTGACTTGGTGGTCTCTAGAGTTTCTTTCCAACCTCAACCCCTCTGTGATTCTTTTATATTTAAGAATTTTGTTCTCTATAACTGAAAGAAAGCAAATGCATGCAAGGCTATTGTATGTATATTCTGTGACACAAACTTTAATTTTCAGTCCAATAAGAAATTCTGCCTGAAAAAGTATTGTTCTGTAAATGAGCATTTCAGGAATTATCTTTCCAACAGTAGAAGTTTAACGAGATCAAACTGATATAGTAGGAAACTGAATCTTTAATAAAGATCAAAGTCACTGAAACACTAGCAGATCTGCTAAACTAATACAGTCATGGTCCTCTGTATTTATTGCCTGATTATTGAAGTTGTTATCACTTGCCCCATGGGGTGCAACTATTTGATTCTTAAATTATAGAATAGGGCACACGTACAAGATGAAGAGTCATCCATGAATAAAACTAAGCAGCCAACTGAATTACACAAACTGTCTGTGGTTTGCTGATAACTGTTTCCTTACTGCTACAAACTTCACCTGGAGGTAAGGCACTGTTTAGATCAGACCACAACTCTTTTATTGATTTTCTGCTGTGTTACCATGGAAACTTCCCACAAAAAAATGTACACTGCATTACAAATTCAGACATACACCATGTTCACTTTGTTGATGGGTCACAGGAGGGGCCAAATCTAAATGGTCCTTCATTTTAATCATCCAGTTAATTGAAAACAATGCATTGAGTTCTATTCAGTAATTTTTCTTAGGGCTATTTATTTTCTCAACCTTCTTACAAGGTTGAAAAGGTTTCCATGGATATCAATCAGCTCTAATAATGAGATTCTTCTACTCAATGTCTCCGTAAAGTTTTTCCTCTCATTCATTATCTAGGCAAGCTTTTATTTGTTTCTTCCTCAGGTTTACTGCAGTGAAACCAGTGGGCTAGAACCTGCTTATAGATGTTGTGACACAAAATGAGTTTTTAGGCCACTGCTTTTGAGTCATTCATTTTCTTGAGCAGGTGAAAGGAAAAAGGTTTCATGCAGTAACACTGGCTTTCATGAAGTCAATCAGGGAGGCAGTCAGGCTTTAATTCCTTCTGTAGTATGGGCCAGTCAACATATACTCAGAATAACCAAAATAAATGGCAGTAGTTAATTTAATTTCTTCTCAGAAAAATCCAAACAACATGAAAATTCCCATGTTAGTAAAAACAGCTTCATACAGTTGTCCTCAGCTCTTTAATTTTATCCAAGGTTCTTACAACATCTGAATAAGGTAAAAAATAGTGATTTAAGCTAATAACATGATGGTTAAAGAAGTACCTCCAATTCCATGGAAATGAAACGGAACAAACAGGGGACAAATAAAATGTGCCCATGACTGCCATGGCTGTGATCTCCTTGCTTCACTGAGTCTACAAGGTCTTTTACCCTCTGACTAAAGCTGAACCAGAAGGTCAGATGAATATTTATGAAACAGGGATGCTTACAGGCTTTGCTCATTTCATGTTGCAAAATTCCTTTCTGCTGATCAGTGCATTCTTGATCCCTGTATTTGATGCATAGTCTGTTGTCTGCCTCTTTAATATTACTGAAGATGCTTAAAATAAAGTTTAAGTACACAATTTTGAATTATATTGCAACACTAATAATAACTATCTATCTCTCTGGTTTTTATATTTTAAGTACTTTGAAGAAATAAATATTTCAGGTCAGACTAATTTATTAGTCAACTGCATGTAGCACAGGCTTGGACACTGAGAAGACATCACTGCCTGAAGTGTTTAACATTTATATGATTATTCATATGGCTTGTAGGGTTCACAGTCAAGGTTTGGTCCTTTTGCTGTAATAAAGGCTTAGCATAAGCTTACCATAGACAGAACTGCTCCATCATCCCACAGCTTTCAGTCTGTTAATGGTGGATGAGGCTAAACTACATCACAGATTCATTCCCACTCTTGTCCAAATTGGTAACAAGTATCCTAATGACTTTGATAAAATAATGTTGAGATTCCAGCTAAAAGGTTCTGTTTCAACCATTGTTTTAGATCTTCAGAATATGCTGAAAAGGGCTTCAAAATGAGCATTTAAGAATAAAAATAATATACGTAAAATGCCAATATAATAGCAAAAAGAAGTGACTAGAGACAAGAAGTAAAGAGACAAATCAGGCAGAAGCACTAAGTTTGTCAGCAGGGTAAGATGATTTGATAAAATCAGAGATGAACAAAATAAGATCAAGAATGTATTTTTTTATTTATATGTTCAAAAGTAAAATCTGTGGTTGTATATACTGAAGAAACTAATGGAGAAAAAGCAAATACAAGCCTGAGATACTTGTGTAATTAAATTCAACAGAAATAATAAGTATCTTTTGCAGAGCTGATGGTTTAGTCATTGCCCTCTCTTCTACTTTCAGAGGGGGAGGTGTCCCTGCCTATGGCAGGGAGGTTGGAACTCTATGATCTTTGAGGTCCCTTCCAACCCAATCTATTCTATGATTCTATGATTAAACATGCAGAAAAATTCCAGGGGAGGTCATCAAGGAAGACCAACAGAATTCCAGGTGCAACTGAAATTCAATAATATTGCTGGAAACAGGATAGAACAAACTATCTTTTAGCAGAAAACTCTGAAAATTTTCATCATAGATTCATAACATAGCAATCTAGTAACTAGATCCTTTTTTCTGTCTGGTCATGCATCAACAGTTATGATTTTATAGTAGTTTAAACAAGTGACTTACATTTTTCATAATCCTGATGTCAAAAAAAACATCCATACATAAAGATATGCATGATTAAATGTATTTCCCTACATTGCCAGAAGTAGTTGTGTTGGCTTGTATTTTTCTTGGGTTTTTTTTTTGTTTCCTCTACAGCAAAAAAACCCTCAAATCCAAACACAGAATTTTTTTGGGTATATTTATAGTCTGACAGTGACCCTATAAAAGAGTATATTTCAACACTGTGATGAGTACAGGAGTTCCCATAATCTGGACACAGACCACCTGCCTGAATCAGCTATTCCCTCTTTCTCCAAAAAAAAGATGACAAACTCAACATGAGCCAACAGTGTGCACTCGCAGCCAAGAAGGCCAACCAAATCCTGGGTTGCATCAAGAGGAGTGTGACCAGCAGGTCAAGAGAGGTGATTTTACCCCTCTACTTGGTACTGGTGAGACCCCACCTGGAATATTGCGTCCAGTTCTGGANAGAAGGCTCAGAGGGGACCTCATAGTAACTTATCAGTACCTGAGGGGGTCCTACAGAAAGGCAGGGGAAGGAATTTTTAACATAATATCGGATGGGAGGACTAGAAACAATGGATATAAATTAGAGGGGGATAGATTTAGACTAGACATAAGAAAGAAATTCTTTACAGTGAGGGTGGTGAAATACTGGAACAGGTTGCCCAGGGAGGTTGTGGATGCCCCATCTCTGGAGGTGTTCAAGACTAGGCTGGACAGGGCACTGGGCAGCCTGGTCTAGTGGGAGGTGTCCCTGCCTATGGCAGGGGGGTTGGAACTCTATGATCTTTAAGGTCCCTTCCAACCCAAACTATTCTATGATTCTATGATTCAATATTAAGGCCAAGCAGACTTTTCAGGACATGCTGAACCCACCTGGTTCTTCACCTTTAGGAATTGTGCAGGGATCTCCATTTTCTGGGTATCAATGCATAACAGATACAAGCAGAGCTCATTGAGGCTTCTCTGATGCCTTGTTTATAGAGATAGGATTCCATCAACTTATGCATTTATATGCCTTTCTGTCATCCCACGACTCTTCTCAAATATGAGACCAAAGAATGCATGATAATACTCACAAGCACAGAAACATTTGAAGACAAGTTATTAATCTTTTGATTGATCTTTTGATTTATGATTCAAAATCTTATTATTAATTGCACAGTTTCAGTTGTGTGGAAGCTAGGGACATCAGCTCTAAGGAAGACAACCAACAAGCCTCACACTTCCCCCCCACTCCCTCCCAGAGCTGTCGAACATACTGAGGAAACTATGTTAGACTATTTGAAGTCAAAATATTAATAGATTTGGTACTTTGCCACAGAAAATAACGATGAGATGACAAGATCTCTGTAAACCTATTGAAAATGCACTCTCCTTTCTGCAACTCCTTACATTTTCTTTTGGCTGAAGCTTCTTCTGGTACATTGTTATCTTCAGAGACCACCTGTCTAACAGTGCTGTCCAATAAATACACTGTCAGGCTTTGCTGCTTTAAAGGACAAGTTGACTGCTTCCTAAACAGACTCTGCTTCACACTATCCCAATTTCCCATTAATGTACCAAAGTGAATAAGCTATTAGCTGTATTATCAAAATGCACAGTCTAATTGTTGCAACACAACCCATGTTCCCCAACAGAATTTCTGTTCAGTGGTGATTAATGAGCACATCAGACAGTTGTGCATCAGTGAAAACTCACTGGTAGGCTGCCTGCCTACCCTGCACTGGGGGTTGATCTTGCAGTGGGGAAGCTCCTGACATACTTGGTGAGGACAAATGACTGCTGAGGGCAATTCTAAAGCAGTGCTGAGGATCACAATAAGAGAAGTCAGTATGCCCCTGACAAAAAACCACACATAGTGTTCTCTGAGCATCCAGCTGCATATTATATAGCAGGAATCATAAACAGGCTGAGAACTAACTTCAGAATTCTCTCAGACTTGAACCATGCTGTGATTATTTGATTTGGAAGACCAAAATGTGTGTCTATTAGATAGACTATTTCATTCAGACTGCATCAAAAAGACCACATCTCCCAAGCTGCTATGGAGGGGACATGAGCTGTCTCAAGTACTCATTAGTTCACAGATCATTCATCTAAAGGAGCAAGGCTGAAAAAGCACCTCCCAATGAACAATTTCAATATAAGTAGCACAATGACAAATTCAATGGAATGAGTGAACCAAGAAGAGCAGCAAGTTGATGATGACACTCATATTTAATTTCACAAGGTGTCATCTAGAAACAAAACCAGGAAAAAAAAGAATCTGCTTGACTGTAACATCAAGGTAAAACCCTCAAGGTAAAAACCCTCAAACTGTAAATGTATTAGAAAAAGGACATCTAAATGGGAAACAGAATAAAAAAAACATGCCTTTATTAGTTTTCAAATATTTGATAAGTTCAAAGTGCCTTTGTGAGTGGAGTTGACCTTTAATAACTACAGTGACAGCCAAATTACTAAATCTGAGCAAAAGCAAAACGCCAGCAGCACTATACTTCACAACAACTGCATTTCAACCTCATAAATATTTGTGAATCTTCTTGACTGCTTAGCCAGTACTGCATTTTTGCTTGAAAGATAAGTAACTTCAGTGTTTCTGAAAGGAAAGCATGTCATATGAGATTCATGAAAATTCTAATCCTACCCATCTCCCTAGTCTTAACAAAACTATGTGATAGAAAGTCAATAAAACACATACATGAAACACTGTCTCTGAACTAGAAACTGCCCATCACATGAATTTTAATATTTATTTTTCTACCTTTTGTGGTATATCTGGTTTACTTGAAATCATAGTATGCAAGATTCACATTTTATCCTGTTTTCTAGTCTGCATAAAATGGAATTACACCTTTTATAATAATTGATAACTACACTACTGCAATGCTTCAAGAGTCCATTGTTCAAAATATACTTTTGTGGATAGATATTACTTGTGGTCCACTTGAGTTTCCTGTAAAACTGCATTTTCTCAATAAATATCAGGCATGACAGAAGAAATTCCATGCAGCATGTCTCAAACAATGAAATGATACAAACTACTCCTTCCAAGTGTCCATTATGCTTGTTAAGAGGTACTTGAGCTGCTTTTCATGTATTTATCTCATGAACCCTTATTCCATCCCCTCCCATGCAACAGAAATAGATAAAAAAAGTATTTCTAAGAACTGGAATAAAAGTCTTTTGCAGTTGGAGTTCTAGGTCTAGAATAGAAAGCACTCCCAGTTGTGAGAAATACTAGAGGACAAATGTTACTCCACCAAATATTTTCACAATGTTGAATATAGACTTATGAAGTAATGCCAAATATTATTCCCTGGACATTTCACACAACTTCTCATCAGAAGACTACCAGAAGTTAGAATTCAGAAATTAAATAGTCATAAAATCTCAAAACTATAGAAGCATGAGAAAAGTATTTGTAAAAACGCAGAACTCTTCCTTAAAGAGAAATTTTTATGTACCTCAGAAAGCTGATAGCTGGTTGTTTACAGGCAGCACAAGCATACCTACTCCAAAATAAATAAAATTTTAAATAGTGATTTTTTTTTCTCTTTCACAGAACTATTTTAAAGAAACCAATACTGTAGTATCGTTCAATACTGTAGTAGGATGGCTAAGAAAGAGACTTTTACAGAGAAAGTAGGAAGACTTTTTTTTGCCTGAAAATGCAGACTTAGATCTTTATAGAGTAGCAATGTAGAGGAATGCCATTGGTATCTGTACTATGGTTAGTAGTGCAATTCACTTAATTGCTCTGATCATTAAGTCTCCAGAGTCTAATGGGTTACAGAATAGCCCTCAGAGAACAACTACTGGCTATTGGTTAAGAAACAATTTTGCCCTTAAAATCCCTATTGTAATGCTTTTGTGGTTAGGGGATAGGAATCTGAAAGTGAAATATATTAATATATATGAAGGCTCCTAATCACACATCATAGACATCTATGTGAAAGAAGGAAAGGCTTCATTTCAGTGTATAGGATTGAGAGAGATGGAGTTTATGAATCAGTCAACAAACACTACATATGTATTTTTACTCCTTTACTTTCTCACATAAGGCATGAAATGAAAGCAAAAAATAAACTGAAGTAAAAAAGAATGTCCTTATAGAAATTGACTCTCATTGCACTATTAAGCTGTTGCCAAATAACACCATCTATTTGGCTTCACTACAACTAATCAGTGGAATACACCATATCATGCATTTACTGGCATTCAGCTCAGGATGTAAGAATTACACACCTAGCTCACTCCAATTAATAAACTTTTTGATTAATAAGAATTTATCTCTTTGAAAAAATGACAGTATAATATCACAATCATTTTCTAGCAGGAAGGTTCAGTGCTTTGATTCCTAAAACAGTAACAATTCAGCTTCTCTTCAACAGCTTTTATACTCCCTCTGCTCACAGCACGTACCAGACTGCTATTCACAGCATCTTGAAATCAAGTGTGTCCATTCTACTCCAGCAAATAGATACAAAAGGGATTTTTCAAGGTAAGTGGCCTCAGGTATTAAGGGTCAGGATGCAGCTTTAAAAGGTCAGGCTTTCCTTTTTCAGGTTGGATAAAAGCAGAGTTATAGTCTATGCTTCAGCCTAAACAGGTTTTGTAGTACCATATTTGGTGAAATTAAAGCACTCTAATGGGAATTGCTCACTTTTACCAATGTTGTCTCTGGCAATACAAGGCAGCTTTGAACCACAAGCTCATGAAAGAGAAGCAACATCTGTGTTGATGGCCCTAACCCTTGCTTTTCAAGACCTAAAATCTGGACTGGTTGGTGAGGCAGAGTGAGAACCATACACCAGTGATTCTGCTTGCCTTAGATCCTGGAGACACACCACACAGGCAAGACAACAACCTGCTTTTCCAGACTGAAATAGGAGCCTGTTTGAACATCACTATGTAAACAATACATGTAACATGAAATTCTTACTGTATTATGTGCATGAATTATTTCTAAAATATAAACCCTGTCTGTAACAGCTACTGCAATGTGCTGGAATGTAAAACAGCTGTTCATAATAAGTAGCTAAACAACATAGAATCATAGAATATCTCAAGTTGGAAGGGACCAATAGGATCATTGAGTCCTACATTGCAGGGCTACCTAAACCCAAGCCATACAATTATTGGCAACAGTAGGAGATTAGAGAAGGCTGTCTCTACCCCTTATGCCTGTAGTGATGGTGTCCCCTACTCAAGTCACAGATGTAGGAACAAAGATGTCTGCAGAGAGGGGCACACACTCTCATCTCATAAAGCTACCTGGATTTTTTTTTTTAGTACTTTTTAAAAGAAAATGTATGTTTCTCAAAATATGATAACATGAAAAATATACAAACTACTGGTCTGTGGCAATTCAGGTCTTCTCCTCTTGGATTGCTTTATTTACTGGAACTTTTCTGGATTAGTATATTTTCTGTGTGCTTACATATGGGTGGCACAGAGAAAAAGTTATAAATTCTAGCTGTTTCCACCAGACCACAGGAAGAAAGTGAGCACAGCAGAATTCTCTTCACTTATTATGTTTCAATTACCAGAATTTTTTTTTTTTTTTTTGGTAGTGAATCAGTGCTGAAAAGCAGGGCTCTAGCAGTAGTTATAAGCACTATGACTACCCCCACTTGCTCATACACACACATTTATTCCACATCCTCTGGCAACAAGTCATTTCAAGTGCTGCTTATTTGAGGCAATGAACAGTACTAAACTGAAAAATACATTATTTTTTCTACAATAACCATCTGTGCTTTAAAATGTCAATTCTAAAAATTTAAACAGATATCCAATTTTGAGGTTAACTTTCCATGAAAACAACAAAAACTATTTCCTATTTGTACAATTCTTCATGATATGGTCTTATTCTTAAAGACAAGCTTTGTCACAAAATTATCTGCTCAAAACATAATGGAAGACAAACAGAAACACCTAATAAATTTTTCTCTAAGATTTGTTTGAGAAGCAATTTATTATTTTAGCACTAAGTGCTTTTCCATCACTCACACCTGGACTCATCTCCTTGGGATCAAGTATATGCATTAAGAAGTTTGAAGGCTGAGTATGCCACGGCTAAATGACAGCAGTGAAAGAAAGAAGGTGAAAAAGAATGTGAATGGAGCCAAGGCCAAGACTGCAATGAGGAATGGGAAGCAAGTGAAGAAATTTAGTTCCCAATTCAAAACTCCATGGGAATCTATTTCAATGGCCTTAGTTGTAGAAAACAGACAGATATCAATCTGAACAATTTGCAAGGGTAATGAATTTAGCAAGGACTAGCTTGAAACAAGGCTGTTGCCAAGAAAGGAAAGAAATTATAATGAAGAAGCTGGCAACGGGCAAGGGATTTTTCATAATGTGACTCAGACAACATTTGCACACATTCTGTTTTCCAACTATTGAGCATGCAAACCACGTAGCAGCATTTGCCTTTCTTGAGGCTCTCCAAGAGTCAGAGGGGAACAGTCACCACATCTACATTACAGCACAGTAGAAATATTAAGAAAATCTGTATTCCCTATACAGTCTGTTAGAGATGCTAACAAAATTCCAGGTGCAGGCATTTTCTCTGACAATGACAAATCCCAAATAAAGAAATGAGAAGACTTTACTAGGATTGATTTATGTGCTTCTCATACTCTCACAGTCTTTCTTCAAACACACTTGTAGGAAATGAAAATCATGGATGATCAGTAGCTTTAGATACAATAAAGCTGGTACTCTTAATAGCAAGAAGAAAAAGGAAAGATACCTATTTTTTAATAATTCTGCTAGTAAAGTGTAAAACAAAGTGACTAAATGGCATCTTTTTAAGGTGAGGCTGTGCCATCAGTAGGATGGTTTCAACTCTTCTTTGCTCCCACCAAATATTTCCAGCTTTTTCAGTGAGGACTAGCACTGGGTCCTTGTGGGCTGAACTGGAACCATTTTAGAATGTAATTTACTTTGCTAATTACATTTTTCCAGCAATAATTTAAATGTTAACTTTTAAATCCTTCACTGATTTTAATTAAGCTTGTGTAAGATTCCAAGCTTTTCTTTCTGACAACAACAAACTGCTTACTGCACACCACCAAAACTCCAGGCTCACTAATATGGCTGAAAACCAAACTTAATGTCACTTGGCAAAATTGCTTTGGACATATCAGCCAGTGCCTCAATGAATTGGTAAACTTGAAGTGAAATAAAAGGGAAAGAAATAAGTTTCTCTTTCAATATATTATAAGTTGCATACTAGGACAAGGACTCAAGGCTTCAAATTTCTTTTTCTTATCATTTGTTTTCCATATTGGTTAGCTCTCTGGATGACAACTTTTTAGTTATTTACCTATTTATAACCAGGGGTTTATATGCACATCTATACCATCTATTGCTGCATCATATTAGAGATAATAAAGATAATAAATGCAGAGGTATTAGAATAAGTTACAGTGGTAAAACAGAATTAATGGTTAACTGCTGTACCAACATTACATTAGCTTAAACACCTTGTCATACACCATCATACTGAAATGCCATTGAAGGTATTAAACTGCACAGCATCAAAGAGGAGAAAGTCCCCTTTGTCCCTATAATAAAAATTTAACAACTAGAAAGGACTGTCACCTAGTCAATAGTATTAAAAGTAGCACTTAGTTGAATTGGCATAGCAGCTATGAGTTCTTGCAAATATAATATTTCTAATATAATTTTCTAATTAAAACCTTTATCTACACACGTGCAAAAACTAGGCAATGAGGCACTTTTTGCATCTAATACTACCATAACAAGCAGCAAAAAAACCCCACAGACTTTGACACTTGACCCTTTGAGTGTTGTTCTACAACTGTAAGCATATTTGACTATTTTAGAAGAGTTGTAGGAGTGAAAATTGGTCCTACTTGCTATAGTAGAACATGGTTTTAACAAAGCAGCTGCCCTGGAGAGTTGGCCTGGTATGTAATATAGACAATTAAAAAAGCATCCTGTGGCAACATAAGGAACTTCACAGCTAATTTTGACAGTACTAGGTTCAGGATACCTTCTATGCAGTCAGTTATGTTCACAGTAATATCTTAAGGAAGCCAAACGATCTCTCCACTGCAAAATTTTATAGATTTCAGCATAAACACAAGGAACAATGGGAACCTCCTAAGTACTTGAGGAATAAGAACATAAAGTTAAGAAAGTTGCAGGTATGGATGATGACATTATGAAGAAGAAGCAGCCTTCAGTTTCCCTAGCAATTATAAGCTATCAGCAATAGTAATAGACAGAAATAGTATCAAGTACAGAGTGTCACATCCAGAATTTAACACTGCATTTGTAGCAGCCCGATATAAGGCCTAAACCAAGTTCCCCTGAAAGATGAAAGGAAGGAACCTTCACTAAGATCCACGTGGAACCAACTGACTGAAAAGCTTTTAATAGGCTTTTGTATTTAAATTAATATTCTTAGGAATTCAACACATTAAAAGGCAAAAATCTTACTTAAGAGGACAGAGAACAGATATTTTGCCAAAGTTAAACATTCAGTTTCCAGAGAAGGACAATTCTTAATTATGTTTGGACAGAATTCAAACCAACAAGACCCTAGTGTTTATTAGAAATACTGCAATGATGACTATATTGACTATGAACTGAATTTTCAACACATTTTCCAGTCTGATTTGTCTCTAAATGCTCTATGCTTTGACAGGCTTAGCTTTTAAAAAATGTTTCTAACCAACTGCCAGCACATTTTTAATTCTGACTTTATGAAACAGATATATACAAGGACTATTTTAGAAATCTTAGAAGCTTTATGATCTGAGCACATTTCATTAGACTTGGGATTTTCACTCTAATAAATCATTTTTATAAAGTACTGCCTTACAGCAACAGAAGACCTATTTCCTATTCTATCAGGAATTTCCACTTTTAATTAGAAACTAAATACATTATCCATTTTTCTCATCATCTTCCAGTTGCTTAGTTTGGGTTTGTGACTGAGATTTTTTACCCCCCCCTCTGTTTTTTTGTTTGTGGTTGGGGTTGGGGGTTTTTTGTTTGGTTTTGGGTTGTTTTTTTTTTTCCTCCAGTAAATGTCTTTTCAGCAGGGGTTTGCAATCTTTTACACTGAGAACAGGAGTTAAGAATAATAAAATAAAACCACATAAAATTTTATGAGACTAGACATACCTAGTAGCTTTCACAAAGTAAAACTGGTAAAAAGGCAGCAATGGTTTAAAGCTTATTTTTAAACTTATAAGCATGCAGCAAACCAAATAAACATTATATTTTGCAGGAGGTACAGAAAATAAAGACTTGACATGCATTAAAGATCTTTACTGCAATGTAAAAGCACAATATTATTAAATCTTTTGCAATGTTACTATAAAGACTGAATGTAAGATAGTCCTGCTATAAAGTCTACAATAAAAAGTGATGGATCAGTCTCAGACAAAGGTTACACTTAATAAATTTGCAGTGCTCAGTCAAGCAGTGGCTGGCTATCCTGAAGGCTCTTTGCATTAATAATAATTTAAATTAATAATTTAATTTATTGGTGTCTAATCTGTGAAATGATTTCAGTGCATGTTTGGCATTACATGGGGGTGAATGCTTTGCTTGGTTAACTGCTGTTCCACAAACAAATGTAAATGTGATCATTTTGAGACCTTTTATCACTCCAGTGCAACTACTGCCCATAAACCTCACAGTCAAATACCCTTCTGTATGAAGGTTGGAGTCATGTCAAGGTATATGGAATTGCTTTTTTCCCTTCAAAACTTACTCTTTTTGCCCTAAGTGTTTCTGAACAGCAGTTCAGAAAGTTGTAAAGAACAGGAGCAGAAAGAGTTATAGGAGCTGACTGGTGGATAGCAAGACAAAGCAGAGTTTCAGGAGGAGATTGACAAAAGGGCTTCCCCGTTACAGAAATGGGAGATAGAATTCTAAAGGGCACCTTGACATGGAAATGACACAAAAAGGATGCTTTATGGGTAGAAAATGACTTTAACAGCTGTGTGCTAACATAAGACATCAGAAACAGAGGATGTAAATATAAGGTAATTAGGTGAGATATTTAGTCAGATCTCTATAGTCCTTACAGGGCCAGCTGCCCACTGGCAATGACAACAGACCCTGCAACAGACACAGGGTAGCCCAAATTACTGATTTTGGGTAGAAATGTTGTGTTTCATTGTGCTTTATATCACCTTTGCCATTTAACAGATGTTGCCCACAGGATGATTTTCATTATCAAAGAGCTCTTCTTTAAATTATGAGCACGTCTCCTGCTGGCTCCTGTACTGAAGGGGCCAGAGCAGCAACAACAAGCAGAGAAGCCTCACTGAGACTTTTGGCAGGCTCCAACAGGACAGTAGTACTTCAGAGAGCAAACCTTACTTCACTTATCCACCAGTTTTGAAAGTTTAAGAAATTAAATTTATGAGATGTAGAGTAAATGCATTTAAGTATAATTTTCCTCTAAAGATTGAAAGTCTCAAGATAACATTCAAGCAGCAGAAGCTTATTTTATCCTGCAAATTCACAGTCATCCTCACACCTAACCTCAGATCCTAACACTGCTAATCATGATTTTTTTGTCCCTTTACTTTCCCACATTTATAAACAGTTTGAAACTGGAATAAGTGTGGTTCTTTCTTGTGAGAATGAAAGATGACTTTGAACCAGTTGTCCTGACTGTTCAGTGTTTGGAAACCATGTTCAAGTACCTAATTTCTGCTCATCAGCACATGTTCCAGCAACATCTGATTTTAGTGGAAAGATCATTGCAGTATCTTTGGTGCCTATGATTTTATCTTGGGTCAATAGTGGATAATGCAATTGCTGTTTTGACAGAAAACTCCATATATCCTACATGCCCAAGCTCTCTCTCTTTAGTAAGTATATTTTCCAGCATGCCTTACAAAGATAATAATACAAAGAGCTCTTAATTTCAGTTTTAGAAAATTACCAAGTTCAATCACTCACAGTGTGATTTAATATTGGTGTGCCTTTTATTTCTTTGTTAGGTGCTCCTTCCATTACTAACATTGATAGAAATACCCAGGAAATACATCCACCATAAGAATTAATTCAGTTAATTCCTCTGTCTGCTGCTCGGGAATATTTCTCTACTGAACTACTGACAAATGACATACCAAATACTATCTCACCAGACTTCAATACAAATTCAACCTGTCTCTACCCTCAGCAGGGCTATATGTGACTTAATCCCCATCCTCAGATACGCAACAAGAAACTCACTACAGGACATCTGGGAATTGTTGCCTGAAATGTTTCAAGCTGGAATAACCCAACACTCTGTTGTGTGTGCACTGGGTCCATCACTTGCTGTGGATGTGTCTGACAGACTGCCTAGTTTCCAGATCTCTGTGCAGTAAGCTATAGCAATGAGGAAATACACAGGTTGCTTTGAAAGAGGTCATGCCTGACCCCTTCAAAACCTACTGCACATTTTTATTAGCTCCTATTGCTGATTGCCTCATATAATCCCATAAGCTCTACAACATCATGTACTTGGCAAACTCATGCTGTCTTTGGCACTCCAGGTTGCTTCAAACATCCAAAGTATTTTATTTTAATTTTTACATTTTGATTGCCCAGAAGATGCAATTTTATCTGTCTTTTGACTGCTTTAGCATTTGCAAGCCATCTAAGAACAGTTCCTTGTGATAACTCATAAGATCTCAGACATCTAGGTTGGAAGAGACCTTTCAGAACAAGTCTAACCATCAGCCCAATTCTGACAAGCCTCATACCTGGACTGATAATTGAACCCTTGACCCTCAGGAGTCTGTTGCTCTCCCAGCTGAGCTACACATCCAGGTTGATTATCAATTATGTAAGAATATACCTGTGCAGAACATTTTTGCTTCATGATGTTTTCCTGCAATATGTTTAAGTTCCATTTTTCTCCTAATTTCTATTTTTGCACTTGCTATTGTATGGGGTAGGTGGATATTTCTGAAGCCTTATTCATGTTAGTTGGTATAATGTCTCAACGGTCAACTTACCCAGCTTTATAAGCCTAAAAATGCAAATATTTATGTCTGAGTTGATCATCCCAGACTCTCTTTGTTGTAATATATTGGCATACAGAGACAATTAGAGGATGCAATTCATCCAATCTACTTGAAACATCTGCTTACAGTGTTTATAGATTCTTCTGACTATATTGATTATATCTCTACTGACTATATATGAGTTTAGGCTGACAAACACGGATATAGATGTTGACACAGCTAGATGAATTATACCCTTTGTATATAATCTCTTAATTTTACTGGTAAATTTGCAGTGGTCTATGTCTGTGTTTGTAGCTGACTGCAAAGTTATTTCAGACTGTGCACTTCCATCACACAGCCTCTCTTTCCAGAACTACTGGTGATCAACCTGTCATGAATCAGCTAAGCTTCACAGAGCAATACCCATGTCAGTCAGTCCTTTTGCTCTCCTTTACCAAATCTCCAATTTTTTTTCCCTGTTACTTTTCACTTCTTCATAGCATATAATCTATGCTTATAAAGATGTGTCACAAATTGATTTTTTTCATGGGATGTCCAGGCTATTACTGATATGTTTAGAAGTTGCTGGAGTAGGTAGTGATTTTTGCCTACCAGAGGTCACCATTTGGCTCTTACCTTGGTCAATGTACATTCTACCTCTCTACAATTCTGTGGTTTTCCTACTGTAACTTACCTACCAGTAAGTATGCTGATTTTCATATTATACCACATGAGGGCCTGCCACTATCGTTTACTTTGTATTCTTCTGTCAATAGTATACTTGTTTTCAATTTCAAATACCTGCACATACTCATTTCCTTCATAATAACCTCTATGACAGAGAGAGCATCAAAGAAGTGTAACATCACAGTTTCATCTTTTCATTCCCATCTGGTTTTCTCTCTTGTGCCACCCATCTGTGCTCTTCAACACCACTCTAACAGCTTCCCCTGTGGGAGCTACTACTGAAATTGCTAATCTATCAGATATCTATTGCTTATCCTAATACTAAAGACCTGCAGCTTCATTTCTCCCTTCATCTGTTTCTCACGCACATCTTCTTCCCTCTGCTTTTTTTCTGGGATATTACTGCCTCCTTGCTACAATCCAGTGCTCCCAGTCAATGGAAGCAGATCCAGTTATACTCTGCCTTTTCACTGTATAAATTTTTTTCAGCTTATTTACCTCATAAGGCTCCTGGATCCTGAATATATTACTGCAATGCCAGCAAGGAACTCTTTCCCATCAGTATCCACTTGTCCTGGTACCATCAATCTAAGCTTCAACCTTGAACTGCTCTTCATCTCTTTCTCTCCTAGATTTAGACCACCTTTTCTGCCTGGGAACTTGAATATTGGTAGCTACTTGCCTCAGTTAAAACTAAGTGAAAAATTAAGCAGAGACTTCAGAATTTAGCTCATAGATCCCATATTCCATTTTAAGTTAGCTGAAAGCAATTAATCTCACATTTTTGGGACTGATGCTCAAGCAACAGTTCGTTTCAAGCCTGAAAATTTTATTTAATTAATGATATAATTAATTGAAATGCATTTGCTTGTAAAACATTAATGTGTACAGTCATAATTAGCATGTTAGTACTTGCATTGATTTCTATTTTGCAAAGCAGTTACTGGCTTTGGGAATAAAACATGATGGATGGTTCAAAATGAATAACATTAAAGTCAAAAAATTCTGATCTAAAAATGTTCACTAGGTGTTGGGAAATATTCACAGGAACAAGTTTTGAAAAACTTCAACAAAAACCACAATAGAACCCAAACTGACAGTTGCTTATCAGAAAACAGTAACATTTTTAGATGACACATGCATAGTTTTCATTTTAATGACAATTCCTGAAAGATGAGCCTAATCAAAGGTCATATTGACTGGCAAGATCATCTAATCTATTTTAGAGCTACCAGATGTTGCTCTGCCAGGAGAAAGTGAAAGAGAAGTAAATAAACTGTCAAAATAAGAGAAGTAATTGCCACCATATACTTAATGTGTCTCTAGTAGAAATTTACCTCAAATTAACCCCAAGTTTTACATGTCTATTTGAGGAAGACTTTTGCTTTATCTTAACCAGGACAAATAATTCATTTCAATTTTAAACAACATTTCTATGTATTTTCTGTTTTCACAGCTGCACTTCCACAAAATCATGAGAGCACAGAGGATCAAAGAAACTTCATCTTCGCCCCAGCAAACAGATATTCAGTGTGACTCTTGTGGAGTTCATGACCTGAATAGACTCAGGCAAACTGGGGCTGCAGCAAACATACAATTTTCTTTATAGTATAATTCTACAGAAAAGTTCCACGAACAAAGTATAATTTTCCCAGTATATGATAATATAGAATAACATTTTTATTTTCCCTTTCTCTTTTTGCTTCCAAATATCTGAAGTTAAATGTAAAAATTAAGTTTGTTTATTTTCTAAGCCGTATGGTTCTATTATATCTTCTTGATTTACAGATGATATACAATATTCAGTTATTTCATGGAAGGAAGGGTGACTGATACTGCAATAAGAGCCATTATGACCTCTGATCAGTCAAACAATCAGGAGAAATTAAATTAAAGATTAAAACTTTTATTAATCTCTGGCAACAAACATAAGGTTTAATGAAATCCATTACAATTTGTGTTAGCTATGATGCTCCTCTGGAATGCCACTACAGGCACAGCAAAACTCATGAGCTGTTATTTCAGAAATAACCACACTCATGGCCTACAGAGCACAAACTTCAGAAACATTCACACAATGTTAGTTTTGAAATTTTATTTTTTTGTGAAAGCTCTGAGAGCACTCCACATTATATTAAGAATGCTCTCTAAAGGAATGTAGGGAAACAAATGCCCATATTGCAAAGAATCACAAATTATTAATTATGTTAATAATATTATAAGCTGTCTTAACTCATGGTTATGAATTAAATAGCCTTATCAAATATAAACTAAGAACAGCAGTGAACAAAGCCCCCTCAAACTACTTATTCTCATTCCTTGTTTTTCATTTGCTTAGGTAAACACAATCAGTTCAGCAAAATCAATTCTAAGTGAAAAAAAAAAAAAGTAACACTGAAGAAAAAGTCCAGTTTCACAGCTCACCAATTTCAAAATTGTCTTAATTAACTTGGAAATCCTACCGTGCTACAACACAACCTCCATGAAGAATGGCAGTATTTGGGTAGACATTTTCATTATGGCAGAGATTTAATTTGCTACTGTCCTCAGCTTTCCTTTTAACAAGGTTATTTAGTTTATTACTTTGGAGGTAAAACCAGTTTGTATTCTACTGTTGTTATTAGCATAATTAATCATATCCTGCTCTCCAGGAAGTGGGAATCCTGTACACATTAACTCTGTCACTCTTTTGATTTCAGAATAACCTCTGGAAGCATTCCAGATCTCTAATAATAGTAATGCCATTGTGAAATCTTGGTTACTAAGAAACAGTAGACCATACAATATATAAAAAGCAATTGGAACCTATCTTTGCTAAACTATAAGTCACACTGTACCACCAATGACGTATGGTAACAAAATTTGCAAATGCAACCAAAGTAAAACATTTATCAGAGAGCCAGAGCAGACACAGTTCTTTATCTGCTACATGTGTTTAGGGGTCTTAAAGATATAGAAAATAACTTCTGCTGGATTAACATGATGACTTACTGCCCCTTATAATATTTTAATGTAATTATTGACTAGATTTTAATTTTTCATGCTTAATTTTGAGAAAGCCACGAGGATGTTACATGAAAAACAAGAGAAGTATCTTTGTGCTTATGTCAGTGACTGATGTTATAGCCCTATTTTGTTATAGATCATAGATCTGTCTTCACCAGTATTATTTTATTTAGTAGAAGTGGAACTAAAACAAAAGCAGAATTATCATGAAGTGTTCTATCAATAACAAGAGGAAGGAGAGCTTTTGCATTGCACTACAATGAAAATGTTTTCCTTATTAATTCTACTTCACTAAACTTTACTCCCAGGTCTTTGAGAATAGGTGGAAGAGATAATATCTAGTAGCAACAATGGTAAAAATTCAGTGCTTCTATTAAAAGTGAAGGCCCAGAGTGACCACTCAAGAAGAATTACTTGAGGAGTGAATTTTGCAAAGTATCGAGGAAGCAAGTTCAGCAGTAAGAAGGGGCTTTTGCAGACTGAACACTGGCTCCCTGCTGCTGTTTCAGCTATGCAGGATTCAGCCCATCTTTCATGCTATACAGATCACACACTTGATTTAGCACTCCATCAGATGCAACACCTCTAATAAAAGGATACAGAACATCAATGGTCAAGAAATAAATGAAACTAAAATCTGAGCAGAATGGAAATCAGACAAGACTCAAAATCCAAATCAGCAGTTTGTGGCTCATCTGATCCAAATGAGCATCAAAATGTTTCTGCTTATCAAGAAGAGAAAATCCAGGTACTGATGTCATCCTTTAATTCTGCATCCCTTTTCATTATTCCAGATGAAAATCAGCCATTTAACATGAGCCTTTATTCACTTCAGTTCCTCTTCTTTATTATTCTGCTTTTGAAGCAAAGTGAAGCATGACAGAAAACAGCTTCCAGATTTATTGAGACACCTGCTGCAATTCTTCCCTAATCCTTATTCAGAGCTCTAGTGAGACAAGGCCATACCATGATCCTATCCACCCATAACACAAGGGACCTGACCAGGGTAGTATTGGTCTTGTTGATGCTGTGCCTCAAGGTGTGACAGGACAAGTAAACAGAAATAGAGACCACCATCATCAGCTACCATCCATGAACTTGCAGGACACATACAAGAAACAGAGGACACTGTCCTCACAGCAGGGGAGAGACACCATGGCACTGCTGCAGATACTGTACTAAACAAGTCGTCACAATAAAATGGTTTTGCCTTACAGGTGACAAGTTATTTTCTTCTAGCAGCCCTTCTTGTCTTTACATAGTAAACCCACAGCCTTCACTCAGACAAAATCTCCTTCCCTCCTTGATTTGGCTCCATCACTATCTCCACAAGTACAACTGCTCCAGATACACATACAAAAGATTTCTAGAACAGAAACCTAAACAGAAAATGATTAATCCTGGAAAGGCTTACACCAAGAGTGCTTTACAGCAATTCAGCTTGAGCAGCTGGAAGTTTCTTGTCATATCAATATTTTGTAATTGTCTTTTTGTGGAAAGCAAAATTTCAGAAGTAAATGCTGCAATTTATCTCTTGACATATACAGATAAAAGAAGGTTTTTAAATAGCTACAAGTAACTCTTCTCATATTACTCAAAGTACATGGTTAGAGAGCCACTTACCCCCAGTTGCCACAGTAATTTCACGTAGAAAATGGCCATAAAATGGAAAATCGAAGGACAGATTCACTCTCTAAAAGGAATAACACCAGAAAATAAAATCGATATTGTGCACAAAGGTAAAAGGAAACAAAATGAATAGTTCTCCACCTCAAACATCTGCTTCATTGCTTTTTATTTTTCACTGAAGTCTTGCTGTTCTTGAATTGGAATTGCCAGTAGCTAACAGGAAACGATTCCATGCAGCACTTAAACACCTGAAAGCTGTGGTTATAACTGAAAACTTCAGAAAACAAAATACAAAATCAGACATTATTAACTTCATTCTTATGGGAGAGCAATAAAGACTTGTACAGTATTTCCTAAAAATAATGCTGCTTTAACTGCTTTCTTGACAGGAATCATCAATATTAAGTTCCACAGGATGCTCACTCCCTTGGTTGTGTGTGATTTGCTCCTCTGCCACTTATTCCTGCAGCTACCAAGGTAGTTATCTGATGAAGGCTGGTAAATAAAAGGGAGCTCTTCCATCATACCCACCTGACACGTCTCTATTTTGTTAAGTAAGAGCTGAAATATTGCACAAATATTCAACATATTTGGAAAGTTAACATTAATGGATAGAACAGGCAATAGTGTACAAAGCAAGTTTTTGGTCAACAAATTGATGTTTTTAGCAGTGTTCTTGGAAGCTGGTAGAGCAAACATATAATTTAAATGGAGCATAAACATAAGCATAGCGTGCACCTCAGCTGTGAGAAGTTTAGAACACAGAAAAAATGTTTCATTTATGAGCTGTTTTGTCTTTTGCCATTTAAATTAATGTTCAGCTGCACATCTATATTTATACACATATACAGAAAAGCTCATTAGAACCTAATCAGACCAATTAATACAAATGCAAATGAATTTTGCATTCTAATTAAAAGCAAAAGAAGTGCTAAGAAATCCCATCAAAATTCTGTACTCCACTTAGCTTTAGATTTTTTTTTTTCCCACTTATTGTATGTATTCAGCTGTACCTTTTCTGTAGCCCCTCATTAGGTACTTGTAGGCTGCTAGAAGGTCTCCCTGGAGCCTTCTCTCAATCCAATAATCCAACTCAATCCATTTCCTTCTTACTCTAGAGGTCCTAGAGTTGGATTCAGTACTCCAGACAGAGTTTCATCAGAAGAGAGGGGCAGAAACTCGACTACTCTCAGCCTGCTGGCTGTACTTGTTTGTGTGGATACATTTGATTTTCTGGGCTACGAGTGCCCATTGCCAACTGCTGCTGAGCTCCTCAACCAACACCCATAATTCCTTCTTCTCAGGGCCCCTCTCAAATCCATTGTCCATCCAGCCTGTATTTCTGCTTGGCACTGCCTCAATTCATACTTAAAGCTTCTTCTATCATATTATATTCTCATGAGTTTCACCAGTTGAACCTCCCATAAAATGAAGAGTGGTGCCTCATACAAAATCCAACCACAAACACTTGCACTTGGAAGACTTAAACTTCATCAGCTTAATCCCAAACCCAATTCACCAAGCTCAAGATTGTCTTAGGTTTTTCACTTCTAATAACTCTGTGCTGTTCTCAGTTCCTAGACTAAGAAATGCCAAGGAGTAGAGGGTTAAAATGGCTAAGTTTTGAAATCTCATGTGAACAAGAAAAAATTCCATAGCAAACTGCTCTGTTTGATTTGGGAGGCAAAGACAAATTACAGCTTTCAAACCTCCTGACAAGCACGTAGTGCTGTACACAGTAACTGTCACTGCCTTCCTCACGGAAGGTATTTAGTTAGTGGAATAGGTTCAGGAGCCACACTCCTCCCTTCAGGTCTGCTTTAGGCTGTGCTGAAGGAAAGGAGTTGCCCTGCACTTTGGGTGAAGGAATGACATCTTGTGAGAGTCCAAATGGAAACTGGAGGACACAAGCTACACATCTTTGGGTTGGGTTTGTTTTTTTTTTTTTGTTTTTAATAAGGGTTTGCATTAGATGTCTTAACAATCCAACAGAACTTCTCAGCTGAATTTATCTGTAACAGGTTGCCCAGACGGGTTATGGAGGCCCCACCCCTGGAGACATTCAGACCCAGGCTTCATGAAGCTCTGAACAACCTGGATTGAGTGCAAGATGCCCCTGCTGTCTGCAGGGTGTTGGACTAGATGACTTTTGAAGGTCCCTTTCAACTCAAAACATTCTATTGAAGTAAAATTCCCTTGACCCTCTACAACACAACTATCTTATTCTTTGATAGCCTGAGATCCTTAAAAACACAGATAAATTTTAAATGTATCTGTAAAGGCATCTCTTAAGGGTTGCTATAAAAGGTGCAGAAAGGCTACCTGGAATTATTTGACAGCAACACTGTGCAGACTTCCACAGTTCAATTAAAATAAAGCTCTGTGAACAGTAGTCACAATATTTCATAATACTAGAGCATTGGTCACCAGTAGAAGGTGCCCATGTCTGTTAAGGAAGAAAAAAGATGCATCATAACTTACTGCTGCTTGCCGATGGGTGTTGGAAAGGATACCATGAATTTTTACTTTATCTTTCTCCATTTGGTCTATGTTGACCCACAAATCCCGGCTGGTAGAATCATATGGACCATATGTCCTTGAAGTATAATAATTATGATCTGTATCCTCCTGAAAAAGAGAAAAATTCACAACAAATACACATTAGAATGGAAGACGCACCTTAATTTTATATAAAACCATCTCTTAAGTTGAGATACTGGGTCCTGTTTCTCCTGGAAGCAGCAAGGACCACACTGCAAGTCAACAATGTAGAAAAGCCACAAACTGCAAATGTGATGCAAAAGACATCTCTGCTCCTAACCACAAGCAGTTGGCAAGGCCAGCAGTTAGCTCATGTAATCATCTTACAGTGTAATCATGTTGTTCACTATCCTCAAATCCCAATCATGCAGTTCCTGTAACCACTTCAGTGAAATCTATGGCAAACATTTGATGGTTTTTGAGGGAAGGTGGTCAGGAAATTCCCCAAACAATGGCTATGCTCTAACAAAACAATGAGCAGTACACAAAGGTAACACCATGAAGAAAAAAAAAATTGACTTTCCTAAACATAATTGACTAGAATACTGCTTAAAAGAATATTAAAATTTAAGCTTTAGCTTGACATTATTTCATTGCAAATCTCTGAAAAACCTATTTTGCTGTACACTTGCTACTCCAGGAGCGACAAACCCATAGAAATTCGTGGAATAAAGCTTCCTAGTTTTCATGGCCTTTAAAATGATAGTAGTTGCTGTCACATTCAGCAAATTCAGAGATAGAAGACACGAATCTTGCATGTGGCATGGGAAACCATGCTAGTGGTCCATCAAGTGCTTGATCTTGCAGATAGCCAATTCTACAGTCAAATGCACTGTTCAGAACACAGTCTAAAATCGTCTTGATGTCTTATTTCATCATACACATTTAGCACAGTAAAGAATGTAAAATTAGGAAATAATATGCAGAAATTCAGTAAATGTTTAAAAACCTAAGAATGGAAATTTTAAAGCATCCCTCAAGGTCAGTTGCTATGATGGTCTATACTTTCCTAAAAGACACCTAAGTCAGTTTAAAAGAAAAATGTAAGATTGCATAGCTGGAGAGGAGAGATAAAACACATCCCAAATTCCCAGTCTTCATTAACTTGTTCCAAGTTGTTGTAACTGTAAAATATTTATATCAACAGCTATTGCCAGTTTTACTGCTGAATAGCTACAAGTAATACCATAAAAGTAGCACATGTGGGTATTTATCACTTCATTCCTCCCTTTCTTCTCCTCTTGTGCCAAAGGAAAACAGACAAAGCCTCAATGACAGTGTTTTAAAACTAGAATAATCTTAGAAAATCAGTAGTGCAGAGAAAATGGAAGAACTGAAATTAGAATTACCCCTTGATAATGGCCAAATTCCTCTCCCACAGCACCTTCTACACCCAGCAAGCAGTGTGAGATCACATTCACACCTTGCCACGCTGTGGTGCAGACCTACATCCACTCCCCAAGACCCACTCCCCAGCACATACACAGCCCTTTACTACTCATGCAGCCTTGAGCTGAAGCTAGACTTGACAAGGGCTTATATTCTAGATGAAATTGTTCAGGTTCTTAGGTGAAATACAGTGCCACTAAACTCTATTTCAGCTGGAATTCAACCTATATTAAAAGCATCAGAGATGCATTTCAATTAAGCTGTTGCACATATTTTCTCCTTGATGTTTTCTGTATCTTCTGCTGTACTTTATATGGCAGGATGTACTTGCCCAGTAAACCTCATTGACACTTTTGAAGCTACTTCTAACAACTTTAGAAGCTCTAGATTAGTCAGGACAGTAAATATAATTAAAACTATACTGTCAGGAAGATGACAAAAGCCAGCTATCTTACCACATTATTTTCTTCTTTAATCGTCAAAAGAAACAGTTTTTACTCTCATGTACTAAAAGGAGGTTCAGTGAAATAAGCAGTTAAGGCAACATATTTTTTGATAATATATTTTCCCAGTCTAGTTTTGACAGAATTTCCATAGACATTATAACTTAGATTCAAATCATCATAAAACCTCAAGAAAAGAGCTCTGAGAGACAAAGAAGCAACAGCTTAGTTTAAATATTGCATGTTTATCTGAAACTTAATTAAAACTGTAGAGCTTCTGCAGATCCATTTTTTTTCTAGCTAATTAAACTACTCCAGTTAATTAATAGCAGCTAAGCTGCTACCCCCCATCTAGAAGGCTTTAGCACTGTGTCTAGTTGTAAGAATGCCTTAAATGTTATCTTGATCCATGCTTAAAGCAGACCCATACTTCTGGTAAGTCAAACACTGAAGTTACAGCCTTTATCTCAACAATGTTGCCAGTGTTTAAGGGAATAATCATGTATAAACAACCACCCAAATTTTGTGTAAAATAAAATGTAATTTACTGGTTCAATTCAAGTTAAATAGCCTTACTCACTTCTATAAGGAAACAAATTCACTTCTACTTGCTTGACAGAGAGAAAACAGAATTTCTCTTGTGCTTGGAAAACCTTTACAACCTTCATGCAGATATATTTTATCAACGCACCATTAAATATTTCTCTCTGAAATACTTTTTAAAAAAACCCAACCAATACTAAAATTGGCACAAGGAAATTGGGATGCAGAAATTATGCTGAATTTTCATGTAAACCATTGGGCTAAGAAAATAATTTTAATAGTTCTATGATGCACACATATAGAGTTCTGCAGACAGGTAGATTCAAATGTGAACATAAGCTAACTTTACAGTATTTTTTAATGACAGAGAATCATGTTTCCAAATAAAAAAACATGCAGAGAAATAGGGGAACATTCCAATTAGTACTCAAGATTTAATTTTTCTTTCCATGTTCTTAGGGTTATTTTCTATTGCTTTTCTAGGTGCATAGTCTCATCCAAATGCTGCACATATATGAAGTAGGAAGCACCCCTCTGCAATTGACATGTAGTTTTGAAATAAAGAATTTTTCCAGAGATTTTTTTTGCAACCACTACAAGGATTACTGTTGGCAACCTTTAAGAATGTAAAGGTGTTGTCTACTGGAACCTCTCTTATAACTCTTCCCTCTTGGGGAAATAAGGTTTTTTCACCGGAGGAAATCCTTGATGCTGAGCTGCCATTTTATCACCAGCTATAAAGTAAATTTGTTTCTTCAAGTTTTCATGAGGGATATTTTCTAACAATACCACCTTGAATATATTTCCATACTTCTCCAACTAGTTTCCTCAGGCAGGCTAAATGCATGAACTACTCATAAAAGCAGACCACAACTGAAGATTAAGCCTTAAATTCTTGGTGTTCAGCATTTGTCAATGACTGAACATCTGGTCCATGTGTTTTATATATGGGTACTCCCAAATACACCCCAAAGATCACAAACCTGTTTCCTCAATAATGGTTGTCCCTGCAGATTAAGGGTTCAAATACAGGTGAGCTATTTAAATAAAGATAGTATGAAGTAACTATGTGGAATATTAAAAAGTAATAAATACATTACACCTCTGAAAAGCTTTCAAATTACTAGCTGGGATCCTGGCCAAGATGAAAATCCTGGCCAAGTACAGAAACAGATATGAAACAATGAAGTTCCCTCAATCTCACAATTCAGCAATGATGTGATCACAGATGTAAACACAGGACTTTACAGGTTTAATTCTCTTCCTGACACAGTACTCTTCAAATTGTGTTAAAGGAAAAAGATAAGTCTCTAGGAGACGGGATGTCATCAAACAAGATCGAGCTTGAGAATCTAGCTGCATGAATATTTTATTTATTGGTACTGGACTGAATTGGATCCAAACCACAGATGTTACAGAGCAGAAGTTTTACATATATATATACACATATAGCTATTTCTAAGGTTGTAAGTGAAACAAACTTAAGCCAGAGAAAAAATACAGCTAGTACTTGGGAATAAGCTCTGCTGCTGTAAGATACTCTGCTGTAGCTTCTCTGAAGTTGAAGGAAAGCAAGACAATCACAAAGTAAATCACTGTATATCAGCCAGTCAGTTTCCAGTGACATTTTGGTAGCTTAGGTTTTAGTTACCTTCTAGTCCTCAGAGACTGTTTGTCTCAGGATTGATTAAAAAAAAAAAAAAAAAATCAAACCAATAACCCAAGACTTCCTTTTAATATTCTATTAATTCCTTTTAATATGCTATTTACTAAAATGGTATTAACAGAGTTCCACTGAGTCACAACGAACAACCTCTGAAACCATCAAGTATATAAGTCAGATTTTACAGATATCCAATTTTACCACTGTAAAAGGAATGTCTGATTTTTAATAAAATTCATTAACAAATTATCCAAATCTCACTAAAAATCACATAATAAGCATATTTTTGCATTAACTGAAAGTGCTGCTGATATTTGCCCTACAAATTAGTGCTGAGTAAATTAATCACCAAATTCTAAGTAAAGAAAGTCAGCTTAAACTCTGGACATAAGCATTTAACAATGATTAGCCTACAAAATTTATCAGATCATTACGCTTTCTAAAAGCTGCATTTGTAGAATTAAATGGAAACACTGCAAGGAGAAAACAAGCAATTATGAATTTAAAAACAGACTGAGCAACCTGGTCTAGTGGGAGGTGTCCCTGCTCATGGCAGGGGCATTGGAACTAGATGATCTATAAGGTCCCTTCAAACTCAAACCACTCTATGATTCTACTTTTCGGGGAGAACATTTTCTGGGAAATTTTGAGGAAGGAAACAAGCCAGTGATTAAAAGCATTTCTCTAATGACAAAAAGCAGCTCTGTGAATTTATTTTGCAGGAAAAAAAGGAACATAATTTCTGTTAAGACAGCAACAAGATGGCCCTGAACACTTATAACAAAATCAGCTTCCTTTGAACCATTTACCCAAATCGCACATAAAGCTTGTTACTCCCTTATTGTACCCTGAGTTAAACTGACTTCTGAATTGTTTCAGTTTTTAAAAAATTGCTCTTAGGTTTTTTATTATTAGTATCCACCAGCTAAAAGCAGCACAAGAGGGGAGAACAGAACTGACAGCTTGTGTGTGACTTGAGCTCTGCATTGCAGCTCATCACATGTCTGGGAGAGATGCACAGCCACACTCTGTTACCAGTGCAGAGGAAGAGTGCAGATATGGTGCTGCTACAGAATTTCCCAGGCACTGACTGAGCTGGGGCAGGTGTCAAGGATGCATGGAGAATATCCTCAGCCTAACATTCAGTAGCAGAGGAGGCGAAGGAATATGAGAAAAGATCACCCATCCTGAGATAAGGTCATAATGGAAAGATTAAGGACAGAGAAAAATGGGGAAAGAGGCTGCTGTGGTGTAATTGTATTTTAATACAGAGCACTTTAATTATAACACAGGAATTCCATGGGATCTCATTACCACAGAACCATGAGGAATGCTTAATTTGAACTGGTGCCTCAAAATGTGAAAGCTCTAATTTCAGAAGGTAGCTATGTGCAAACTATCACAGAGGGGTAGGTACAGTGCATGCTGGTGAGGCAGCTTGATTGTTACAAGCAGTTCTCAGATGCTGAGAAGAACTAATTTAATTTCAGAAGCACTTTGTATCAAGGATAAACTACACTGTTCAATTTCTCAACAAAAGCATCTGTTCTGCATGAACCTCTACTGAGGAAAAACAGTTCACAAAACTACCTCAATGCTTTCATAATGACAAAGCTACAGTCTTCTTTTGAGCTTTTTGGGTTTTTGTGTGGATGTTTTTATATCTGGAAAAAAACTAAGGAAATAAATATGTGCAGATAACATACAGTTTCCATATCAACAGTGGAATCAGGAGAAACCCGAGGATAGCCCACAACCATCATTACTTACACAAACCTTGGCAAATGCATTTTTAACAACTAATATGTCTAATGAAAAAGGGGTACCCAACATAACAAAGGAGAGAGTCCTTTGTCTGAAGTGGGATGAAGAAATCCATCTCACCCTGTATTCTCCAAGAAGAGGCTCCATGAGGACTCTGTGGAGACCTGAAAGCCTGTTGTGTGTGCAGTAGTCTTCAATCTCAGGTTTATGTTTGGGCAGTTGGGAAATAACTTTGCCCCGAATCTCAGATTTACACCTGGAGGTTGCTACTGGAAATAACAAATGATGTAATCATCTGAGACAAAACAAAAGCATTGAGCTTGCAGCTCTCATCTCCACATACACACACATCTACAACACCTTCAACTCTCACTTTCAAACCACACTTCTTGGAATTCCTGACAGACTTCTAAGAGAGAGTCGCACACACTGATAGACAGGCTGGCAGAGAAGGATGCCATAAGCCTGTTATTAATCCAAAAGGTTTTTTAGTCTTTCCGGCATTGTGAAAAGTCATCGTGGAGACACTGCCTTTTTAATGAGATTCAGTCACTTCTGAAAGGAAGCTTTCCTCTTGGGGACTGCTATAAAACTGTCAGCCTATTTAGGGGTCATTACTGTAGCCTTCTAAAGCACCTTTGATTGTCTTGTCAGACAAGAGAAGCTTCTAAAGAGAGAAAGCCTCTGGAATGCCTTACTTAGAAGAGGAAAAAAAGAGACAAATCACCAAGTCACTCAAAACCCAATTACAGTAGGGAAATATTTATTATGCAGTTTTGTTACTGATTTGCCAGAGCAGGAGTTTTAGAAAAAACATTCTCAAAAGAAGCCTTTAACTGCTCAGTAGCATCCTCTCCACTAGAAGAATAAGAACTATTACAATGGCCATGAAAACACACATCAGAAATTTGATTCTGGTGCAATTATGAAACATATTATATAGTACATTTACACACTTTCAGCTATGCATAAATAAAGTATTACTAAAACTGAAACTCTAAAAATAACGAACACAAAAATCCTACCTGCCAGGCCTATTCTACTGGGCATTACTGTTTATGACCCCATGTCAGTTACTATCCTCATTCTTAGGAGACTTGTGACTTCAAGTACTACCATAAATAATTACATTCTTATCAGATTAAAGATTTCATGTTTTCTACAGGAAGAGAAAAAAGCAAACCAAAACATAGGAACCAAGACCAAATAGTCCACAAGCCTCACATGAGGAGAGAAATGGCTAATCTGAGTCAGAATGGAAAATGTTACAGATCTGGGGGATGAATTTTAAGGTGTAGTTTCTAGTTGAGCAAGGCTTTCTGGAGGTGTGGGAAGCTGCCTCCACATGCACTCATGAGCACCATAATTCCTGAGCAGCTCATATTTGTGCCTTAGGGATCCACCAGGGCTCACAGCTAGAATGGTAGGGCAATTAGTTGTAAGAACACATAGAACAGATCAATATAGGCAAGAACATTAGTTTATTAATGCAATAGCTTTGTATCTGTAGGGCTAAAACCTAAGTGAAACTTTTAAAGGTTTCCTATGTTCACCCCATGCAGCACCAGTCTTTGCCCAATCTGTACTAATAAGCATGCAGTCAGGCAGCAGCACACTCATCACACAGCCTGGGCTTTGAAAGACAAACTGCAGCATCCTGGCTTCTCTGGTAAACATCCAGCTTAAATAGATTTCAACTGAAACTGATAGTTGCAAACTAATGAAATATTCAGAGCACTTTCTAATTTAGCCCTCACTTGAATCTTTAGTCACTTAGAGATATGACTGGCAGAAATCAATAACCAATAGGCAAAATTTAAAAATTACCATCCATGACTTCCAGGGATAAGATACTGATGATTAAAGTAGTTAATCTTTAGCCTAGATTTCTTTTGCTCTTTGGAAAAGATAAGTATTTTGTATGTTCACATGTGTTTTTCTATATGCACATGTAACAGCATTTCAGCCAGGATATTCTATACAATATTGAAAAGAATGCCATCTGCAATTTTAACAAAATGTCCTCACCAGCCACATTTCTTAAGGACTTGTCACAGAAATGCTTTTTTGCAGTCATGCTCCAAAAAATAAATAAATCCCTTGAGAGGTCTCTAATGTAAGTGCTGCAACTGTAAGACATCATATTTAATTGAGATGCTTTATGAGGCACACGTTGGCTAGCCTGGTGCTTCTGAGTTACTCCCTTTGCATAACATCAGGATCCAAACAAGCTTTCTGCAGGATATGCACTTTTGCTCTTTCAAGGGAGGATACTCTGAGCAATTTTCAATTAGACAAAATCAAGATGATGAATAATATCCTTCCTCTGCTGTCTCTGAAAAAAACTACTGCATTTGGGCTAACCCAGTCTCCAGAGAAAGACTTGGGTGTGTCAGTTGATGACAAACTCAACATGAGCCAGCAGTGTGCACTCGCAGCCAAGAAGGCCAACCAAATCCTGGGTTGCATCAAGAGGAGTGTGACCAGCAGGTCAAGAGAGGTGATTTTACCCCTCTACTCGGCACTGGTGAGACCCCCACCTGGAGTATTGCGTCCAGTTCTGGAGCCCTCAACACAGGAAGGACATTGAGCTACTGGAGAGGGTCCAGAGAAGGGCCACGAAGATGATCAAAGGGTTGGAGCAACTGCCCTATGAGGACAGGCTGAAGGAGTTGGGGTTGTTCAGCCTGGAGAAGAGAAGGCTCAGAGGGGACCTCAGAGTAACTTATCAGTACCTGAGGGGGTCCTACAGAAAGGCAGGGGAAGGAATTTTTAACATAATATCGGATGGGAGGACTAGGAACAATGGATATAAATTAGAGGGGGATAGATTTAGACTAGACATAAGAAAGAAATTCTTTACAGTGAGGGTGGTGAAATACCGGAACAGGTTGCCCAGGGAGGTTGTGGATGCCCCCTCTCTGGAGGTGTTCAAGACTAGGCTGGACAGGGCACTGGGCAGCCTGGTCTAGTGGGAGGTGTCCCTGCCTATGGCAGGGGGGTTGGAACTCGATGATCTTTAAGGTCCCTTCCAACCCAAACTATTCTATGATTCTATGATTCCAGATGATTCAATGTTCTCAAATATTTCAGTCTTATACTAATACATGATTTTCTTCTTGATAAATTATATACTTTCTTCTGTCTCATTTCCAATGCTATGTTGTTCTTTAAGGACAAAGTTATTCAAAGTGGAAATGTTTTATAAACTCAGAATTCTGTTTTTTGCTTTCAATTAAATGGGTTACCCTGGAAGAAAATACAAAGTGCTACACAACAACTTTTTACTTGAATGGTATCTTTTCACAATTCAAGCAATAAAAATTTATGGCAAATACATACCCCTTCCTAATCACCGAAAGATGAAGCCATGAGATTCCACTTGCACTCCAAACCAATCCTCTTTTGGGAGGAGCTGGTGGAGTGAGGAGGAATCTCAATATTTTGATCCTGAATTTCACATTCCGTTTCAATACTGACTGCCACTGAAAACACCTCTACAGACTCCAATCCTTAATACAAATCACAGTAGCCTAGTATTTTATATGAGCTCATATTAATCATTGGAGCAGTATACAGATCTGTACCACCCTCAACTCTATGTTTGTGTGAGAGGACTTCTGTGCTGCATTCCAGAAATTTGATTTACAAGATGAGGGAGTAATACACTTAATATCTACCATAAAGATAATACTAATGCAAAGAAGTGTACATTTAAGCACTATTAATGACCAAATGGTAGCATCGAATTTTCTACTTTAATTCTATTAAAAACTCAACAAAAATTTAAACACTTTCCTGACTTATATTAACATAACTGCACTCCAGCCATACAGTACATTAATTTTTTTTTTGAAAGAATGAGAATTCTCAGAAATAAAGTGCTATTTCATTCAATTATGTAGTCATCAATTGTATGACTGCAAGAACTAGAGATTTCTTTTTCAAAAAGATACGGACATTTCTAGCACTTGCTGATAACTATGAAAGGAAAATGTCACAAACCTCCTCACCAATCCTGCTATAAACTGTGCCAACCAGTTTGTTTTACCTCCCCCAGATGAGCACCCTGATGCTGATGATATGTGGAAGCCACATTGTTGGCCCATTTCTGGATGTGTGTAAATTCAGCAGTACTACTTTGTAGCTAGATTATTCTGTAGCACTGGAAGGCACTTTTCCTTTCATACACCAGGAGAGAAGTATCCACACTTTGCCTGAGGCAGGAAGAACCTGAGAAATCTACTTGTTCTGCTGCTAATACTGGAGCAAAAGGGGAATGCCTCTGAGAGATTATGGCATTCTACTGCTCCACCTATTTGAGGTCAGACAAATAAGCTTTTCACCTGCAGCTTATCCCCCCTCCTTTTTCATTGGTAAGGCTACAGAAAGAATACTCTAGGGGGGTGATTATTCCATTTACTTAAATTTTTTCATAGGAACTCTAGAAAATTCATGCAACTTGATACAAATTCATGCAGCAAACCTCCAGCACCCACCATATCTTCTGTTAAATTTTGTGCAGCTAAAAAGTCTGGTGAATAGATCTGCAGTTCATTTGGCTTTTCTCCCTGTTATTCACATTGCAATTTTATGTTCTATAAATTTACTGTTTGTTTACTGGTGGCCTCTGAGAAGCCATACATGCTCTAGACAAATGCATACTAGTGTTACAGAAGTAATAAAAGAAAAAAGCTATTATCTTCATTACTTATTAATTTGTGCACTGTGTGGGAAATACTACAGGTACCAAAAGTGTTTTGTCAGCGTTTTCTTCAGCAGTTAACATTCAGTTAGCATTTTTGGAAGGACAAGTGCATATTTTACAAATAGAATGTTCTTAACTCTGATCCCCATCTTGATATAAATTTTGAGCTTTGGCCCTATTTATTCTCTTTGAAAAGTCTGCACAGCTCACACAAACGAGATGAAGACAGGCTCTTGACTTTTTGGCAGAGGCAGAAAGCCCTCAAGCTATAATTACTTAATTTACTCACAGTCAAAGGAAGTGTCTGACCACATGTGACACAATGTACCCATCTGCTCACATGCCAAGGTGTTACTGCTTTGGGATAACAGACAATTGACTCTCCCATATTTAAAAAAAAAAAATCTTCAGAGTGGCACAGAGTCACAGAGTAATCCATCAACGTCACCAGGATTCTTACAGCTTTGAAACTCTATCCCTAAGGATTGGCATTATCCAAGCTAGAATTATGTGGCTTAGTGTAACAACTTTTTACTTACCTCCCCAATTCCCCTGCACTAACAACTCTGTAATGTATTCACCCTCACTCCCTGTTTCAAATCAAAGCTACCTACAGTTTCCTGTATGCTATGAAAAGTAGCTTGTGATGTTTGTTTTGTATGGGTTGAAATGAACAGCATCCTCTGCTTTTTGTACAACAGGGTCAGTACAAGTCTCCCTCATCAGGGTGCTCCTGGGTGAACAAGGTGAAGAGGGAGAGAGAGTAATTGCTTGGAAAGCAGAGACCTCTGCAGCCACAGCAATATTCAGCTTTCACCAGCTGAATCTATTTTCAGCCAGCTTCTGCAAGCAAGGACTGAGGCATGTATGACTGAAATAATTAATTCAGAAAGAAAGTGCAGGGTCTGTTGTTGATATCACTCCTAGTTCTTTTCAGTCACGAGTGTAGCAATTCTGGAAGAACTGTAATGTGCTTCAGGAACTTGGAAATGAAGGAGGATATGAAAATGCAGAATATTATCATCAAGAAAATTCAATGGGTGATTTCATTAAATTCTGAATCCCCTTTTCTCCTTCCTTGCTATAAAAATTCATTATCATCAGCAGGTTAAATTAAATACCCTGTGTGCCAGAATAGCTAAGCATGTGGAAAGGAACTCAGGATTACCATGGAGAACTGTGAATTCCTTTAGTTAGAGGTGTGAAAAATTGTTTTTAATCCCCTCCCCATGCTCACCCCCTATATTAAGATTAAAAAAACATAGAAAATCGGTCTCACTTCCAGTCTTTGCCATTTTGTTTTCCTCCTATATCCAAGTTATTAGTAGAAACATCATTACTTCAGTTTAGATTGAGAATAATGAAAATTATGACAGGCTGCTTCTTACACCACTTCTTATGGAGCTGGTAATGAATTCAGTCTAGCTGAAGACTGTAGCAGGACCCAGTCAAAGTCTCAAAATTACTTTAAGTATGCAGTTAGTAAGCTCAATACAAAAAGATATCAGGCTTTTGATTAGCTTACCCTTTTGCCACTGAAACCTTGAAAGTGTGACATCACTGGTGAAAAATTCAGCTGGACAAGTGGAAAAAAGCAAGTAACTTTTTTTCCAAATTCTAATTTTAGTTGTGGATGATATACTATTTGGTGTGATTTAGTGAGGGTAGAGGACAAAGATGCTCCATGCGTGACCTGTGCTGTTCCCAGATCAATTAAGTTTCTGGCTCTCCTTTATAACTATGATAAACATCATAGAGATACTAGATTGAGCAGAAATACTGGATTTTTAACAGAAATTTTAATTTCAATTACGAAGTCATCTGAAGTCGGTTGTTTTTTTGAAAGCCCCAACACTTCATCATGTGAAGAAAGATTTTTTCCCCTCTTGACTCAATTTGAAGAAAGGAGACTCGGTTTCTCTGAAAATAAATTACATTCCCCATCATCTCCACAGTAACAAGGCAATTTTCTAAAATAAACTCTTGAAGTGTGAATAAACACATTTTTCAAAACACCAACCTTCTTAGAAAAGCATAAGGAAAGTTGTTTAGAAACACCATAAAAAACCCTATACATCTTGGCCTTCAAATATCGTATCACTTAACAGCTAATTTTAGCTCCTTTGCAACAAAAATATCACATCTAAATGTTCTGCTACAGAGAAAAGCAAAAGACATTTTCAGTGCAATCCTAGCATTTCCTAAACCTCTGTGCTAATTCTCAACCTTCTAACTTTGAAAACAACAAGATGACATTTAACTTTATTAGGGAGTAGATAGCAATAAAAGCACGAAAGCAGCTGTGTAGAAGTGACTGGGAATCACGCCTGGGAAGAGTAAAGGACTTGGGGCAAAATGGCAGCTTCCCCAGTTTTCCTCAGTTCCAATGTCCTGGTTTTCAGAAAATCCCTTTGTGTTTAATAATCCTTCACAAATTTATATTTTACAAATTTGTCCAGTTTTGTACATTTTAGCATCTGCAATTCTCAATGTCAGAGAGCTCCAGAGCTTTCACACTTTAATGAAGTGCAGCAGGGAGGAATCACATGGGATACTTGTTTCATACAAACACAACAGAGCATGAGCAGCCCACATTCAAGCAGAGACTTCTGGGCTTAAGCTACACTGATCTAAAATCAGCAAGACAACTTTGTTTTAAATGCAGTTGAACATGAAATAGTCTCAAGCAACACAAGGGTCTGAAATGGCAGAGAACCTGATGTAATACCACCATCAACTGTAAAAACCAAATTTTTTTAGTCCCATTATTTTTAGCTGTGGAAATGTTGGTAAACTCCATCTATACTAAATCATAGAATCATAGAA